>LNAC01000236.1:645370-745058 GCA_002007465.1 Ailurus styani
AATATAACATGCCAGCTCTTTCTGGCCTGCCAGGTTTCTGTGGATAGGTCTGCTGTCAGTCTAATATTTCTACCATTGTACGTTATAGACCTCTTGTCCAGAGCTTCTTTCAGGATTTTCTCCTTCTCACTAAGACTCATAAGTTTTACTATTAGATGACGGGGTGTGGACCTATTTTTATTGTTTTTGAGGGGGGTTCTCTGTGCCTCCTGGATTTTGATGCTTGTTCCCCTCACCAAATTAGGGAAATTCTGTATTAAAATTTTCTCCAATATACCTTCTGGCCCCATCTCTCTCTCTTCCTCTTCTGGGATCCCAATTATTCTAATATTGTTTCATCTTATGGTAATACTTATCTCTCGAATTCTCTCCTCATGGTCCAGTAGTTGTTTGTCTCTCTTTTCATCCTCTTCTTTTTTCTCTGACATTTTGTCTTCTAAATCACTAATTCTGTCTTCTGCTTCATTTATCCTAGCAGTAAGAGCCTCCATTTTCAATTGCACCTCATTAATAGCTTTTTTGATTTCAGCTTGGTTAGCTTTTAGTTCTTTTATTTCTCCTGAAAGGATTTTTATTTCTTTAGAGACAGCTTCTCTATTATCGTCCATGGTTTTTTCAAGCCCAGCCAGCACCTTAAGAATAATCATTCTGAACTCTAGTTCTGTCATATTACTAATGTCCTCATTGATTAGGTCCCTAACCTTCATTACTGTCTCTTGTTCTTTTTTTATGTTGATTTTTTCCACCTTGTCATTTTATGCAGAAAAGAATAGATGGATGAGAGAACAAAATACTAAAGAGTAGCAATGACCCCAGAGAAATATACACTAACCTACTCAGAAGAGACCTGGAACTGGGGAGAAAAAAAGAGGGAAAAAACCAAAAAACAAAAAAACCAAAATCATACAAACAAAAACAAAACAAAACAAAAATAAATAAAATGAAATCCTATATCTATATTATCTATTTGTATTTCTATATCTATGTCTGCCTCTGCCTCTATGTCTATCTCTATCTCTATCTCTATCTCTATCTATTAGACTGGTAAATTGAACAGACCCTATATGTATACAAAAAATAAGGTTAAATACAATGAAGGGATAAAATATGATTATAACAATGAAAATTAGAAAAGATTAAAAAGTGTTGGTAAGATATAATAGTTAAAAATGTTAGAATAGGAAAAAGGAAAAAATTTAAAAGAAAAAAGTAAGAAAAAAATTGAAAGAAAAAAAATTCAAAGAATTTAACTTTGAATGACTAAAGAATCATGGGGGAAAAGCCATTAATTCTCTGTGTTGCTCTCCCCTTGCTCCAGAGTTCCACAATTCTCAGCAATCTTGAACTTGACTTTGGCTGGATGTTTTTTTCTGGTCTTCTGGGAGAGGGTCCTGTTGCTGTGATTCTCAAGGGTCTTTGCCAGAGGTGGAACTGCACCGCCCTTGCCAGGGGCCAGGCTAAGTAATCAGCTTGGGTTCACTTTTGTTCCCTGAATGCTTTCCCTAGGTCTT
This sequence comes from Ailurus styani, assembly GCA_002007465.1. Taxonomy (NCBI): domain Eukaryota; kingdom Metazoa; phylum Chordata; class Mammalia; order Carnivora; family Ailuridae; genus Ailurus; species Ailurus styani. The sequence goes on from LNAC01000236.1 coordinate 646,882, forward strand.
TGGAGGACGGGACTGAAAATGGCGGCTCCCAGTCTCCAACCTGGAGGAGCGGAGAGCTCAGGGCCTCACACCTCAGTGCACCTCAGAGAAAAGCAGTCCCTCCCAGCTCCTGGTCTCCAGCCGTGCTCCGAGCTCACCCGGCCTATGATCGAGCATCTCCCTCTCTGACGCAGCCCTGTTTAGAATCTTCGAACCCGGCAGATTCCTGCAGCCACTCCCGCGCTACTCCTCCTGGGGGAGGAAGGAGGGGTCTCTCCAGGTCTGCCGCCCGTGGGGTCCCCGCTCACAGAGCAGTGGCCCGACTGTGCTTTGGATCCAGCCACGGTAACACTGAGCTGAGAGACACCTTCTCAGCTCAGCTCCGTCTCTCCCGTTGGCTTCTCTCTGATATCTGGGAGCTCTGTCGTGCTCAGACACCCCTGGTCTTTTTGTGTCCCCGTGGGTCCTGAGACAACACTGTCCCCGCGAGGGCTTCAGCCCCTGCTTGGCCTCTGGGGCGACGTCCCTCAGTGGAGCTGACTTCTAACAGTTCTGATTCTGTGCTCCGCTGCTCGCTCACTTGCTGGGAGCCGGCCCCTCCCCCCCCCCGGGGTTTATCTTCCCATCACTTCAAATTCACTTCTCCGCACGGCCTACCTTTTGGAACGTGACTGATTTTCTGTTCCTAGAATTGCTGCTCTTCTTCTCTTCGATCTCCTGTAGAATTTGTAAGTGTTCAGAATAGTTTGATAGCTATCTGGGTAAATTTCTGGGACCTGATGATAATCGGTCTCCTACTCCTCCACCATCTTGCCCAGTAGTTTGTGATCCTGAATGGTTTTTGAAAGAAGGTGGGCAATAGCTTAACACTTAAGTCTGAAAATGTTTTTTGTTTCTTTTCTTTTCTTTTCTTTTCTTTTTTTTTTTTTTGCAATGAATTTGGTAACTGGGACATTTTCATTTCAATTCTCTATTTTCATTCTAAAGTTAATAAAAAATACACAATAAAAATAAGTTGTTCATTCATTCTATTTTATAAAGATAGAGAAACATAAATTTAAAAAGCCTGGGTGCTACCTTCAGTGAAGGGTCCAGTACTATGCAGCTCAGCCCTGTGTTTTATCAGTCCCCAAGGAACTGAAAATAAATTATCTTCTGAGTGTAGACTGAGTTCCATGGACATATCAGAAAAAATAAATACAGAAAAAGAAAAATCATGTTGATTGGGTTGCTGGTAGGTACACTTTTGCTTTTATGTCACTATATTGCTAGCTGTCTGGGAAGATACATTACTATACTTCCTGAGCTTATCTCCCTTTTACCTTTTCCTTTCTTCATTCTGGTCTCTCAAGGATTTATACAAGGACCAGAGAAGGTAAAATTACTTTGTCTTTGGATAGTATTTATTCAATCTTCATCTTACCCAAGGAGGTGTGAAATGTTTAATCTTCCAGTCATAGGGCTTTATTCCCTGGAAATCTCTTAAAGAACTCACAGGCTTACAATAGTACCTCTTGAAGTTCAGGTCAGAACAAGGTTTATGGTTATGTGGAAAGATAAGAGTGATAAAAAGAAATTCCTTTACTAAGAGCAGAGACTATAGAAAGCTACCATGCAATCAAGTCTGCATTTTCTCAGTGTGAGAGGCTTTTACATGACAGAGGCAAGGGTGAACTCATGACAAAAACCTCGTGAAGTAGATTATGAGTGCACTGCCTCTCACAATTTAAGTAAATTAAGAAAATCTGGGGTTATATTTATGACTTGAATCATTAGACATATCAAAAAGAAAGTATGTTCCATACTTGTCAATGAATGTATTTATCTCTCCCCCATTCCAAAGGTTACTTTGTTGAAATAAATTACAGAGGTCTCCAAGTTATCACATCATTATATTTAGGATTGCTAATTTTATAATTTAACATTTCAGTCATTGTTCAAAATACACTAACGATCTCCCCCTTTTGATTTTCCAATTTTGCTGGTGACTGATAACAAATATGTGTCTATTCCTAAAGGAAAAGAATGCTGATTGTCAGGAGAAAAAATGAAAAAAGAAAAAAAAGTCACAATACAAGTTTGACACTTATCCCCTACTTACTTGCCCAGTTCATCCCACAGGAAGAAAACAATACAGCAAATATTATTAAGAAGTAGAGCATAAACAAAATGCTGGTTGCTAAGAATGAAGAAAGAACATGATGGATAAATGTTATATAGATTACATTTTAACACTTTGTGGTTTTTACACATTTAATTTTACAGAGAATTTTATCGATTCTATGTTTTAGTCTTTGAGAAAGAAGACAATGAGCTATTCCATCATCAAAAAGCTCCCTTATTATAGGGCACCTAGATGGTTCAGATGGTTAAACATCTGTCTTCAGCTCTCGTCATGATCCCGGCATCCTGAGATCTAGCTCTGGGTTGGGCTCTCAGCTCATCAGGGAGTCAGCTTCTCCCGCTCCCCACTGCCCCTGTGCTCTCTCTCTCTCTCTCTCTCTTTCTCTCAAAACAATAAATAAAATCTTTTAAAAAAATTTCCTTTATGAATTCCTTCTTGTCCTCCAAGAAATTTGAGAGTAAGAAGGCAAAGTGAACTTAGAGGAAAGAGAAAAGAAAAAATAAAAGAAGAGGCAATTGCTACTTTAAATAAGAAATATAAAAATGATATAAATGCATCACTATGTTGTAAGAATTATAGTATTGATATAGATCTATCTATGTGAGTATTAGTATCTCTGGCTTCTGTTTTCTTTCTCACAAAAAAAGAAGTTTGCTCTTATTTACAACCAAGGCAATTCTAGTCTTATATTTCTAAGACAGGAAACACATTTATTTCTTCTGGTCACATTTAAAAGAATATATATTAAGAATAACAATAATCATAGTTCTTATTATGCTCAGGAATAGCGACTGGGTCATCAGCTTCCATCAAAATCTGGGAAGATAATGAAGTCTGTAAATGACATCAAAGTTAAACTCAGAATTAGGCATTTCAGTTCTAAGAGCACACAGTCCTGGAAACTGGAAAAACAACGTCTCAATATTTAAATTACAGAAATGATAATGATTGTTGCAGAAATATATTTCCCTTGCTTCTGGAGACATATCTAGAATAATGTTGCTTTGGCCAATTTCAGAGAGATTACTGCCTGTGCTCTCTTCTAGGATTTTTATGCTTTCAGGTCTCACATTTAGATCTTTAATCCATTTTGAGTTTAGTTTTGTGAATGGTATAATTTCATTCTTCTGCAAATAGCTGACCAGCTTTCCCAACATCATTTTTTGAGGAGACACAAATATATACATATATAGCTACCCCAGTAAAACCAAAATAGTAGAATTAAAATAAATAAATCTTTACTTACAGATTTTGAACTATAGATCATAGTCTAGGATTTCAGGGTTTTAAAAAACTTTCTATGTCATGAACAGAGTGTTATACGATTAAATATAATAAAAAACATTTTCATACATATATATCATGTTTCATTTTTAATAGAAATATATGTGTATTAGGCCATTTTTTAATTTCTTTTTATCTTAACACTTGGTCTTGATTTGAATATGTTTGAAGATTACTATCTAAATACTCTGTATAGTTTGTTAATGGACTGGATCTTAAAAGATATTTGAGTCATGAATGATTTTGGGAATAATAGATAATTAGACCATTGATTCCATTTTTCCACGATCATTTATATGTGTACTTTTTATAATTTGAGAAAACAAATCTAATGATCCAGGAACATTATCTAATTTTAGAGATTAAAAAAAGACACAGAAAAGAATACAAGATGAATATATTGAGACAATTTAATATGGTTAAAACCTATGGCTCTCAATGTGTTTGGGTTTTTTTTTTCAACTCTGTTATGGGTCAACCGAGTGACTTTGCTTTAAACATATTCCCAAGTTAAGCCCTTATTTTATCATTAAGCCATCCTAAGATGCTTTAATTATATATTTTTAAAAGTTTATCTACTAGTAGTTATTCACCATAGAAGATATTAATATTATTATTCATTGTGCACAGAAGAGATAGGTCAGTGAAGCTAAGATCAGTTTGAGAGATTTCCACCTAAAAAGATTAGTGAAAATTTAAACTCGGAAGGATTAGTATTCATTACTCCAATTAAAAATCTTGACATTTTATAAACCAATGTCTTAAGCCTAATCTCTGGACAGTCCTGAGATGTGGTAGAGGACATTTCTTTACATTTTGAGCACTCTGAAAACAAACTACAAGTACTAACAGTATTATTTTATCCTGCTTGCAATCATCCTTACCTAAAGTTCTGTAATCTGTTTTTTAATATCTTCTTGCCTTAAAATTACTAAGGGTGTGCCAAATTTACCAGCTGGTTTGCCCCTGAATTTAGTAGGTTTAAATTAATTTTTCCAAAATAAATTAGAATAGTTATGGACTTCTGTATCTGATTATGGTCATAGTCTTACTTGTGTTCATTTATCAATTTAGTCTTCCAGAATATAAATAAAATTCCCATGATTGAAAGATTCTTATTTGTTATTCAAAAGAATCTATGGAAACTCTCATGATTTGTCTCAAGAAACATCTCAACTTTTGGTCAATTAAAAAATAATATAAAATCCTTTCTCCTCTAAAAACGTTTATCATTGTACTATGAATACAATATCCATATTATTGAGTTGAACATAATTTAAGGTTAAGTGATCATGGTATTAACCTATGATTAGAGCCTTTAAAAGGCACAGATAATTCTCCTGTAATAATAAGTTCTTTGCATAAATGTTTTTTTCTAAATATCTCAAATGGAATTTCCTAATTGTGGACTCTATTTCTCATTTCTAGTGCTCTATTTTTCCCAGTATGGTATAATCAGATTTTCAGGTTGTCTAACAAATATCTATTTATTTATTTTTAATTAGTTGGCCATAATTTGAAATTTTTAGTAACAAATGCCCTCTTATTTATTAGGACTTTTAAATTATTCATGATATTATTGACTAAAACCTGGAATAGTATTTCCATTGAGATAACCTTCCTGGAAATATTCTATTCCTACTAAATGTTTCCTTGCTTGTTTCATAATCGGAGTTTTAAAAAGCATCAACTTTTGCCTACATTTAGCTATTATTACCATCACTACTATTTTACTTTCCATTCTCTCCTCAATCCTGTTTCATTGGTTTACAACACAACTCAATAACCTGTATTTTTTAAACTCTTAGCTTTCCAAAGACATGAAACTTCTTTTTTTCCTAATATTTTATTTATTTATTTATTTATTTATTTATTTATTTATTTATTTGCCAGAGAGCGAGTGCAAGCGGGGGGGGGGGAGCAAACAGGGAGAAGCAGGCTCTCCACTGAGCAAGGAGCCAGATCCAGGACCAGATTCCAGAACCCTGGGATCATGACCTGAGCCAAAGGCACACACTTAACCAAATGAGCCACCCAGGCATCCCTGAAACTTCTTTTTCTTTCTTTTTAAAGAAAAAGTTTTGGAAAAATAGGACTTATGAAATGAGAATTAAAATAATTGAAATGCAATTTTACATATAGGTTAAACCACTAATTGATGTATTCAAGGGGTTAATGTGTCAACAGGAAAATACTTCTCAATGAATTGTTTTGAATACAGTGTAGAAAGACAAGATAATATAAACAACAAAGGTTTCACAAAACAATGTACATATGAGATGTTCTGACATATATTTGATTGGATATTCAGGAGAAATTACCTAGTGTAGGGAAAAAATTTTTATTAAGACAATGTGGTTCAAAAGACAAGAAAGATGCCAGAGTAGGAGGATTCTAACCTAACCTCATTCCATGAATACAACTAGATAACACTGACATCATGTAAATAATCCAGAATGGCCCCAAGTCTGGCAGAACAAACTCCACAACTAAAGGTAGAGAAGAGGCCACATGGAAGAGAGTAGGAAGGGCAAAGACAGGTGGGGAACTAAACAGACCTGGGACCCATAGGTGGGGAGAAAGGAGAGAAATAGACTATCACACCAGGTAGCCTGGAAGTGGAAGAGGAATCCCTGTAACATTTGGCTATGAAAGCCAGAGAGACTGAATCTCATGAGTTCTCACAACCTGGAATTTTAAAAATCAGTGTCTAGGTGGTGGGAGAGCCTTTCAAAAGAAAGCTGAGTCCCAGTCCTTAAAGAGACAGCGCAACAACCTGCCCTGCAGAGTAGGAGCAGTTTGAAAAATGCCTGGGGTGGGGTTGGGGGTGGGGAGTTAGGATGGCAGAGAAGTAGGGAGATCTGGGCTTTCCTCATCCCTGGAACACAGCTGTATTGAAGTCAAATCACTTGGGACACTCAAAAAAATGATCTGAGGATTGGAAGAAAGATTTCCATGGTTGGAAGGAAACAGCATGGAAGGAGTGAGGTGAGTGGAAGTGAATTGGGAGAGAGAAAATCTGCCATGCTACAGAGGGGAGGGGGCAATTTCTACAGGAAGAGAAAAGAGAGGGGAGTTGTTGAGAGAGTCCAGCATTGTGGCTTCACAAGAAATCCCTCAGACCACAGACTGAGAAGTTGGGAGAACTGAGTGACACGAGTTTTTGCTTTGTTTTGTTTTGTGTTTTGTTTTTTGTTTTTTTGCAAACAGTGAGCATAACTCAAAATCTGAGTTTCTGGAATTGCTAGACTTTCACCAGAGCAGAGCTGTATCCTCTGCTCCTGGAAAGAAGGACTGCTTTGGCCAGGGAAGGTGCACAACGTGGTGTAGGAATCTCAAGAGTCTCACTGAAAGAGATCATTCACCTTCCCGGAGTACATTTGGAAGAGGGTATATATCCTCTCCAAGGACAAAAGACCTTTCAGGTGCCAGCAAATGGACTTTCATCTGTGCTGAGAGGGGATAACCTGGTTGTTGATTTTTGAGGTGCCACAGTATAGAATCTGCAAACTGAACAGCCAGGGGACTGGTTTTCCGGGATAAAGAGCACAGTGAGCCTCTAATCCAGAGGAGGGAGGAGATGGGATTTGGAGTTTTGAATCCCATCCACACCAGAGACAAATGCAGGAGAGCTGGGGGCTGGTCCATTGACGGTCCTTGCTTTAGTGTGAGGGCTTCCTGAACAGAGGGGATTTGAGAGCCCCTGTCCAGGACTAGACAGTGCAGTGTCACCATTTTAAAGCTCCTATCACACTGTTGTACATCAGAGAGCAACACAGTAGTCCCCATTGGAGGTGGAATCCACTTACATCAAACCCTGCCCCTCTGTGCTTGGTAAGTCCTTACTCTACTGGGGCAGGATTGACAGCACAGTAGGCCTCTTGCCCAAAAGAGCAATTCAGGCAGGAAGCTGAATTCACCATTTACTGATCTACAGTGTCCCACACCATCCTTTTCAGTTCTGGTGGAAATAGGATGAGGCAGTATTTCTTTTCTTTTCTTTTCTTTTCTTTTCTTTTCTTTTCTTTTCTTTTCTTTTTTCTTTTTTGTTTTCTTTCTTTCTTTCTTTCTTTTTTATTTTGCCTTATTTTTTTTCCCTTTAAAATCAGGTTTAAATTTTTTGTTTGTTTGCTCATTTGTTTTTTTCATTTCCTTTTCTCTCTTTAATATTTCTAATTTTTTTCAGGCTTTTTTTCTTTTTCTTTTTTCTTTCTTTTTCTTCCTTTTTCTCTGGAATGTGTAGACACATAAAGCTGACAGCAGACCTGTACACAGAGACCTGGCAGACCAGAAAGGATAGGCATGATATATTCAACATGCTAAATTAAAAAAATAAACAACCAAGAGTACTTTATCCAGCAAGACTGTCTCTCAGAATAGGAGAAATAAAGAGTTTCCAAGACAAACAGAAACTAAAGGAGATCATGACCACTAAACCAGCCATTCAAGAAATATTAAAAGGGAGTGTTTGAGCAGAAAGAGAGACTTAAAACAGCAAATACTAGAAATGAACAGAAATAATCTAAGAAAGAGCAACTTTGTAGGTCATACAATGGCACTCACTCATATCTTTCAATAATTACTGTGATTGAAAATGGATTAATGCTCCAATCAAAAGACATAGGGTATCAGAATGGATTAAAAAAAAGATATGCTGCTTACAGGAAAAGTACCTGGAGCATATGGGAAGTTTTATTTACTAATATGAGAACATATTCTGGAGGGATAGAGATCCCTGGGAGACTCCCCAGGATCAAAGGAGGTGACCATTTCTCTCCCCTACCCTGGAGCATAAACACAGGCCATCTGTGGGAACCAGTGCAGTGTCAACATTCATTACATAACTTGCTTACACAGTGCCCACACTGACTATCCTTCCATCTTCAGTGGATCTGCTCTTTTCAATCACAGTTGCCTCAGTCCTGGTGCTGCAAGTGCCCTTCCCTAGGCTACCACTGCAAACCCTGCCAACACTGCATCTCTGGACCTGTGCACTTTGTAGGGCCTCAGTCCTAGTGGTGCTGGTGGGCTCAGTCCCATGGAAGACTTGCACAGATATCGCTAAAATCCTCCCTCACCAGCCTGGTCCAGTGATGGCAACATGTCCCTTCTAACTAGCATGCAAACTTTCCAGGCATTTTGTGACCCCTTCCACCAATACATTCTTGGCCAGAGCCCATTCACATCAGGCACATGCCTGGCAGGGTGCAAGTAGCCCTGACAGGAGCCAGCACCACTCCAAAGCACCCTGGGATGAGGGGAAGATAACTACACACCAGACTGCAGCCCTAGCAGTGGGCTGGGGGAAGACAGTTGGAGTGATTGCAGGCCCCACACAGCAAAGAAAGCTTCTCAGGGGACAACACAGGAAAAGCAGTATGGTGCTACTGCATCCCCGGAAAACAACTGGTCTAATTACTCTCAGCCCAAGGCAGCCCCAGACTGATCCACTGATACCACAGGGACACAATACTGCCCTCAAGAGGCAAAGAAAGCCACAAAGATGATCAGAATGAAGGGAAAAGTGGCCAACATACAACAGCAAGGCACACAGAGCACACACAGGAAATGGCCCTCAAGTGCCAGGTTCTAGTGAACAAGGGACACTCCGCAACAGGGCATACAGGATCTCTTCTTCATAAAGCTATTACTTACAGAAGCAGGAGACATAGCTGATTTTCCTAACACACACACACAAAAATCAAACAGAGAGTTAGAAAAAATGATGAGGCAGAGGAATATATCCCAGAGAAAATACCAGGACAAAACAAGAGACCTAAGTGAAGTGGAGGTAAGTAATATACCTGATATAGAATTTCAAGTTAAGATCATAAAGATCCTCAATGGACCTGAGAAAAGAGTGGAGAACCTCAGTGAGACCCTTAACAAAAAGATTAAAAGGAAACAATCAGAGATGAAGAACACAATAAATGAAATTTAAACACATGAAATGGAATAGACAAGACCAAGCGTAACAACAAATTGGTGACCTGAAGGACAGAGTAATGGAAAGTAATAATCCAACTGAGCAGACAAGAGAAAAGAGAATATGCAAAATGACAATAGACTTAGGGAACTCAGTGACTCCATCAACTGTAGTAACATTCGCAGTATAGAAAACTCAGAAGAGAGAAAAGGGGACAGAAAATTTATTTGACAAAATAATGGCTGAAATCCTGAAATTCCTGAATCCGAGGCAGGAAACAGAAATCCAGATCCAAGTGGCACAGAGATGCCCCAACAAAATCAACCCAAGGAGGTCCATACCAAGACAAATACTAAATAAAATCACAAAAAGTAGTGACAAAGAAAGAATTTTAAAAGCAGCAAGAGAAAAGAAGGCAGTTACATACAAAAGGACTCTTAAAAGTCTATCAACTGATCTTTCAGCAGATATTTTGCAGGCCAGAAATGGCATGATATATTCAAAGTGCTAAAAGAAAACCTGCAGCCAACAATATTCTATCCATTAAGACTAACATTCAGAATAGAGGAAGAGATAAACAGTTTGCCAGGTTAAAAAAAAAAAAACGTTAAAGGAGGTCATGACAACTAAATTAGCCCTACAAGAAATGTTAAAGGAGACTCTTTGAGTGAAAAGGAAAGTCCATAAGTAAGAGGAAAATGGTAGAAAGTATAAAATCAATAAAAAAATAAATGTATCTGTAAAATTCAGTCAAGGGACTCACAAATGAAAAGACATAAGGTATGATACCCTATACTTAAAACATGGGAGGGAGAGGAGTCAAAAATGAGTTCAAACTTAAGTAACCATCAACTTAATACAGACTGCTATATCCAGAAGATGTTATATGCAAACCTAATGGTAACCACAAATCAAAATGCAAAAAATAAAGAGGAAGGAATCCAAGTATCTAACTAAAGAAAGTCAGCAGACCACGAGAGAAGAGAGTAAGAGAAGAAAGAACAGAGAACTACAAAAATAACCACAAGCAAATAACAAAATGACAATAAGTGCATACCTATCAATAATTACTTTAAATGTAAATGGACTAAACTCTCCAATCAAAAACGTAAAGTAATGGAATGAATAAAAAACCAAGTCTGTATGTTGCCCTTAGGAGACTCATTTCAGACCTAAAGACACATGCAAATTGAAAGTGAGGGAATGGGGAAATATTATCATGCAAATGGATGTGAAAAGAAATCTGAGGTAGCAATATTTATATCAGACAAAATAGACTTTTAAAAAGACTATAACAGGAGACAAAGGACACTATGTAATTCTAAAGGGAACAATGCCACAAGAAATAGTAACAACTCTAAATATTTATGCACCCAACATGGGAGCACCCAATACATAAAGAAGTTAGTAAGAAGCATAAAGGAACTAACCAATAGTAATACAATAACAGTTGGGGACTTTCACAACCTATTTACATCAATGAATAGATCAGTGACAGAAAATCAACAAACACTAGCTTTGATGATATATTGTATCAGGTACTACCCAAATCACCAGGTGATTTTAATAGGTGTATTCAGAATATTCCAACCTAAAACAGCAAAATACACATTGTTTTCAAGAGCATATTGAAGGGGTACCTGGGTGGCTCAGTGGGTTAAAGTCTCTCTGCCTTTGGCTCAGGTCATGATCTTGGGGTCCTGGGATCAAGTCCCACATTGGGCTCCCTGCTCAGCAGGGAGCCTGCTTCCTCCTCTCTCTCTGCCTGCCTTTCTGCCTACTTGTGATCTCTCTCTCTCTCTCTCTGTCAAATAAATAAATAAAACCTTTTTTTTTTTAAAAAAAAGAGCACATTGAATATTCTCCAGAACAGATCACATTTTAGGCCAGAAAACAGATATGAACATATTCACAAAGATTGAAGTCATATCATGCATCATTTCTGATCACAATGCTATGAAACTAGAAATCAACCACACACACAAAAAGTAGAAAGAGCATAAATACATGGAGGTTAAATAACATGCTATTAAACAATAAATGAGACAACCAAGATATAAAACAGGAAATCAAAAAATATAAGAAAGAAAATGAAAATGAAAACACTATGGTTCAAATTTTGAGAAGCAGCAAAATTAGTTCTAAGAGTGAAAGTTAGATCAATACAGGCCTACCTCAGAAGTGAGAAAATGTCAAACAACCTAACATTCCATGTAAGGAAACCAGAAAAGGAAGAACAAATAAAACACAAACTCTGTGGAAGGAAGGAAATAATAAAGATTAGAGCAGAAATAAAATGGAAGGAAGGAAGGAAGGAGAAAAGAAAAGAAAAGAAAAGAAGGGAAGGGAAGGGAAAGGGGAAGGGAAGGAAAAAGGAAAGAGAAGGGAATGGAAGGGAAGGAAAGGAAAGGTGGGAGGAAGGAAGGAAGGGAGAAAAACAAGGAGGTGTTTTTTTTTTTAAAAAGATCAATAAAATAGAAAAAAACCTTTAACCAGACTAATCATAAAAGAGAGGACTCAAATAAACAAAATCACAGATGAAAGAGGAGAAATTACAATTGACACCACAGAAATACAAAGAATTGTAAAGGAATATTATGAAAAATTATATGCCAAAAAATTGGGCAACCTAAAAGAAATGGATAAATTCCCTAGAAACATATAAACTATGAAAACTGAAACAGGAAGAATTAGAAAATTTGAACAGATGAATTAGAAGTAACAAAATTGAATGAATAATAAAAAAAAATCCCAACAAATGAAAAGTCCAGGACCAGATGACTTCACAGGTGAATCCAGAAAATATTTTTTAAAAGTATTAGGACCTATTCTCAAACTTTTCCAAGAAATAGAAGAGGAAGGAAACCTTCCACATTTGGTCTATAAGGCTAGCATTATGCTGATACCAATGCCCAACAAAGATACTACAAAAAAAGAAAACTACAGGTCAATGTCTCTGATGAACATAGATGCAAAAATCCTCAACACAATATTAGCAAATCAAATCCAAAAATATATTTTAAAAATTATTCAACATGATTAAGTGGGTTTACAACCGAGGTGCAAGGATGTCAATATTTGCAAGTCAATCAAGCATCATACATCACATCAACAAGGGAAAGAATAAAAATCAAAAGATCATCTCAATAGATGCAGAAAATCATTTGACAAAGTATATATCCATTCATGATAAAACTCTTAATAAAATAGATGTAGGAGGAACATACCTCAACAAAATATACACCATATAAAAAAACCCCACAGTTATCATCATACTCTATAACAAAACTGAGAGCTTTTCCCCTAAGGTCAGGATGATGTCAAGAATGTCCACTGTCACAACTTTTATTCTATATAGCACTAAATGTCCTAGCTACAGCAATCAGACAAGAGAAAGAATAAAAGTCATGTAAATTGGTAAAGAAGAACTGAAACTCACTAATTGGAAATGACATGATACTTCATAGAGAAAACCATTAAAACTCCAACAAATTGGGGGGCGCCTGGGTGGCTCAGTGGGTTAAAGCCTCTGCCTTCAGCTCAGGTCATGATCTCAGGGTCCTGGGATCGAGCCCCACATAAGGCTCCCTGCTCAGCAGTGAGCCTACTCCCTCCTCTCTCTGCCTGCCTCTTTGCCTACTTGTAATCGCTCTCTCTCTCTCTGTCAAATAAATAAAATCTTTAAAACAAACAAACAAAACAACAACAACAAAAAAAAAAACTCCACCAAAAAAGGACTAGAACCGATAAATGAATTCATGAAGATCACAGGATACAAAATCAATGTACAGAAATCTGTTGTATTTCTATACACCAGTAATGAGGCAACTGAAGGAGAAACTAAGAAAACAATCCCATTTACAACTACACTGAAAATAATAAAATACCTAGGAAGAAACTCAAGGAAAGACCTACTCTGAAAACTGTAAAACACTGATGAAAGGAATTGAAGATGACACAATCAATGGCAGGATAGTCCATGCTCATGGATTGGAAGAACAGATATTATTAAAATGTCTTATAGTACCCAAACCAATGTAAACATTTTATGCAGTCTCTATGAAAACAGTAACAGCATTTTTCACAAACCAAAAACCGACAAAACAAAACAAACCCCTAAAATTTGTATGGAACTACAAGAAAGAAAAAAAACAACAATAGCAAAAGCAAACTTGAAAAAGAACAAAACTGGAGTCATCACAATGCCACACTCCAAGTTATACTACAAAGCTGTAGTAATCAAAACAGTATTGTACTGGAAGTAAAATAGACACATGGATCAATGAAACAGAATAAAAAGCCCCCAAATAATCTCATGATTCAATTATTCTTTCACAAATACATAGTGGGAAAAGTCTTTGCAGGTTGGGAAAACTGGAAAGCTATATGCAAAAGAAGGAAATGAAACCACTTTCTTACACCAAACAAAAGATAATGGATTTTTTTTTAAGATTTTATTTATTTGACACAGAGAGCGAGATCACAAGGAGGCAGAGAGGCAGGCAGAGAGAGAGGAGGAAGCAGGCTCTCCACTGAGCAGGGAGCCCGATGCGGGCCTCGATCCCAGGACCCTGAGATCATGACCTGAGCCGAAGGCAGAGGCTTTAACCCACTGAGCCACCCAGGCGCCCAAGATAATGGATTTTCTTACACCAAACAAAAAAATGGATTTGAGACCTAAATGTGACACTTGAAACCATAAAAATCCTAGAAGAGAGTACAGGCAGTAATTTCTCTGATATTGGCTATAGCGATATTTTTCCTGATATATTTCTTGAGACACAGAAGCAAAAACAAAAATAAACTATTGGGACTTCATCAAAATAAAACGCTTCTGCCCAGTGAAGGAAATAATCAATAATACTAAAAGACAATCTACCAAAGGAAATAAGATATTTGCAAATGACATATCTGATAAAGAGTTAGTATCTAAAGTATACACAGAATTTACACAACTCAACACTGAGAAACAATCCAATTAACAAATGGGCAAAAGACACGAACAGACATTTCTCCAGCGTAGACATTCAGATGGTCATCAGACACATGAAAAGATGTTCAACATCACTCATCATTAAAGAAATGTAAATCAAATTAAAATGAGATATGATCTCACACCTGTCAGAATGTCTAAAATCAAAAACTAAAGAAACAATAAGTGTTCGTGAGGTTGTGGAGAGAAAAAGAAACCCTCCTTGTGCATATTTGGTGGAAATTCAAATTGGGGCATTTGTGGCTACTGATGAAGACTGTAGAGAGGTTTCTTAAAAACTTAAAAATATAGCTACCATATGACCCATTAATTCCACTACTGGGCATTTACCCAAAGAATATGAAAACAGTAATTTGAAAAGATATGTGCACGCTTATGCTTTTGCAGCAGTATTTACAATGGCCACAGTGTAGAAGAAGCTCAAGTGTGCATGGATAGATGAATGGATAAAGATGATAAAGAAGATTTAATGGATAAAGAAGATTCAGAAGATGAATGGATTAGGAAGAAGATATAATACATAGATATATAATATATATGTATGTGTATATACATAGATATGTGTGTGTGTATATATATATATATAGCTTAGCTATAAAAAAGAATGAAATCTAGCTATTTGAATCAAAATGGATGGATCTAGACTGTATTGTGCTAAGCACAGTAAGTCAGTCAGAGAAGAACAAATATCATTTGACTTCACTCACATGTGGAATTTAAGCAACAAAACCAGTGAACAAAGAAAAAAGAGAGAGAGACATATCAAAAAACTGATCTTAACTTACAAGAACAATTGTAAGTGATGGTTCCCAGAGGAGAGGTGGGTGAGGGGATGGCTGAAATAGGTGAAGGGGAGTAAGACCATACTTACCTTGAAGAGCACGAGTAATGTATAGAATTGAGGTATCACTGTATCATACATATGAAAATAATATAACACTATATGTAGACTATACTGGATTTTAATTTTTAAAAAATGTACTTAGAGTCAATTTAAAGAAGAAAACATGGAAAAGAAGAAAAATAATAATTATCAGCCAACATTCTTGAAAGTTAAGGAAAGACTAGGGAGTTTTCCAAATTAAGGAGACTAAAACATTATGGTAATTAAATAAACATAATTTTAAATTATATTGTTTTCTATATGGAAAATTTTTAGTCATGGGTGGAACTTAAAGAGGATCGGAGAGCTTCATGTTGATAATGTATCATTGTTAATGTCTTGACACTAATGGTTATATCATGTTTATCTAGTAGAATAGACTTTTTTGTTATAAACACGTACTACTATATTGAGGAGCAGATTGATCAGCAAATGGTGCAGGAATAAAAAATATTTATTGTCTACTTGTTGGGTTTTTTTGGTTATATTTTATATTGTTTCAAAATTTAAAAAAATAGCAAAACATTTAAGTATTGCTATCGACCTCCAATTTGGGGCATAGGTCACAAGTTAGTGAAATCCCCCTAACACTGACTGAGAAAGCAAGAGAGATGTTTCCTTTTGGGATAAACCACCTTAATGTGTAGAAATGATCATACTGTCCCAGGGCACTGGAATATCTGAAATTCTTGTTGGCATTCAGTATAGAGTTTAAAATATTTCTAGTTCTCTTTTGGGAGAATATCTGTTTTGTTTTGTAGTTAAAGAAACTCAGTTTTGTGCTTGAAGCAATTCACAGTTTTTATTTCTTTCCTTTTTTGTTTGTTTTGGTTGTTGTTTTATTTTTTACATAACTAATATTCCTGACATGAGTCTCCAGAGGTCATTTATTTTCCTTTTTTTCTTCTTCTTTTTTAATTAATCCCCTGTGTGTCTTTTGAGAAAAATGATAAAACTGTGCCTTTTGTTAGTGCACAATATGAAGCAAGAATTCTTTGTTGCAATATTTGGGTTTCTTTCATATGAGGGACTTCCCAAAACATCTTTTCATTTAGAGCATTTCATTTTCATTTAGAATTTTTATGGAGATATTTATTTTCATTTTAATATATAAGAAAAGAAGGCATAAAATGAGTCTTACCTAGCCTGAAAGGATTCTAATTATTTGTAATATCTGGGTCCTGTCATTTTGATGCGTGTTACTGGAAGTGAAACTAATTAACAGATGCATATAATTTCAAGAATGTATATGTGTTTTTAGAATCCTTCTGCAGAAAAGCTTTGGAATTAACTTTTGTCCTCAATTATTGAATTTCTTATAATATTATTGAGAGAGAATATTCATCATTTATTTTTGACTCCTATTTCTACCATATCCCTATAAGGGGAAATTTATATGAATGTATCCTAGATACGGTAAGCCACTTAAAATTTGTAATATATATCTAGATCATATATGAAAGCATTCTCACAAGTAAAAGTCAGGTAATCCACTGACTTCTGAACTGCCACTTACTTTTCTGTTTTTATATAGATGCAATAGTCAAAACTTCATGATTAAATGCAACTGATAAGAGAAGACTGATGTATTTGAAACCAAAGAAAAATAATATTTAAGTGAAATGAGATAAAGGAACGATGGGGAAGTACTGCATTACAACAAAATAATAATATATATCAGAATATTTCAATCACAGAGAAAATATGCAACTGATTATTTCTATATATCACAAATTTTTAAGTGTTTTAATGAGCTAAGAATTTTTGAAGAACATTACATATAGACATTAGTATTAATTTTCTGTACTTTTAAGATTTTTTTAAGATATACATAGAAAATACATTTAAAGTCAAGCTTATGTTCTGTCTATTTAGAACACTGAAACAGAATTCAGCTCATTTGGAAATGATCAGCTAAAATTTATCTTTTAAGTTCCAATAGGAAAAAAGAAAAAATTAAGTAGTATTGTTACTATAATTAAGGTTTAAATGGAATGATCAGTTAGAGGTACCTAGGTTGATCTATGCTATAGTTTTAAGTATCATCTCTCTTGTGAAATTAGATCAATTTTTCAAACTTATTTTCATTTCTATGTGTTTTTATTTTTTGTTTTTTGTTTTTCTGTCTGTAGCTTTTTAAAAACTCCTCTTATTTCCACTTCTGCAGTTGTTTTCCTATGTCTATTTAAAAGCACTCAAGTCTGAAATGAGGAATCAGTCAAGAGAGATCAAGTTCATTCTCCTAGGATTGACCGATGACCCACAATTACAAATTGTGATTTTTATATTTTTCTTTCTAAACTATGTGTTGAGTGTGATGGGGAACTTAACCATCATCCTTCTTACCTTGCTAGATCCCCGCCTCAAGACTCCCATGTATTTTTTCCTCCGAAATTTCTCCTTCTTGGAAGCTTCATTGACAACAGTCTGTATTCCCAGATACCTGATAAGCATTGTGACTAAAAACAAAATAATTTCCTACAATAATTGTGCAGCTCAGTTATTCTTTTTCCTCTTATTAGAAATTACGGAATTTTACCTACTGGCTGCCATGTGTTTTGACCGTTATGTAGCAATCTGCAAACCCCTACATTACCCCCTCATTATGAACAGCAAAGTGTGCTACCAACTTTTATTCAGTTCATGGACAGTTGGCTTTCTGTTTACATTTCCACCAGTGGTCTTGGGATTGACACTGGATTTCTGTGCTTCCAAAGTAATTGATCATTTCATGTGTGACACTTCCCCTGTGCTGCAGCTTTCCTGCACTGACACTCATTTACTGGAACTACTTTCATTTGCCTTAGCTGTTGGAATACTCCTGATCACCTTGCCTTTGGTGATTCTTTCTTACACAAATATTATCAAGACCATTTTAAAACTCCCCTCTGCTCAGAAAAGAACAAAGGCTTTTTCTACTTGTTCTTCTCATATGATTGTAGTCTCCCTTACTTATGGTAGCTGTATCTTTAATTACATAAAGCCAACAGCACAGGAAAGGGTGACTTTATCCAAAGGTGTAAGTGTTATTTATACCTCGGTTGCCCCTTTATTAAACCCTTTCATTTACACTCTCAGAAACCAGCAAGTGAAACAATCCTTCAAGGATATACTCCAAAAGATTTCCTCTGTTTTCAAAAAATGAAAAGAAAATTTAATTTTAAAATCTTAGATAAAAAGGTAAAATTTTGACTCACTTTATAAGTTTACTTAATCTGTTCTTCAAATAGACCATCTAATAATATTTTTTACCTCATAATATTTTACCACACCTTTCACCACAATTCATCTCTTCCTTCCTACTCTCTTTATGATTAGCATTCCTGTGCTATATTATGAGTATTCTCTTGAGTTATCAACACAAATGTGAAATTTCTTTTACTCTACAAAACATGGTACTTACCTCCTCAAAAAATGATTTTAAATAGACATTCATTATAAAAATTTTATAGAATTATACAGATATCAATATAACAACATGTACTACTATTGGAACTCTAGGAATTTTTTCAAATGTCACTCAACCGTTTTCAACAGAGCAAGAAATAAAGGGAGGCTTCAAGTCATAAATAGCTCATATGTTCTAAAATGTAACAGAACCTTATCTGGTATGTCAATAGACCTGAAAATTTGGAGTGAATAAGAATCACACACCTGGTTGGCTTATTTAATAGCAAAGACAATATTCTCCTCCTTAAAATGTCTTTTTTTAAAAAATGATTTTTTTTTATTCATTTGAGAGAGAGAGAGAGAGACAGAATGAGCACAAGCAGGGGAAGAGGCAGAGGGAGAGGGAGAAACAGACTCACTGCTGAGCTGGGAGCAGGACATTCGACTGGATCCCAGGACCTGGAGATCATGACCTAAGCTGAAGGCAGATGCTTGACCATGTGAATCACCCAGGTGCCCCCCTAAAATGTCTTTTTAACTTAGTTGGAGTACAGTATACAGAAACATGGACTGTAGGGGATTCTGTTGTAGGTAGTCTTATGGGTTTTCTTTTTTAATATAAAAACCTATGTGAGCAGATTTTTACTTTATTAAGATTGTTATGTTAAATTTATTGAGAATGGGTTTTTGGATGTTGGAGTCAGGAAAACAAGTTAAATGATGGCTAATATTTTAAACTAAATGAGTTATTTGAGAATTGAAATGCAATAGTGTCAATGAATCTGAAGCTCCAGGAAATGGTTCCATAGATATTAGGAAAACAAACTGAAAGGAATGGTTGAACATTTAGCTATATGGGATAAATGGAACAAGATTTTAAAAAATAAGTTGTATCTTCCTTAGATCTTCATTCTGCCCACTCCTGCACATCTCCCTTATGTATATTCAATGCTTTTTAAAAAGACAGTATTACTGGTATCTTGTCAGATTAAAAAAAAGGGGGGGACCTACGAAGAAATTCCTGAAATAGAGTTCCATATTGAATATAATATGCCATCTGAGAAATATGACTGCAAAAATCATTAAGGTATTTAATGCTATAACTCCTATCCATGTGGCTCTGAGAAGAAAACAATCTAAGGTCAGGTTTGTGTTCTGACTTATTTTACTATTTTAAGCCAACACTGTTAAGCATCTTCTTTTCTAAGGTAATTACAAGGGAATACGTTCATGTTATTATACTCAAGGCCCTCAAAACTTTTCAATAAGCTCTTTAAAAACTATTAGACCCTTATTAGATTGGGTTTGGGAGCATTTTCCTCATTTTTTGGGTTGTCTTTTCACTTTCCTTATAGTGTCCTTTGGTTACAGAATTTTTAATTTGATGAAGTCAAATTTTTTTATTTTTTATTTTGTTGCATGTGCTTTTGGTACCATATTTAAAACACCATTGCTTAATCCAAAGTGGCAAGGATGTGTTCTAAGAAATTTATAGTTTTATATCTGACATTTAGGTCTTTGGTTTCTATTGAGTTAATGTTTTTGTATAGTTTCAGGTAGAGATTAAAGTCACATTTGCATGAAAATAGTTATCACAATATGATTTGCTGAAAATGCTATTATTTCCCCATTGAATAATCTTGGCACACTTGTTAAAAATCAGTTGACCATAAATGTATGGGTTATTATAGGACTCTCAGTTCTATTCCTTTGAGCTATTGCTCAATTGCTATGCCAGTATCACACTGTCTCTATCACTATACCTTCATATTAAGTTTTGAAATTGGAAATGATGACTTTTTCAACTTTCTTCCTTTTTCACTATTGTTTTGGCTATTCAGGGTCACTTGCAATTCCATATGAATTTTAGGATCAAATTGCCCACTTATGCAAAAAGAGCAGCTGAAAATTTAATAAGGATTATGTTGAATCTGTGGATTAGTTTGGGAACTATTACCATCTTAATTTAATTTTAAGTCTACTCTCCAATACACACACACACACACACACACACACACACAGGTTGTCTTTATTTGTTTTGGACTTCTTTAATTTTTTTAATTTTGTTATTTTCTTGGTACAATGTTGTACTACCTTGGTTAAATTTACAAAAAAAATAACTTCTACAACTGAACAATAAAAAAGAACAAACATTCAACAAAACATAGGCAAAGGCCTTAAAGAAGATATACAAACAGGCAAAAAGCACATGAAAAGATGTTCAAGAACAGTACTATTTAGGAAAATGTAAGGTAAAACTATAATGATGTACCACTTTATAGCCAGTAAGACAGTTATAATATGTATTTGTGTGTGTGTCTGCTTGTGTGTGTGTGTGTGTACATATATGTTGGTTATATATATCACAAAAAAGTAACAAGTGCTACTACACAGAATAATAAGTGATGATGTACAGAATTGGAAACCTTCATGCACTGCTGGTGGGTACATAAAATGTGCAGCCACTTGGAAAAGTTTGGCAGCTCATCAAGTAGGTAAATATAGAGTTACCATATAACCCAGAAATTCTACTTCTAGGAATTGAAAACACGTTCACGCAAAAACTTCAACACACATTTTCATAGATGCATCATGTGTAAGAGTAAAAAAGTAGAAGAAACCCAAGTAAACTTCAAGTGATGAATGGATAAACAAAATGTGATATAGGTATATTTCATTCATTTTCATTTTATTGTGCTTTGCTTTGTTGTACTATCCATATATTGTGTTTCCTACAAATTGAAGGTTTGTGACAATTCTACATCAAGCAAGTCTATTGGTACCATTTTTCCAACAGCATTTGCTCATCTCTGTATCATATTGTGGTAATTTTTACAAAATTTCAAACTTTTTCATTATTATTATATTTTTTATGGTGATCTGTGATCATGATCTTTGATATTGACATTGTAATTATTTTGGGACACCATAAACACCACCCAAATAAGACAGCAACTATAATCAGCAAATGCTTGTGTGTTCTGACTGCTTCACTGGCAGCTGATCCCCCTTCTCTCTCCTTCACTTCTGGCATCTCTATTCCTTGACACACACACCAATGTTGAAATTGGACTAAATAATGACCCTACAGAACCTGTAAGTGTACAAGTGAAAGGAAGAATTACATGTGTCCCACTTTTAAATCAAAAGCTGTAAATGATTAAGTTTAATGAAGAAGGCATATAAAAAGCCAGGATAAGCCAAAACCTGGTTCTCTTGCACTAGTTAGCCAAGCTGTGAGTATGAAGAAAAAGTTCTTCGGGGCACCTGGGTGCTCAGTTGGCTAAGTATCTGACTCTTGGTTTCTGATCAGGTCATGATTTTGTGATTGTGGGATTGAGCTCTGTGTGTGGCTCTCAGCTCAGTGTGGAGCCTACTTCAGATTCTATCTCCCTTTCTCCCTCCTGCTCACTCTTTTTCTCTCTAACAAACAATCTTTAGAAACAGGAGGAAAAAAACACAAAGAAAAAGCTCATGAAGGAGATTAAATGTGCTAGCTAGTCCGGTGAACACATGAGTGATAAGAAAGGTGGAAGCATCCTTATTGCTGATAGGGAGAATATTTTAGTCTACTGGATAGAAGATCAAACGAGCCACAATATTTCATTAAACCAAAGCCTAATGCAGAGAAAGGCCCTAATTCTATTCCATTCTATGATGCCTAAGAGAGGTGAGGAAGCTATAGAAAAAAAAAAGTCAAAGCAAGCAGAGGTTTGCTCATGAGGTTTAAGGAAAGAAGCCATCTACATAATACAAAATTACAAGGTGAAGCACCAAGGACTGAGATAGTACCTGAAGTGAGTTATCCAGAAGATCTAGCTAAGATAATTAATGAAGGTGGCTACACTAAACCACATATGTTCAAAGCATATGAAAAAGATTTATAGTGGATGAAGATGCCATCTCACACTTTTATAGCTACAGAAGAGTAGCCAATGCCTGGCTTCAAAGCTTCAATGGCCAGGTTGACTCTCTTGTTAAGGCTAAGGCAGCCACTGACTTTAAATTGAAGCCAATGCTCACTGACCATTCTGAAAGACCTAGGCCTAAGAATTATGCTAAATCTACTCTTCTGGGGTTCCACAAATGGAATAACAGAGCCTGGATGACACCACTCTGTTTATAACATGGTTTGTTAAATATTTTAAGCTCACTGATGACCTACTTCTCAGTAAAAGATTCCGTTCAAAATATTGTTGTTCATTGACAATGTACCTGACCATTCAAGAACTCTAATGGAGAGGTACAACATGATTAATGTGGTTTTCATGACTGCTGGCACCACCATTCTGCAGCCCATGAATTAAAGGGTAATTCTGACTTTCAAGGCTTATAATTTTAGAAATATATTTCATAAGGCTAGAGATACCATGGATACTGATTTCTCTGATGGATCTGGGTAAAGTAAATAGAAAATTTTCTGGAAAGGATTTATCTCTCTAAATGCCATTAAGGACATTTCTTTCATTCATAGGAAGGGGTCAAAAAGAGTCAACATGAACAGGAGTTTTGAAGAAGCTGATTGCAACATATAATATTTATAAATTTTATCAGTTATTGTTCTGTGTAGAAATAATTGAACCCCAGACTTTGGTCAGATTCATTTATATTATAACAATGATATTGATTCTTAGAAGAAATTCAAGGTACGATTTATTTATTTCTGTGTTTGGGGATCTTTCCATATTTTAAACCATTTATTAATTAAAAATTTCTCATACATTCTAGTTATGTCAATGTAAAAATGTATTAAGTATACCTTACATAAAAGCAAATACAATCATTTTAATCCAACAAATTTCAACAACAATTGACAAAGCATATATAGAATACCTGCATCATACTTAATAATTTCCTTGGCCTCTTCAGAGCCATTCCCTCTAGTCTCCATGCCTGTTTGTTGCATTCAGATAAATACAGATGCCTTTTGGACACATAAATTACTTTTCCTTTCTCTGGAATTTCTTGTAAAAGAAATCACAAATTGTGAATGTTGAAGTCTGGTTTCTCTTGTTCAGCCATATTTTGGAGATTCACCCACTTTATTGTGTGCATCCTTAAGTTCTTTCCTTTTTGCTCATGCAATTTGGCCAAATCTAAATTTAGCATATTTGATTTGACAAATTTAGAATCTCTGGCATCCTTTTGTCTTAGCCAGCTTTTCCTCCCCAGTTCCCACACGCTGGTGTTCTTATTGTCTGAGGACTCTCTCCACAAGACAGAATCATTTGCTTTGATCAGTGTAATAATCAAGTACACACCATATTCCGAAATGCCAATCCCTAAAAGCCTGTATCCTCCCACAATGTCCTTCTGAAATAAGAGTCTGACAAAGGAAAATTAATTGCGGGTAGGGAGGTTAGTCCGCTATGCCTTGGTGACTCTACTCTTCAATTCCCATTCTCTATGACAGCTGAAATTACAGAATTATAGGAATTATCTTTAGAGAAAAGTAAGAAGGATACATGAAGAGGAATACCATTCACCATTTTGTTCATCCCAACTGCTAATTACATCTTGTACTCTCCTTTCTGATACAGCATGTTGCAAGACTCAACCTACTTTTCTCCTTTGTGCTAGTAGCTACTTGATCTTTTGGGGTTTATACCCACAAAGAGTTGCTGTGGAATAATACACTGCTTTACCTCCTGTCTTTGCTAACGTTTCATGAATCAGCATATTTGGTTTAAGGCTATGTCGCCAGTTATATATGGAATCACAAAATGTTGTAATTCTAAGAAATCATAAATTTGCAAATTCTTATGGCATGGATCACATATCAGTCAGGGTCCAGGTGAAGGCAGGATTTCTGTAAGCACTCTGGAAAGAAAGAAGATATTGGAGGAATTATAGCTTTTAAAAATAATGAAAGAGATAGCTATGGATGGAAAACTTTGAGCACCAGAGAGAATGTTGAGGAAACTAATAACAAGATCTCATGTTGAAGCCCTGAGAAAATGCTTCAAGAAAGCCTAATGGGAAATCACAGTGACTTTCAGTTATTTTTGAGAAAGCATTAACTAATAGTCTTAGCAATAAAGTTGGTAGTTTTCAAATACTTTGGAAAATCCATATGGAAAAAAGACAGTCTCTTCAATAAATGGTGTTGGAAAAATTGGACAGCTATGTATAAAAGAATGAAACTTGACCATTCTCTCAAAAAGATAAACTCAAAATGGATGAAAGACCTCAACATGAGGCATGAATCTATCAAAATCCTAGAGGAGAACATAGGCAGTAATCTCTTCGACATCAGCCNGCCACAGCAACTTCTTTCAAGACATGTCTCCAAAGACAAAGGAAACAAAAGCAAAAATGAACTTTTGGGACTTCATCAAGATAAAAAGCTTCTGCACAGCAAAGGAAACAGTCAACAAAACAAAGAGGCAACCCACAGAATGGGAGAAGATATTTGCAAATGACACTACAGACAAAGGGCTGATATCCAAGATCTATAAAGAACTCCTCAAACTCAACACCCAAAAAACAGATGATCATGTCAAAAAATAGGCAGAAGATATGAACAGACACTTCTCCAAAGAAGACATGCAAATGGCTAACAGACACATGAAAAAAATGTTCATCATCACTAGCCATCAGGGAAATTCAAATCAAAATCACATTGAGATACCACCTTCCCAGTTAGAATGGCCAAAATCAACAGGACAGGAAACAACAAGTGTTGGAAAGGATGTGGAGAAAGGGGAAACCTCTTACACTGTTGGTGGGAATGCACGTTGGTGCAGCCACTTTGGAAAAGTGTGGAGATTCCTCAAAAAATTAAAAATAGAACTACCCTATGACACTGCAATTGCACTACTGGGTATTTATCCCAAAGATACAGATGTAGTGAAAAGAAGAGCCATAGGATGGGCGCCTGGGTGGCTCAGTGGGTTAATGCCTCTGCTTTCGGCTCAGGTCATGATCTCAGGGTCCTGGGATTCAGGCTCGCATTAGGCTCCCTGCTCAGCGGGGAGCCTGCTNTCCCCCCCCCCGCCTGCCTCTCTGCCTCCTTGTGATCTCTCTCCTTCTGTGAAATAAATAAATAAAATCTTAAAAAAAAAAGAAGAAGAAGAAGAAGGGCCATAGGTACCCCAATGTTCATAGCAGCATTGGCCACAATCACAAAACTGTGGAAAGAGCAGAGATGCCCTTCAACAGATGAATGGATAAAGAAGATGTGGTACATATATACAACGGAATATTACTCAGCCATCAGAAAGGATGAATATCCAACTTTTGTATCAACATGGATGGGACTGGAGGAGATTATGCTGAGTTAAATAAGTCAAGCAGAGAAAGTCAATTATCATATGGTTTCACTTATTTGTGGAGCATAAGGAATAACATGGAGGACATTAGGAGAAGGAAAGGAAAAGTGAATTGGGGGAAATCGTAGGGGGAGATGAACTATGAGAGACTGTGGACTCTGAGAAACAAACTGAGGGTTTAGAAGGGAGGGGAGTGGGGGGATGGGTGAGCCTGGTGGTGGGTATTACGGAGGGCACATATTGCATGGAGCACTGGGTGTGGTGCATAAACAATGAATCTTGTAACACTGAAAAAATAAAATTAAATTAAAAAAAAGTTTGCTTTTTGAAAAGATCAGTAAAATTGAAAAACCATTACCCAGACTCATCAAAAAAAGGATGACTCAAATAAACAAAATCACAAATGATATTGGAGAAATAACAACTGATACCACAGAAATACAAAGAACTATAAAGGAATATTGTGAAAAATTATATGCCAAAAAATTGGGAAACCTAAAATAAATGGATAAATTCCTAGAAACATATAAACTACAAAAACTGAAACAGGAAGAATTAGAAAATTTGAACAAACTAAAAGTAAAAAAATTGAATCAATAATTTAAAAACTCCAAAAAAAACAAAAGTCCAGGACCAGATGGCTTCATAGGTGAATCCAGAAAACACTTAAAAAGGAGTTAGGACCTATTCTTCTCAAACTTTTCCAAGAAATGGAAGAGGAAGGAAAGCTTCCACATTCGGTCTATAAGGCCAGCATTATACTGATACCAACACCAGATAAAGACACTACAAAAAAGATATCTCTGATGAACATAGATGCAAAAATTCTCAACACAATATTAGCAAATCAAATCCAAAAACATATTTTAAAAATTATTCAACATGATCAAGTGGGATTTATACCTGAGATGCAAGGAAGATTCAATATTTGCAAGTCAATCAAGCATCACACATCACAACAACAAGGGAAAGGATAAAAAAAATCAAAGGATCATTTCAATAGATGCAGAAAATCTTTTGACAAAGTACAATATCCATTGATGATTAAAAAAAAAAACCCTCAACAAAATAGATAGAAAAAACATACCTCAACAAAATAAACACCATATAGGAAAACCCACAGGTAACATCATGCACCATGGGGAAAAACTGAGAACTTTTCCCCTAAGGTCAGGACCAAGAAAAGGATATATTTACAATGGCCATAATGTAAAAGCAGCTCAAGTGTGCATGGATAAATGAATGAATAAAGATGTATCACTGTATATACACACACATATATATTGCATTTATAATATATACTATATATATATAATGAAATATTACTTAACCATTAAAAAGAATGAAAACTTGAGGCGCCTGGGTGGCTCAGTGAGTTAAAGCCTCTGCCTTTGGCTCAGGTCATGATCTCAGGGTGCTGGGATCGAGCCCCACATCGGGCTCTCTGCTCAGCAGGGAGTCTGCTTCCTCCTCTCTCTCTCTGCCTGTCTCTCTGCCTACTTGTGACCTCTCTCTGTATGTCAAATAAATAAATAAAATCTGTTAAAAAAAAGAATGAAAACTTGACATTTGAATAAAAAAAATGAATCAACATGGATGGATCTACAGAATATAATGCTAAGAAAAATAAGAGAAGACAAATACCATTTGATTTTGTTCAGATGAGGAATTTAAGTAACAAAACCAGTGGGGGGAGGGGGAGAGAGAGAGAGAGAGAGAGAGAGAGAGAGAGAGAGAGAGAAACCAAAGAACATACTTTTAACTACTGAGAACAATATAAGTGTAGGTTACCAGAGGAAAGGTGAGTGGGAGGATGGGTGAAATAGGTGAAGGGGCTTAAGATCACACTTACCTTGAAGAGCAATGTGTAATATGTAGAATTGATGAATCACTATATTGAACAGCTAAAACTAATATAACACTGTATATAGACTAAATTGGATTTAAATTTTTTAATGTATTTAGAGTCAATTTAATGAAGAAAAAAATGAAAAATTTTCAATCTTCTTGAAAGTTAAGGAAAGACTACAGAATTTTCCAAATTAAAGGAGACTAAAACATATGGCAATTAAATTAACATGTAGTTCTAAATTGTATTTTTTTTCTATAATGAAAATTTTTAGTCACTGGTGAAACTTAAATAGCATTGGAGAAGTACATGTTAATAATGTTCCAATGTTAATGCCCTGACACTAATGGTTATATTATGCTTATCAAGTAGAATATTCTTTTTTGTTATAAATACATACTACTATATTGAATGGTAGATGGATCATCAAATGTGCACAAATAAAAGATCTTCATGGTTATTTATTGGTTCTCCTCCTTATATTTTATATTGCTTCAAAATGTTAAAAATAGTGAAACATTTAAGTATTGCCCTACACCTCAGATTTGGGACATAGGTCACAAGTTAATGAAATCTTCCTAACATTGCCTAAAGAAGCAAGAGAGACGTTTCCTTTTTGAGTAAACCCTGTTAATGTGTAGAAATGGTCATACTGTCCCAGGGCAGTGGAATATCTGAAATTCTTGTTGGCATTCAGTATAGAGTTTAAATTATTTCTAGTTCTCTTTTGGGAGAATATCTGTTTTGTTTTGTAGTTAAAGAAACTCAGTTTTGTGCTTGAAGCAATTCACAGTAGTTTTTATTTCCTTCCTTTTTTGTTTGTTTGTTATGGTGTTTGTTTTATTTTTTACATAATTGATATTCCTGACACGAATCTCCAGGGCCATTTCTTTTTCTTTACTTCTCCTTTTTTTTAATTAATCCCCTGTGTCTTTTATCAGCAAAATGATAAAACTGTGCCTTGAGTTAGTACATAATTTGAAGCCAGAATTGCTTGTTACAAAATTTGGGTTCCTTTCATATGAGGAATTTCCCAAAATCTCTTTTCATTTAGAGCATTACATGTTCATTTAGAATTTTTATGGAAACTGTTACCTTCATTTTAATATAAAAGAAAACACAGAAAATGAATCTTACCTGGCTCAAAAGAGGATTCTAATTATTTGTAATATCTGGGTCTTGTCATTTTAATGAGTGTCAGTGGAAGTGAAAGTTATTAAAGGATGCATATAACTTCCAGAATGCATATCTGTTTTTAGAATTCTTCTGCAGAAAAGCTTTGGAATTAACATTCCTCTTAAATTATTGAACATTTTATAATGTTATAAGAGAGAGAATATTCATCATTTATTTTTGGCCCCTGTTTCTTCCATTTTCCTGTAGGTTGAAAATTATATCAATGTATCCTAAATATGGTAAGTCACTTATAACTTGCATTAAAGATCTAGATCACAAATGAAAGCATTCCCACAAGTAAAAGTCAGGTAATATCCACTGATTTTTGAAATGTCATTTACTTCTCTGTTTTTATGTAGATGCAGTCAAAACTTCATGATTAAATGCAACTGCTATGAGAAGACAGGTGTATTTGAAACCAAAGAGAAATAATAATTAAGTGAAATGAGATAAAGAAACAATGGGGAAGTACTGCATCAGGACAAAATAATGGTATTTATCTCACTATTCCAATCAGAGATAGTATGTAACTGTCATTATTTTCATATTTCACAAATTTTTAAGTGTTTTAATGAGCTAAGAATTTTTGAAGAACATTACATATAGACATTGGTATTAATTGTCTTGATGTTACATGAACTTTTTCAATAATTTTTAAGTTATACATAGAGAATACATTTAAAGTCAAGTCTATGTTCTGTTTATTTAGAACACTGAAATAGACTTCAGCTCTTTTGGAAATTGCCAGCTAAAATTTAAATTATCTTTCAAGTCCAAATAGAGAAAGAGAAAGAGTAAGTAGTATTGTTATCATAACTAAGGCTTAAATGGAACTATCAGTTAGAGGTACCTAGGTTGATCTGTTATGATTTTAAGTATCATTTGTCTTATTACATTGGATCAACTTTTTAAACTTGTTTACATTTCTGACTACGTTAGTTTTATTTATTTATTTTTTGTCTGTAGCTTTTTTAAAAATCCTCTTATTTCCACTTCTGGAGTTGTTTTCCTATGTCTATTTAAAAGCACTCAAGTCTGAAATGAGGAATCAGTCAAGAGAGATCAAGTTCATTCTCCTAGGATTGACCGATGACCCACAATTACAAATTGTGATTTTTATATTTTTCTTTCTAAACTATGTGTTGAGTGTGATAGGGAACTTAACCATCATCCTTCTTACCTTGCTAGATCCCCGCCTCAAGACTCCCATGTATTTTTTCCTCCGAAATTTCTCCTTCTTGGAAGCTTCATTGACAACAGTCTGTATTCCCAGATACCTGATAAGCATTGTGACTAAAAACAAAATAATTTCCTACAATAATTGTGCAGCTCAGTTATTCTTTTTCTTCTTATTAGAAATTACAGAATTCTACCTACTGGCTGTCATGTGTTTTGACCGTTATGTAGCAATCTGCAAACCCCTACATTACCCCCTCATTATGAACAGCAAAGTGTGTTACCAACTTTTATTCAGTTCATGGACAGTTGGCTTTCTGTTTACATTTCCACCAGTGGTCTTGGGATTGACACTGGATTTCTGTGCTTCCAAAGTAATTGATCATTTCATGTGTGACACTTCCCCTGTGCTGCAGCTTTCCTGCACTGACACTCATTCACTGGAATTGATTTCATTTGTCATAGCTATTGGAATACTCCTGATCACCTTGCCTTTGGTGATTCTTTCTTACACAAATATTATCAAAACCATTCTAAAATTCCCCTCTGCTCAGAAAAGAACAAAGGCTTTTTCTACTTGTTCTTCTCATATGATTGTAGTCTCCCTTACTTATGGTAGCTGTATCTTTAATTACATAAAGCCAACAGCACAGGAAAGGGTGACTTTATCCAAAGGTGTAAGTGTTATTTATACCTCGGTTGCCCCTTTATTAAACCCTTTCATTTACACTCTCAGAAACCAGCAAGTGAAACAAGCCTTCAAAGACACACTCCAAAAGATTTCCTCTGTTTTCAAAAAATGAAGAGGAAATTTAATTTTCAAATCTTGGAGAAGAAAATAAATAAATAATTTGATTCATTTTATAACTTTACTTAATCTGTCCTTGAATTAGTTCACCTATTAGTATTTTTTCACTTCATAGTATTTTATCCAATCCTTTCAGCACAATGCATATTTTCTTTTTTATTTCTCTTCATGATCAGCTTTCCTTTTTGTGACACAGTATGAGTCCTCTCTTAGGTTATCAACACAAATGTGAAATTTCTTTTACTCTACAAAACATGGTACTCACCTCCTTAAAAAAAATGGGGGGTTAATTATATATTCACCATAAAAATTTTATGGAATTATATAGATATCAATATAACAACGTGTACTACCACTGGGACTTGGAAGTTTCTCAAATGTCAAATAAATGTTTTCATCAAGGCAAGGAAAAAAGGCATTATTTAACTCATAAAAAGCTCTTATGTTCTAAAATGTAGCAGGATTTCATCTAGTATGTCCATAGACCTGAAAATTTGGAGTGAATAAGAATCACACACCCGGTTGGCTTTTTAAAAACAAAGTCAATGTTCTCATTCCTAAAATGTCTATTCAATTAACCTGGAGTACGATTGAGAAACACGGACTGTAGGCAATTCTGATGCAGCTGGTTCTTATGAGAGTTTTCATTTTTAATATAAAAACCTATGTGAGAAGATTTTTATTTTATAAATATTGTTTTGTTAAATGTATTGAGGATGGGTTTTTGGATGTTGGAGTCAGGAAGACAAGTCAAATGGCTAATGTTTAAACTAAATGAGTTATTTGAGAGTTGGAAAGCAATAGTGTCAATGTATCTGAAGCTCCAGGAAATGGTTCCAGAGGTATTTAGGAAAACAAA
The DNA here is from genome assembly GCA_002007465.1 of Ailurus styani. Lineage (NCBI taxonomy): Eukaryota > Metazoa > Chordata > Mammalia > Carnivora > Ailuridae > Ailurus > Ailurus styani. The sequence goes on from LNAC01000236.1 coordinate 678,601, forward strand.
GAGGAATGGTTGAACATATGGATATATGGGATAAATGAAAAAAGATTTTAAAAAGTGACTTGCATCTTCCTTGGACCTTCATTGTGCTCACTCCTGTACATACTCCCTTATATATTCAATGATTTTAAAGAAGGGAGTATTGTGGTAACTTATCAGAGTTAAAAAAAAGGGGGGGGAGACTACAAAGGAATCCTTGAAATATATAGAGTTGGGTATAATATGCCATCTGACAAATATGAGTGAAAAAAATCATTAAGGTATTTAATGCTGTAACTCCTTATCTAGGTGGCCCTGAGAACAAACAACTTAAGTTCAAGTTTGTGTTCTGATTCATTTTACTATTTTAAGCCAACACTGTTGACCATTTTCTTTTCTAAGGCAATTATTAGGAATAAGTTCATTGAGGCCCTCAAAGCTTTCCAATAAGCATTTTAAAAGCTACTTGACCTTCATTGAATTTGGTTCATGAGTATTTTTCTCATTCTTTGGGTTATCATTTCACTTTCCTGATAGTATCCTTCCGTCACAAAATTTTTAATTTTGATGAAGTCAAATTTTTCTATTTTTTAATTTTGTTGCATGTACTTTGGGGTCATATTTAAAACACCATTGCATAATCCAAAGTTGCAAGGATGTATACCTACCATTTATTCTAACAAATTTCTAGTTTTATATCTTACATTTAGGTCTTTGGTTTCTATTGAGTTAATGTTTGTGTACGGTTTGAGATAGCAAAGTCACCTTTTGCATGAAAATAGTTATCACAACATAATTTGTTGAAAAGGCTATTATTTCCCCATTGAATAATTTTGGTACCCTTGTTAAAAAATAATTGACCATAAACATATAGGTCTATTATAGACTCTCAGTTCTATCCCTTTGAGCCAATGCTCAATTGCGATGCCAGTATCACACTGCCTTTCTTGATCACTGTAGCTTTAATATTAAGTTTGAAATTAGAAAATATGACTGTTTCAACTTTGTTCCTCTTTTTCAATATTGTTTTGGCTATTCAGGGTCCCTTATACCTCCATACGATTTTTAAGATCAGATTGCTCATTTATGCAAAAAGTGCAGTTGAAAATTTAAAAAGGATTACACTGAATCTGTAAATTAGTTAGGGAACTATTACCATCTTAATTAACAATATCAGGTCTACTTTCCAGTACATAGGATCCCTTTTTGTTTATTTAGAACTTCTTTAATTTTTTTTAATTTTGTCATTTTCTTGGTATAAGTATTGCACTTCCTTGGTTAAATTTACATAAAATAACTCCTACAACTGAACAATAAAAAAAGAAAACACTCAACAAAATATAGACAAAGGACTTAAAGAAGATATACAAACAGGCATAAAGCACATGAAAAGATGCTCAAGAACAATAGTCATTTGGAAAATGTAAGTCAAAACCACAGTGACATACCACTTTACAGTTATTAAGACAGTTATAATATGTATGTGTATGTGGGGGTGCCAGGTTGGCTCAGGCAGTTAAGCATTGGCCTTTGGCTCAGGTCATGATCCCAGGGTCCTGGGATCAGGCTCCCTGCCTAGGGAACCTGCTCCTCCCTCTTCCACTCCTCCTACTTGTGCTGTCTCTCTCTATCAAATAAATAAATAAATAAATAAAATATTTTTAAAGATGTGTGTGTGTGACTCTGTGTATATATATGTTGGTTATATACATCACAAAAAAATAACAAGGGCTATTGTACAGAATAACAAGTGATGATGTACAGAATTTGTAAACCCCACACATTTCTGGTGGGAATGTAAACCATGCAGCCACTTGGAAAAGTTTGGCAGCTCATCAAGAAGGTAAATATAGAATTACCATATAACCCATAAATTCTACTTCTAGGAATTGAAAATATGTTCACACAAAAACTTCAACACACATTTTCATAGATACATCATGCGTAAGAGCCCAAAAGTAGATCAAACCCAAGTAACCTTCAAGTGATGAGTGGATAAACAAAATGTGGTACAGGTATATTTTATTCATTTTTATTTTGTTGTGCTTTGCTTTGTTGCATTTTGCATATACTGCATTTCCCACAAATTGAATTTTCTGACAATTCCACGTTGAGCACGTCTATTGGTGCCATTTTTCCAACAGCATTTGCTCATCTCTGTATCATATTGTGGTAATTCTCACATATTTCAAGCTTTTTCATTATTATTATATTTGCTATGGTGATCTGTGATTGTGATCTTTGATGTTACTATTGTAACTGTTTTGGGACACCATAAACACTGCTCATATAAGACTGCAACTCTAATCAGTAAATGCTGTGTGTGTTCTGACTGCTCCACTGACCAGCTATTTCCCCTTCTCTCTCCTCTCTTGTGGCCTCTCTATTCCTTGACACACACACGGATATTGAAATAAGACAAATAATGACCCTATAGGGCCTGTAAGTGTACAATTGAAAGGAAGAATCACATGTCTCCTACTTTAAATCAAAAGCTAGAAATGATTAAGCTTAATGAGGAAGTGATGTCAAAAAGATAGGCCAATATCTGGTTCTCTTCTCCAGTTAGCCAAGTTGCGAATAAAAAGAAAAAGTACTTTGGGGGTGCTGAATCCTCCGTTGGTTAAGTGTTCAACTCTTGGTTTCAGCTCAGGTCATGACCTTGTGGTCATGAGATCCAGCCTTGTGACTGGCTCTCAGCTCAGTGTAGAGCCTGCTTCAGGTCCTCTCTCCCTCTCCCTCCTCACTCTCTCTCTATCCCCCTAATAAATAAATTATCTTTAGAAACAGGAAAAAAAACAAAAACAAAGAAAAAGCCCTTGAGTGAAATTTAATGTGCTATTCCAGTGAATACATGAGTAATAAGAAAATGAAGCAGTCTTATTGCTGATGGAGAGAACATTTTAGTGTCTGGATAGAAGATCAAACCAACCACAACATTCCCTTAAGCCAAAGCCTGAAGCAGAGCAAGACCATAATTCTCTTCCATTCTATGAAGCCTCAGAGAGGTGAAGAAGGAAGAAGAGGTTTGCTCATGAGGTTTAAGGAAAGAAGCCATCTACATAATACAGAACTATAAGGTGAAGCAGCAAGGACTGATGTAGTACCTCAAGTGAGTTATCCAGAAGATCTAGCTAAGGTAATTCATGAAGGTGGCTACACTAAACAACAGATTTTCAGAATAGATGAAAAAGACTTATAGTGGATAAAGATGCCATCCTGGACTTTTATAGCTAGAAAAGAGTAGCCAATGTCTGGCTTCAAAGCTTCAAAGGCTGGGCTGACACTCTTGTTAAGGCTAAGGCAGCCAGTGACTCTAAATTGAACCCATGCTCACTGACCATTCTGAAAGACCTAGGCCTAAGAATTATGCTAAATCTACTCTGCCTGTGCTCTATAAGTGGAGTAACAAATCTCAGATGACAGCACCTCTGTTTACAACATGGTTTATTAAATATTTTAAGCTCACTGTTGAGACCTACTTCTCAGTAAAAGATTCCTTTCAAAATATTGTCATTCATTGACACTGCACCTGACCATTCAAGAGCTCTAATGAAGAGGTACAACACGATTAATGTTGTTCTCATGACTGCAAATATCTCCATTCTGCAGCCCATGAATTAAGGGATAATTATGACTTTCAAGTCTTACAATTTTAGAAATACATTTCATAAGGCTAGAGATGCCATGGATACTGATTTCTCTGATGGATCTGGGCAGAGTAAATAGAAAATTTTCTAGAAAGGATTTACCACTCTAGATCCATTAAGAACATTTTTTGATTCATAGGAAGGGGTCAAAAAGAGTCAACATGAATAGGAGTTTGGAAGAAGTTGATTGCAACATATAATATTTATAAATTTTATCAGTTATTGTTCTGTGTAGAAAAATTGAACCCCAGACTTTGGTCAGATTCATTTATATTATAACAATGATATTGATTCTTAGAAGAAATTCAAGGTATGTTTTATTTATTTCTGTGTTTGGGGATCTTTCCATATTTTAAACCATTTATTAATTAAAAATTTCTCATACATTCTAGTTATGTCAATGTAAAAAATGTATTAAGTATACCTTACATAAAAGCAAATACAATCATTTTAATCCAACAAATTTCAACAACAATTGACAAAGCATATATAGAATACCTGCATCATACTTAATAATTTGCTTGGCCTCTTCAGGGCCATTCCCTCTAGTCTCCATGCCTGTTTGTTGCATTCAGATAAATACAGATGCCTTTTGGACACATAAATTACTTTTCCTTTCTCTGGAATGTCTTGTAAAAGAAATCACAAATTGTGAATGTTGAAGTCTGGTTTCTCTTGCTCAGCCATATTTTGGAGATTCACCCACTTTACTGTGTACATCCTTAAGTTCTTTCCTTTTTGCTCATGCAATTTGGCCAAATCTAAATTTAGCATATTTGATTTGGCAAATTTAGAATCTCTGGCATCCTTTTGTCTTAGCCAGCTTTCCCTCCCCAGTTCCCACACGCTGGTGTTCTTATTGTCTGAGGACTCTCTCTCCACAAGACAGAATCGTTTGCTTTGATCAGTGTAATAATCAAGTACGCACCATATTCCGAAATGCCAATCCCTAAAAGCCTGTATCCTCCCACAATGTCCTTCTGAAATAAGAGTCTGACAAAGGAAAATTAATTGCGGGTAGGGAGGTTAGTCTGCTATGGCTTGGTGACTCTACTCCTCAATTCCCATTCTCTATGGCAGCCGGAATTACAGAATTACAGGAGTCATCTTTAGGGAAAGTAAGAAGGTTACATGAAGAGGAAAACCATTCACCATTTTGTTCATCCCAACTGCTAATTAACATCTTGCACTCTCCTTTTTGATACAGCATGTTGCAAGACTCAACCTACTTTTCTCCTTTGTGCTAGTAGCTACTTGATCTTTTGGGATTTATACCTGCAAAGAGTTGCTGTGGAATACTACACTGTCTTACCTCCTGTCTTTGCTAACGTCTCATGAATCAGCATATTTCACACTGCCAGTTATATATGGAATCACAAATTATTGTAATTATAAGAAATCATAAATCTGCAAATGATTATTGCATGGATCACATATCGGTCAGGGTTCAGGTGAAGGTAAGATTTCTGTAAGCACTCTGGAAAGAAAGAAGATATTGGAGGAATTATAGCTTTTAAAAATAATGAAAGAGATAGCTATGGAAGGAAAACTTTGAGCACCAGAAAGAATATTGAGGAAACTAATAACAAAGATCTCATGTTGAAGCCCTGAGAAAATGCTTCAAGAAAGCTTAATGGGAAATCATAGTGACTCTCAGTTATTTCTGAGAAAGTATCTACCGATATCTTAGCAATAAGTTGGTAGTTTTCAAATACTTTTGAAAATCCACTATGAATCTAAGTTGCACACACCAACCTGGCTACAACTGGAGAGCAATATCCTCTGCTTCCCTTCCAACTTCCAAATTTTGCACCAAGTCCTCTCACTGACAAATCATAAATTAGAAAAGTAAAGGGAGGGAAACCCCCAGAAATAGCATACCAGTTTCTCCACAGCCCTGAGAACAACTGAGAGAGTATCATGTGATGTTGAGTTGGCAACAGACAGTTCAATGCAGATACTTTGAAAATAACCAAAGAGGAGTCTCAGAAATTGCAAATTAGTGCTTTTTACATTGGCTCTTCCCAGAGTGTGATATCGGTATTTGGGGCAACTTAGTAGAAATGAGATGCAGACCCCTGAGTGTCTCAGTCAGTTAAGCATCCAACTCTTGCTTTCAGCACAAGTCATGATCTCATGGGTTGTGGGATTGAGCCCTGCATGAGGGTCCCCACTCAGTAAGGAGTCTTCTTGAAGATTCTCTCCCTCTGCCCCTCACCTGACTCATGCTCTGTCTCTCTCTCTAAAAATAAATATTTTTTTAAAAATGAGATTTATTTTGCATTTTCTTGTTCAAATTACCCCCACTATATAGTATACTGTTTCAAGATCACATTCCAGTTATGCAATGAATGCCTCACAGGAATAAATCATACTGCATTAGGAATAGAGTCAATGCTATTGTAATAGCATTCTTTTTTTTTAATTTTATTTTTATTCTTTGCCCAAGGGGTACAGGTCTGTGAATCATCAGGCTTACATCTTTCACAGCATTCACCAAAGCACAAACCCTCCCCAATGTCCATCACCCATCCACCCTATCCCTACCCTCCCACCCCCCAGTAACCCTCAGTTTGTTTTGTGAGATTAGGAGTCTCTTATGGTTTGTCTCCTTCCCCATCCCATCTTGTTTCATTATTTTTCCCTCCCTACCCTCCACGACCCCCCACCCTGCCCCTCAAGTTCCTCATATCAGAGAGATCATATGATTGTAATAGCATTCTATGGTAACAGATCATAGCTACACTTGCGGTGAACATAGCATAATGTATAAACTTGTCAATTCATTATGTTTTCCACCTGAAACTAATACAACAATGTAACTAATGTACTAATGTAACTAATACTTGTGTGTCAGTTATACTCAATATAAACAAACAAATAAATAAGCATTGATGAATAATTAGAAGTGAATTGAGGTGCCAAAGAAACCATTTCCAGTAGGAAAAATAAAATATGTGAGAGTGAATGACTTTCATTCATGATTTTACTTAATCTTTACAATATCCTGTAAGTTAAGAGTACTAGCCCTCTCATTTTATAAGTTGAAAAATTGATAGAAAGGTTAAATAAATTATGAAAGTTTACAAAGTTACTGGGTCTCTTTAACTTCAAAATCTTGGAATTAGGATCTGATCTTTATGGTAATTCATTATGTGAATTGTGGCTTCATTTTTGTCTCTCTTTTTGTAAAATGGGGAAATGATTTCTAATATCTGTGATGGCTAGGATGCAATGAAAAAGGCACGTTTTGGGTGCACCTGGATGGCTCAATGGGTTAAAGCCTCTGCCTTCAGCTCAGATCATGATCTCAGGGTCCTAGGATGGAGCCCTGCATCTGGTTCCCTGTTTGGCAGGGAGCCTGCTTTCACCTCTCTCTCTGCCTGCCACTCTGCCTAATCTCTCTCTCTCTCTCTCTCTCTCTCTCTCTCTCTCTCTCTCTCTCTGTCAAATAAATAAATAAAATCTTTAAAGAAAAAAAGGAAAAAAGAAAAAGGCACATTCTTGTCTGTAGAAAGGAAATTTTGAAATATCTATCAAAATGTGATACTCATATATTTTAGTCTAGTAGTTGCATATATGCAATAAAAAGTGGATTTAGCATTTTAGCTAATGATGTGAAATTGGTAGCAAGCTAATTCCCTGAATCCTAACATATAATGGAATTATTAAATTATTAGAAGTTTCCTCTGGTATTCTATGAATTTGTTTTAAAGGGATGAGTCCCAGCTGTATAAGTTGACAAGAAATAATACCCATTACATTTTGTCAACTGAAAAAAAGAAAAATTGCCAAATATTTTCTATAATAAAATTGCATCACTGTATTAAAAAATTTGCTCACTAAGTGTGTGAATATGACAATTTGTGAATGAATTTTCTGTTATAATATACTATAAATATGTAATATTGGTTAATTTGAAGATTTGAGGGCAAGTGGAGGATCAGTTAGAAACATAAAGGCCATTCTATCTGTCATTATATGCCATTGATTTGATAATTGATTTGATAATTGATTCTCGGACACTTATTTCTTATGGCATTATGTCTATATAACTCTTAACAATAAAAAAATTAGAAACTGAGTTTCAAATGCCCATCTGATTTTTAAGGATATTACAGTTCTGTCTTGATTCATTCATTCTTCTTTGTGCTGACAGGGATATACAAATGAGTGCTACCCTCAGTGAAGGGTTAGAGCTCAGCTCTATATTTAATGAACCCTAAAGGAATTGAGAATAAATTATCTCCTGAGTGAAGACCAAGTGCCACAGCCATACTAGAAAAATTAAAAACAGTCAAGGGGAAACTAGATTGATTGGAAAGGCTGGTAGGTATACTTTTGCTTTTATCTCACTATATTGCTTTGCTTTCTGGAAGATGTACATCATGACATCACTATCCCTCTTGGGCCCATCTCTCCTGCATCCAGCCTTTCTTTATTCTGGCCTCTCATTCATTTATACAGTGACTAGAGAAGGTAAATATGTTTCATTTTTGGATAATATTCAATCCTCATCTTATCCAGAGAGCTTTGAAATGGTTTACATTTCAGTCATGAAGCAGTATTCCCTGGAAATTTACTTAAAGAACTCTCAGGTTTACGATAGTAGCTTTTGGGGTTTTTTATATTTTTAAGATTTTATTTATTTATTTGACAGAGAGAGACAATGAGAGAGGGAATACAAGCAGGGGGAGTGGGAGAGGGAGAAGCAGTCTCCCCACTGAGCAGGGAGCCTGATGCAGGGCTAGATCCCAGGACCCAAGGATCAGGACATGAGCCAAAGGCAGAAGCTTAAGACTGAGCCATTCAGACACCTCACAACAGTAGCTTTTTAAAATTAAGGTCAGAACAATGGTTATGTTTATATGGAAAGATAAAAGAGATAATGAAAAATTCCTTTACTTATAAGAGAGGATGTAGAAAACTTGTATGCATCAGCCTGCACTTTCTCTGTGTGAGAGGCATTTACATAAGAGAGGAAGGGTAAACTTCTGACAAAAAGTCTCCAGAAGTAGTTTATGAAGGCATTGCTTCTCACATTTCAAGCAAATTTTAAAAATCTAGGATTATATTTCTGTCTGGAATCATTAGTCATATCAGAAATTAAGTATGTTCTATATTTGTCAATAAATATATTTTTATCTTTCTCCCACTCAAAAAGTTATTTTTTGGAATACATTACAATAATCCCCAAATTATCACTTTAACATATTTACTATTTCTAATTTTATATTTTAGTAGTCCAGTTTATTCAAAATGTAGTAACCGTCTCTGCCTTTAATATGCCAATTTTGCTGAAATGTGTCACAAAAATGTGTCTGTTTCTAAAGGAAGGCAATGCTGATCATCAGAAAAAAAATGTAAAAAGGAAAATAAGGCACAATACAGCTTTGACACTTGTCACCTATTCACTTATCCAGTTAACGCTATAAAAAGAACAAATATTATTGAGAACCTATAGCACAAAGAAAACACTGGTTGCCAAGGTAAAGAGAGAACAAGACAGTCAAAAGTCATATAGACCACATATTAGCATTTTGTAGTTTCTATAGAGTAAATCTTAGAAATTTTTTTATTCTACTTAGTCTTCTAGAAAGAAGGCAATGAGATACATTGGCATTAAAAAACTCCTTTATGAATTCCTTCTTGTTCTCAAACAAGTTTAAGAGTGAAAAGACCAAGTGAATATAGTTACAAAACAAAGTTAATTGTTAATTTACAAAAAAAAACATAAAAATGATATAAATGGATCAATATGTAGTAAGAACTATATTATTGACATAGGTCTACCTATGTGAGTATTAATTAATATCTCTGGCTTCACATTTTCTCCCATAAATTAAGACCTTTACTTTTATTTACAACCAAGATAATTCTACTTCTATACTTCTGTGATTAGAAACACACATCAAAAAAAGAGTATTTAAAAAAGGAAACAAGGGACGCCTGGGTGGATCAGTTGGTTAAGCAGCTGCCTTTGGCTCAGGTCATGATTGCGGGATCGAGTCCCGCATGGAGCTCTTTGCTCGAGGCGGGGGTAGCCTGGGGCGGGCAGCCTGCTTCTCCGTCTGCCTCTGCCTGCCACGCTACCTGCTTGTGCTCTCTCTCTCTCTCTCTCTCTTTGACAAATAAATAAATAAAATCTTAAAAAAAAAAGGAAGCAAAACACACTTATTTCAACAGAGCATATTTTTAAAAATGCATCTTAAGAATAAAATAATTATAGCTATTATTACACTCTGGAATTGTGATTGGGCCTTTAATGACCATCAAAGCCTTACAAAACAATAAAGTTTTTTAATGGTCTCAAAATTAAAACTCAAAATTAGGTATTTCACTCCTAAAAGCACACAATTTTGGAAACTGGAAAACAGCGTCTTAATATGTAATTCCAAATATATTTACTAAATGTTGTTGTAGAAACATAATTAAGATATATATATTGCATATATAGACAATTTGGTTACAGGTACAGGTTTTATGTAAAGGCACTCATGAGGGGAATTTTAACATAGACCTGTGAATAGAGTTTTCCTTATCAAGAGAGAATGTATAAAATTTGTTGCTTTAATGGGATTGAGTAGATATTACAAAGATGCAAACAGAAAAAGTTCCATTTCTTCATTTCATTGGAACTAATAATATCAACATTTAAATCTTCAATTTCTTTATTATTCACATACTCTTTCTTTCTGTTTTATTTCTCAACAGTAGATTTTGCTTAAAGAAAATAAAAAGCAGCATGAGAAACCATACAATAATTGTTAACAGAATTTGTCCTCTTGGGCATCTTAGATGACCCACAGCTTCAGGTTGTAATCTTTATCTTTTTATTTATGGCTTATGTATTAAGTGTCACTGGAAACCTAACCATCATCATCCTCACCTTGATAGACCATCATCTCAAGACTCCTATGTATTACTTCCTGCAGAACTTCTCCTTCTTAGAAATCACATTCACCAGTGTCTCTATCCCGATTTTTGGGGGCAATCATTACGAATGTCAAGACCATTTCCTCTAACAATTGCTTAGCTCAGTTATTTTTCTCCATCTTCATGGGTGTTTCTGAATTTTTTTCTCCTCACTGCCATGTCTTTTGATCGTTACGTTGCCATCTGCAAGCCTCTTCATTACACCACCATCATGAGCAAAAAAATCTGCACCCTGCTTGTCTTTGGGTCCTGGCTGGGAGGATTTCTTACCATTTTCCCACCACTCATGCTCATCCTCCAGCTAGATTTCTGTGCTTCCAATGTCATTGATCATTTCTCTTGTGACTATTTCCCCATTTTACAACTCTCGTGCTCAGACACATGGCTTTTAGAGATGATTGGTTTTTACTTTGCTTTTGTTACTCTGCTCTTCACTTTGGCATTAGTGATTCTTTCCTACTTGTGCATCCTTAGCACCATTCTGAGAACCCCATCTGCTAATCAGAGGAAAAAGGCTTTCTCCACGTGCTCTTCTCACTTGATTGTCATTTCCATCTCTTATGGGAGCTGTATATTCATGTATGTTAAGCCTTCAGCAAAAGAAAGAGCATCGCTGACCAAAGGAGTAGCTATTCTCAACACCTCAATTGCCCCCATGTTGAACCCTTTTATTTATACCCTGAGGAACCAGCAAGTAAAACAAGCTTTCAGAAACTTGCCTCATAAAAACACTGTTTTCTAGAAACAAATGAAAGTCTGTATTAACACGAATGGAGGTCATTGTGAAGATCCAATAAAGGGCAAATAAAATTTCAACTTCTACAATATCCTCTCATGTCCCTCACAGATACTTGCATTGTTGTGTTCATTTCCTTAAGCTTTCTTTTAAACTTGAAGTAATTTTGTTGTGTCTTTCTTTCAAACCCTCTATAGGTTCCATTTCCTCAGTGATTTACAATAACAAATAGAGTATTAGTGGCTGTAAATCAAAAATCATTTTCCTGAGTGTTCCAAAATAATAAAAATACTTATTTTTACTGTAAAGACTTGAGTAAACACTCTTTTCATGGATTTATACTTAAATCTTATGTTCTGTTACTAATACCACATTTTCTTTCTTTTTCTTACATTTTTGTTCTTAAAGCTATAAAAAGTATAAAATAAATGATCTAGCAACCGTATTCTGTGCACACTAGCTGCACATCTGTCCAGTTCTTCCCACTCAGTTGAGTGTTGATTTCACAGCTTTTAAGTATTTTAAAGTCACACATCTTTTGCTTTCTAGTTATGCTTAGGGCATGTGTTATGTCCTTTTTATGTATGACACTTGTTTAACTGCATTATTGTTATTTTTAAAGATTTTATTGAGAGAGAGAGAGAGCATGAGCAGGGAGAAGAGGAGGGACTGAGGGAGAGGGACAAGCGGACTACCCACTGAGTGATAGCTGGTGTGGGGCTGAATCCTAGGCCCCTGAGATCATCACTTGAACAGAAGTCAGATGCCTAACCAACTGATCCACCAGGCACCCCATATCTGTATTACTTATTTAAATATGTAACAGATGAAGATATAGGCTGTCACTATTACACCTATGCCACATGAGTGTTTGATAGGAATTTTTAAATAATAATATCTCTTCTATAGAGAACGATTATTCCATGCGATATACTCAACCATTTATGTCCTAAATAATATTGTGTTTAATCTTCACAGCTATTTGGCAACATAGACGAATTATCTCTGTTACAAGTGTGCAAAGTTATGCTTGGAAAGGTTGAGTAATTTGCCTGAGGTCTTGAGGTTTAACAGCCAATGTGATAACTGGTTTATAAAACAAAACAAAGAGACAAAAAGTTGTGTTTATTTCATGCATACTTAAAACTGGGAACCTGAAAATATCTACAGCTTTTACTCAGGACCTGCATAATTTTATTGGTGTTTTACAATCACATTATATCATTTGGGCTTAATCATATTATTATAGTCTAGTCAGAGAAGGTACTAATTCCTAATATGATACTTGGCTATTTATATAGATTAGATTTTTATTTTATTTTATTTTAATATTTTATGTATTTATTTGAGAGAGAGAAAGTGAAAGAGAGTGAGCAATGAGTTGGTGAGGAGCAGAGGGAGAACTAGGCTCTCCACCAAGCAGGGGAGCCAGATACAGGGCTTGATCCTGGGACTGTGGGATCATAACCTGAGCTGAAGGCAGACACTTAACCAACTGATCCACCCAGGCACCCCTACATTAGAATTTTAATCAATCAAAACAAGAAACTCTCCAACACCCAATGCTGGGTGCAACAGAGTAAGGAGAAAATATATAAAGTGTCAGTAGTAATACCAAACATTCTTATTGGAAGGCAGATGAAAAATATGGAGTAAAGAACGGACTTAGCACTAGGCAGTAGATTATCAGTTTTTTAAAAAATGGCATGGGGCAGATATGCATTCAATAGAGATATGCATTAGGAACTAGATTTTGTCTGTTAATCTCTGAAAAATAATATCATGGGAAACAAACTTTACCTAGCATACTTGTTTGCTTGATTTTTTTCTGTCTCATTGGACACTGTCCCCCAAGCTTCATTTTCAAATTCAATATTAATGTGTATGATGCTTTATATTCCTTAGTGTTTTGTGTGTAGTCTTATTCTGGCAATTTTGATTCACTGAATTATTCCCAGTGAGCCAGCAGCAGAAAGAACAGATAAAACCTTAAGTAGCTTATGCAACATAAAATCTATGTAGAAACCATACCAGTTTTAAAACACCTTCTGATATTTTTTCTTCCTTATATATTTGCTTCTTTTTCAATCTCTGTACTTGAAGAACTATATTTCTTTTAGATAAGATGGAAAATTTAAGATAAAAACATTAGAAGTAGAAAGGAAAACAGTTCACTGGGAGGAAATGTGCCCAGGAATGCTGGGTTTCCCTGGATTACAACAATGGCAACTGCTAGTATTTTTTTATGTTCCAACCATTCTGCATATTATTGAGCCTTTATGAAAATCAGAGGTAAGTCAGCCAGCCATATAGAAGGCAGTGGAGTCTCCCAAACTATATCGTTGCCTCATTACTTATCAGCTCAACTTTTAATTACCTGAAATAGAGTATACTGGCGTTCTATTTTGCAAGTGGGTATAGATGTCAGTATGCTTTATTTTATTATATCAATTTATTCATTCTCTATTAAATGAAAAGCAGGAAATTACTATCTCTGTACCTGTGTTTCTAATTGAATACAGGCTAGGTAGTACTTTCTTTAAGAGAATAGACTAATTTTAGGTAGTCCCTGGTTACATTGAACACTTGTTAGCTATATGAATACATCTAAGGTACAAAACCAAACTAACCCTAGTTCTTCATTTGGGAATAAAGATAAAGTTTAGGTGTGTCATGAAGGCAGAATGAGACAGAATATGTAAATCCTTAGTATGCAATTGGAATGAATAATGCCTTTCTCTAATCACAGTTACTATGAATATTGTGCCCAAAGTTGGAAATCAATTCCAGCTAAAAGAAGATAAATAAACCCACCCTTCTTAATCCATATTTAGTGCCACATGGTTTACATAGCACTTTCATTTATATTATTTCAATTAATTCCCAAAACGTGCTTGAAATTTCATGTCCATGGTACAAAGAGAAAATGGATGCTTAAGGAAATTGAGTACCATTAAAAATCACAAATCCTTTAAGTGGCTCATTTTTATTTTTAACCCACATTTTTTTTTTACTGCAGCGCCCATATATTTTCTGCAATAGCAATTTACCTTAGAGTGTCATAAGTAAGAAATTAATAGGATTTTGATACCATGATCTTATTATGAGTTTATGTACTTTATCTTTTTTATTTGTTATTGATGACAAAATAAAGAACGGAACAGTGGCGTTTTCAGAATGAAACATTGAAGTCATTTTGTGGTCATCTTATTCAACAAATATGAGGTATTATTGTTAAATTTCATTTTGAATAGCTCAAAGAGTATGTCTCAGGGGTCCTTCGAAGGGGTTCTTGATTTTGACCAAATGGGTGGAAGATAATTTAAGTTGAACGCAAACCATGTTCTTCCAGGGGAAATATGGATCTGCATTCAGAAATAACAAGATGGGTTAAATGCTTAGAGATAACCTTCATACTCTGCATAAGTACATCCTTGGGACAGCTTCAGGCTTGAGGAATCATATCCACCTTGTTAAACATTGAGGTTTTTTCTTCCCAAAGGCTGCTGAATGAATGAATGAATGAATGAATAATATCCATCAGGCTTAGGTGATGTCAGTAAATGAATACAGTCCATTGAATTTTCATTAACATTTTTACATAAATAGTATAGTATACCTCCCCCAAGTCTGTGATATTGGATCGTCTTCTCTGACAGTTTTTTCAAGTATGTTCTCTACTCCTACAAAATTGACCTATTAGTATTCATTTTCAGTGATGTTCACATGAACCCTTCCTTATCTATTAATACCTTCTTTCATAGCTCTTCACACATATTCCCTCAAAGGTTTAATCAGTAGCCAAAATATATAAGTCGGTCATGGTATTATTTTTCAGAACACTCTTAAAATTGATAGGAAATCTAAGAGGAAAAAGGAATATTCAAAAAAAAAAGAAAACAAACAAATAAGGGTAAAAATATAGTACATTGGCACATTATTACCTATGGAAGAGTAGTAATCCTTTTTTTAACCTGGATCTCCAATGCCAATAAAATAATGCAGAAATTTCAATTTCGAGATTTAAACCAAATATTGCCTATTTATTGAAAACTTATTTTGAGACTTCCAGGTGTTATGAAAAGCTAGTGCTTTCAATGAAAAACCCTGATGAAGGAAGAGAGATGCTGATGAGCAGAATAAAGTTAATTAAAAGAATGAATGCTAAAGAAATTTAATGAAAGTAATTTTAAAATAATGTTTTAAGAAATTTTTTTAGTTGTATATCAAAAAATGCTTGCTTTTATATGTTCTTTGTCATAATTTACTTGATATGGGGAATTTAGGCCCAGTGAATATATACATTTTGAAAAGGAGGTAAACTAAGATAACACATCTTATTTTTTTATTGTTTTGTTAGTCACCATATAGTACCTCATTAGCTTTTGATGTAGTGTTCCATGATTCATTATTTGTATATAACACCCAGTGCTCCATGCAATCTGTGCCCTACATAACACCCATCATCAGGCTCAGCCACCTCCCTATCCCCCATCCCTTCTAAAACCCTCAGTTTGTTTCCTGGAGTCCATAGTCTCTCATGGTTCATCTCCCACCCCATTTTCTCCCTCTTCATTTTTCCCTTCCTTCTCCTAATGTTCTCCATGCTATTCCTATATTCCACAAATAAGTGAAACCATATGATAATTTAGTTCCTCTGCTTAACTTATTTCACTTAGTATAATCTCCAATCCCATCCATGTTGACGCAAAAGTTGTGTATTCATCCTTTCTGATGGCTGAGTAACATTCCATTGTATATATGAATACATCTTGTAAAACAAAGATACAACCTACATACTGTACAGCCCTGAATTGGGCATATAATAGAGAACTTGGCCTGATCGGTGTTTGTGATGCAAGAACAAACTCAAAATAAATGAATGAATGAATTAGACAAGGGTTTTTTTTTTTTAAGCCTCCTATGACTCTTCTAGACACTGGACTGTGTTGCAAACGTTTTGAAGGTCAGACTCTGTCCTAACTTTCAGACATGCACAGCGTAGTGGAGGATTTCACAGGAGACTTCAGCACAGATGTATATTAGGCTGGGAAGAATCACTGATTTTTATGGGCCTCACACAAAGAATATTAAACCTAGTGTTGTGGAAATAAGGAAGAAGGTGATTTGGGGTGTCATTGAAATCTGCTACCCACAAAGCTACTTACACACACATATTCTATTTAAGGCAAGTTTCACAGTCATTGTCAGAAAGGTAACTCTTACTAAGGAAGAGTAGAGAAACAAACTGGATATTGGTAGCCTTCGGTAGCAATGTTGAAGTGCTACAAATATCTAATATGCCTCAAACGTGGTGACCATATCTTAGCTGAATGAGAGCAGTGACTTGTTGAGGGACAGAGGACAGCACTCCTGAAGTGCAGGAGACAGATAAACATGGTGGGGAGAGGTCACCATGTTCACAAAGTGGAAAAACAAAGCTAAGATTCACTTGCCTAGAGCCTCCCAGATACTGTACAACCAGATGATTCCACTTCACTTTTTTATTGTTGTTATTGTTCCTATGTGATTTTCTTGCTGTTACTTTATTCATTACTGTTACTTTTAGACAAACTTTCAATACATCTTAATCCTGAAGCTTTTCACCAAGGGATTTCTCCACTGAGCAATCCTTATATAGCTTTTTTTTTTTAAGATTTCTTTATTTATTTGACACAGAAGAGAGAGAGCACAAGCAGGGGGAGAGGCACAGGGAGAGGGAGAAGCAGGCTCCCCGCTAAGCAAGGAGCTGGTGGGGCTCAATTCCAGGACTCTGGAGTCATGACCTGAGCCGAAGGCAGACACTTTCGACTGACAGACCAACAGACCGACTGAGCCACCCAGGTGCCTTAATCCTTACATAGCTTTTTAAAAATGTTAAACATTTTCCCAAATGCTTCATATATTAACTCATTTAACACAAAACTTTATAAGAAAGGCCTGTACACAGAGGAATAAATTATGTTTATACAAAAACCAGACAGACTACGTGGTTTCAGACCTAGTAATTAGCTTGGATTCAAGCCTAGACATCCTCACTCTTCCTTATGGAAATAACTATGGTGATATCATTTAATATTTTTTTTAAAAAAAAGAAATTAAAACATACTACTTTAAAATCACTTACAAGTAAAGAAATTAAACAATTTACCTGAGTTTTCTTGGGGAATGTTTACCTAACTCTTTAACTGAGGGACATTCTTCAATAATAATAGAAATAATCATTATTTTAATAGAAGGAGAAGTCATTTGTATAGGAATACAGGTCATATTAATTACATACAGGCTGAAACATCATAAACTATGGCGAGGGATTCAGATGGGATCAAACTCAGTTCTAAGCTCTTCGGCTTAAATTATTTCCTTCCTCTTTCTCACCTCTATCTCTAACTTCTAAGGTTGCTGGTGGCAATTACTAGTATATCTGACCGGTGAGGTAGTAGGAGTTGGAAAAGCTGAGTGTTGACAAAAGTTGATCAATGTCTAAGGACAAAACACTCACATGTCATTAAAAAATACAGGATATTTCTGATTTCTGAGGATTCTCAGTGTAATTAAGCTTTATCTTACACAGAATGGGAAACTAGTAAACAATCAGAGCAAGAGCACAAAGGTGGTCTTCACTGGGAAAAAAACCTCATGTGCACATATTTGAAAGTTAACAGGTGTTATTTGGAATCAGAAAGGCCCGGGAAAACACCCTGCTCTAGCCCTTCAAGCTCTGTGATTTTGAATGCTGCCAAACTTGCCTTAACTGGAGATTTCACCGGTAGGACTGAGTAAATTAATGGATCATAGTTATTATCAGTCACGTAAATTCTCTCCTGTAGATCAAATGTAGTATTTCAGCCAAATTCTGGATCCACACTTAAACCTTTGCTAATTCTCTCTTCGAGTTTGTTCCTTGTGCTTTCTCCTAGAGGTCTGGCAGGAAAACAACAAATAAGCAACTGAAGAATGAGAAACCACACGGAACTGACAGAGTTCATCCTCCTGGGATTGTCAGATGACCCACAGCTGCAGGGGGTGATCTTTATCTTTCTGTTCATCACCTACATGCTCAGTATCACTGGGAACCTGACCATCATCACCCTTACCCTGCTGGATGCTCACCTCCAGACCCCCATGTATTTCTTCCTCAGAAACTTCTCCTTACTAGAGGTTTCATTCACCACTGTCAGCATACCCAAGTTCCTAAGCACCCTGATTACAGGAGATAAAACTATTTCCTTTAATGATTGTATTGCTCAGTTATTTTTTTTCATTCTGTTGGGAGTCGCTGAATTTTACCTCCTGGCTGCCATGTCCTATGACCGTTACATTGCCATCTGCAAACCTCTGCATTACATGACCATCATGAATCCCAGAGTCTGCATACTCCTTGTCTTCTCTTCATGGCTGATTTCATTCTTAATCATATTCCCTGCACTCATGTTGCTCTTAAACCTTAATTACTGTAGGTCTAATATTATCGACCATTTTACCTGTGATTATTTTCCCCTGCTGCAACTTTCTTGTTCAGACACAAAATTCCTAGAGATAATGGGGTTTTCCTGTGCTGTGTTTACTTTAATGTTCACACTGGCATTGATATTTCTATCCTACATATATATCATCAGAACAATTTTAAGAATTCCTTCTAATAGTCAGAGGACAAAGGCCTTTTCCACATGTTCATCTCACATGATTGTCATCTCCATTTCCTATGGCAGCTGCATTTTTATGTATATTAAACCCTCAGCT
Source organism: Ailurus styani (assembly GCA_002007465.1). NCBI lineage: Eukaryota > Metazoa > Chordata > Mammalia > Carnivora > Ailuridae > Ailurus > Ailurus styani. Next base: position 697,642 of record LNAC01000236.1, read on the forward strand.
AAAGACAGAGTGTCTCTGAGCAAGGGAGTTGCTGTGCTAAACACCTCAGTAGCCCCCATGCTGAACCCCTTTATTTACAGTCTAAGGAATGAGCAAGTCAAGCGGGCCTTCATGGACAGGGCAAGGAAGATTGTATTTTTCTCAAGCAAATGAAATGCTATGGTGTCATGAATTAGACACACACATTGTAGGGCAATTTAAAATATACAGACATGAAATTTGAGCAACTTCTTCAATTTACAATGGCCTTCCTGTCATCCTTACCCATTACTTCTTTCTAATAGTTTACAAGGACATTTAATATATTTCCCATTCAATTGATATAACTTCATATGCCTTTCTGGTTCCCATTCTTCTGAACCCATTGTTAGTTGAAACTTCTTGAACAATAATTACTTTAATTCGGAAAGTTGTACTTTGAGATTTATTTGGGAAAACAACTATCACCCAGAATGGAGGGGACATCGTATAATTATTGATATGATATTTTCCTTATCCTGTACAGACAATGAAATTTGTGATTTTCGTTGATCTTTGTTAGAAATCCCGTCACCATCTTGCAGTTCCTCTAGGAAAGAATTCTTCAAATACCGTATGATTTTTTGAAAATTGTGAATGCTTTCATTTAAAAACCAAAAAATATTGCTTACCTAATTGAGTATGTCCATATAATTTACCTATTGCTTAAAAAGCATAGATCTTTAAGAACATAAATAGACCTTCATGTTTCCAAATCCCATAATGACTCAGTAGATATAGGCAGCTATGCAGGGTAGATACATGCATACATACATACAGATAACCACATACTATAGAAAGTAGTGACGAAATAGCTGTTTTAGATGTGTAGGATAAGTTCACTTTCTCTATTTCCATGGAATGTAAGCTCTGCTTTCTGACTACAATGGAATATATATGTAGAGCTCATTTCTTAGTTTTGGACTAGTTTGAAACTGGGCATGTAGCTACATTTCTAATGCCTAAACAGTAAAAATCATTTCAGTTTTGTAGAAAATAAAACATCTTATTGGATGCCGTGTGTGTGTGTGTGTGTGTGTGTGTGTGTGTGTGTGTGTGAGAGAGAGAGAGAGAGAGAAAGAGAGAGAGAGAGAAAGTGAGTGTGAAAGTGAAAAAAGATTATGGATATAATAAAGTATTCTAAATAATATAAACCACTATTTAGTAATAGAAAATATACTATAATCCTAATTAGTGATGCACCATTCCTAATGATCTCTATGCAATATATTCAACTGAGAAATACAGCACAGGAGTTGTTGAGAAAAAAAATAAAATAAGTGATAAAAAAATTGAAGGGGACTCGAAATGTAAGAGAAAATTTATGATTGGTTTCTCAATTCCATCCTATCTGAAGTATAATTGGTATGGTAAAGAAGGCAAATAGTTAACAAACAGGGTTTCTATAACCACTCAACATATACTTCCCCCATTGGCAAATCAGGTGGCAGAAAATTCTGACATATGTTATGTAATATAGGGATGGAAATTAATGTCAAGCACATACTGTAATTAGTTATCAATAAAAGGTAGTGATTATTAATATTGGTCTCTATAACCAATTGCTATAGTTGTGAAAAAGTACAAATTATATTTTTCCTTCCCATCCTCTATGCTCCTCTGTTTTGTTTCTTAAATTCCACATTTGAGTGAAGTCAATTTCTATGATAATTGTCTTTCTCTGATTGACTTATTTCATTTAGCATAATAGTCTTTAGTTCCATCCACGTTGTCGCAAATGGCAAGATTTCAATTTTTTTGATGGCTGAGTAGAATTCCATAGTATATATGTACCACATCTTCTTTATCCATTCATTTTGTAGTTTGGCTATTGTGGACATTCCTGCTATAAACATTGGGGTGCAGGTGCCCCTTCGATACCTTTGTATCTTTGGGGTAAGTGCCTAGTAGTGCAATAGCTGTGTCATAAGGTAGCTCTATTTTTAACTTTTTGAGGAACATCCATACTGTTTTCCAGAGTGACTACACTCTGGTGTATTCCCACCAAGTGGCATTCCCACCAAGAGTGTTAAGAGCATTCCCCTTTTTCTGTCACCTCACCAACAACTGTCATTTCCTGAGTGGTTAATTTTAGCCATTCTGACCAGTGTAGGTGATATCACATTGTGGTTTTCATTTGTATTTTCCTGCTACTGAGTGATGTTGAGCATTTTTTCAAGTGTCTTTTGCACATTTGTATGACTTCTTTGGAGAAGTGTCTGTTCATGTCTTCTGCCCATTTCTCGATTGGATTATTTGTTCTTTGGGTGTTGAGTTTGATAAGTTCTTTTATATATATATATATGGGGAAATGCCTCTGCTTTTTTTTACATACTTATTGTTTATTGTTTTTTAAAACACTTTAAAAAAGGAGAAAAACTATGTATTCCATCTCTTATAATGACATACTTACTTTTCCTGATGCTCTTTGTTTTTGGGGGTTTTTTTTATTTTATTTTTATTCTTTGCCCAAGGGGTACAGGTCTGTGAATCATCAGGCTTATACCTTTTACAGCATTCACCAAAGCACAAACCCTCCCCAATGTCCATAACACATCCACCCTATCCCTACCCTCCCACCCCTCGGTAACCCTCAGTTTGTTTTGTGAGATTAGGAGTCTCTTATGGTTTGTCTCCTTCCCCATCCCAACTTGTGAAGATTTAACAAGAGAAAAATTAAATTTAAAATTTCTAATATTCTGTCTTCTTGTAGCCATGTAATAGCTACAGGAAATGCTGTGCTCATTTGTTAAACATTCTTTTTTTTTTTTTTTTTAAAGATTTTATTTATTTATTTCACAGCGGGAGAGAGATCACAAGGAGGCAGAGAGGCAGGGAGAGAGAGGGGGAAGCAGGCTCCCTGCCAAGCAGAGAGCCCGATGCGGGCCTCGATCCCAGGACCCTGAGATCATGACCTGGGCCGAAAGCAGAGGCTTTAACCCACTGAGCCACCCAGGTGCCCTAAACATTCTTTATATAATGGCTGAGTTGTGTCCTCCTTTAAAGTATCTGTAGGTTCCATGTAAGTGATTTATAATTGTGAATATAAAGTCTGATTATGAAACATAAATCATTTTGCTTACTATTATAAATAATAAAAATATTTTATCAAAAACACTATATGCACCCCCACATTTTGGTAGCATTATTCAAACTGCTTAAAATATGGAAGCAGCCTAAGTGTATGTTGACAGATGAATAAAGAAAGAAGAAAAAGAAATATATATATACATAGACACACACATATACATATATACACAATGGAAAATACTCAGCTGTAAAAAAAGGGATGAGATCTTGCCATTTACAGTATCAAGGGACACAGAGGATACAATGTCAAATGAAATATGCCAGATAGAGAAAGACAAATACCATATGCTTTCACTTATATGTAGAATCCAAAAAGCAAAATGAACAAGTAAACCCTCAAACAAAGCAGAAACAGACCCATCAATACAGAGAACATATATGAGGACAAAATCACAAACGCCAGATGGAAGGTGTTGGAATGATGGGCACAATGGATGAAGAAGAGTGGGAGGTACCGGCTTCTAGTTATGGAATAAATAAGTCACAGGAATAAAATGTACAGCAAAGAGAATGTAATTGATGCTATTGTAATCCTGTTGTATGGTGACAGATGGTAGCTACTCTTACAGTGAGCATAGCACAATGTATAGACTTGCTGAATTGTAACATCATAAACCTGAAACTAATGTAACGTTGTGTGCCAGCTGTACTCAATAAAAACAAACAGAGTGTCATCGATGAATGAGCAGGAATGAATTGAGGTGCCAAAGAGAAAGACCTTATGTGACTGTGAACACCGTAAAGAAGAAGAAAAAGTAAGATTATTAAAAAGGAATAAGGAAACAAAGCCACAGGTATTCTGGAATGAAAAGGGGGGGATGGGGTGAAGTGAATCTGAAATTGCAGAAAGGGGTCAAATATTACTATGCCTTGGCCCTGATAAAATTAGACGCTTACATTGAGGGCCCTAAGAAAGCTTTTTTTTTTTTCTGAAAAATGAGAAGTATGAATTTCTCAGACCCCTGTTCTCTGAGCTAGAAACATTACTTGTAGGGGATAGCATGGCATTGGTGCTCACTGTCCAACCTCTCATGTTGTCTCTAGTCTCATGATATTAGAGCAGTTGATCATTTATTTAAAAAGCGATAAAGGGCGCCTGGGTGGCTCAGTGGGTTAAAGCCTCTGCTTTCGGCTCAGGTCATGATCTCAGTGTCCTGGGATCGAGGCCCGCATCGGGCTCTCTGCTCAGCAGGAAGTCTGCTTCCTCCTCTCCCTGTCTCTCTGCTTGCCTCTCTGCCTACTTGTAATCTCTTTCTGTGTCAAATAAATAAATAAAATCTTTAAAAAAATAAATAAATAAAAATTAAAAAAATAAAAAGCAATAAAAACAGATTCATATCTTACATGTTAATAAATTCTGGATGCATCAGGAGGCAAATGGAAAGAACAAAACCATAGAAATAGTGAGCATAAATGAATATTTACATGAATGTGTAGAAAGATGCTCTAAGAAGAACAGGTACCAAGAATTCATGACACAATTTTTTGAGTATTTTTAACTTATTTAACTAATTTTTTAACTTATTAAATAAGTTAAGGAGAGGTTCTGAAAACTTGATTCAACAAAAGAAATTCACCATGGTTTATATCCAAATACATAAATATCTCCTACTGGTAAATAAGACATAACCCCCAAAAAGTGAACATGAGATAGGAATAGACAATTCATGGATGAGAGATAGAATTTTTAAAAAATGTTCAATCTCTCTAGAGTACACTAACTGAAATAAGTGTGTCGGAGAAAGACAAATACCATATGATTTCAACTCGTAAGGTGAATTTAAGAAACTAAACATATGTGCAAAAGTAAACAAAATAGAGACGGACAAATGAAGAAAGAGATTCTTAAACTTTAGAGAACAAACTGATGGTTACTAAAGGAGACGTGGGTAGGGGAATTGGTGAAAACAGTTAATGCAGATTAAGAGGAACACTCCTTGGAATGATCACCAGGTATTGTAGGGAAGTTTTGAATCACTATAATGTACACCTGAAACTAATACTGCACTGTATGTTAACTGGAATTAAAATAAAAAGTTAAAAAAAGATATAAGTGATTATAAACTGAAGTATAGAAACATATGGGGATTTTTCTGATTTAGTCATTGAAACTTCACTGTTTATAATCTTTCTTTCAAGCAGCATCTTCTTTTATTATGTTATAAGTGTCTGTAAACTTAAGTGTAGATGCATATGGGAATAGCCCTGTGCTTGAGTCATTGAAACTACACTGTATATAATCATTCTTTCAAGTAACATGTCTTTCGTTAAGATATAAGTATCTTTAAATTTAAGTGTAGAAGCATATTGAGATCGCCTTATGTTTAACTCACTAAAATGGCACTATGTTTGATCCATCATTTAAGTAAAATCTTCTTTCATTAAAACATATGTGTTTGTAAACATATGGGTAGGAGCATGTGGAATAGCCCTGTGCTTAACTCACTAAAACAACATTAGGTACAAAAAAATGTTCAACCTCGGGGGTGCCTGGGTGGCTCAAGTCAGTTAAGTGTCTGTGTTTGGGTGAGATCATAATCCCAGGGTCCTGGGATAGATCCCCCACCTCAGACTCCCTGCTCAGTGGGAGTCTGCTTCTCCCTCTTCTCCCTGCTGGTGCTCTCAACTGCTATCTCTGTCTGTTTCTCTCAAACAAATAAATAACACGTTTTTTTAAAAATGTTCAACCTCTCTCACAATTGGGGAATATAAAATTAAAAGAGTAAACATTTATCTACTAAGAACTTCCTGTATCCTAATTCGTCTGTAAGCACTTTCATTCATTATTTCCTTTAATCTTTAGGATTCCTAGGAGTTAAGACTATTAGTCTTCTCATTTTATGAGCAGAGTAATTGATGCTCAGAAAGGTTAAATAAGTTTTGCAAGTTTACAAAGATATTCTGTCTCTTTAACCAATATCTGGGCACTGTGATCTGGTCTTTACATGACTGTCTGTATTATTAAGTGTATTGTGGCTTCATTTCATCTTTCCATTTGTAAAATGTATAAGTGATTTCTAATATCTGTGATGTTTAGCTGCAATGGTGTTTATTCTTGTCTGTGGGAGGGAAGTGAAATATCTATCAAAATTTAGTACTCACATATATGTTCTACCAGTACTTGTATATATGCAAAAGAATCCATACAAATGGACTAAGCATTGTAGCTAATGATGTGATATTGGTAGCAACAGATTTCCTAAAACTTAACAATGAAACTGTTAAATTATATACAAGCCTCCTCTGGTATTCTATGCAATTCACTCTTATAATTAAAAATGAAAAGTTGAAGTTTCAAATACTCTTCTGAGTTTTCAAGATATTAAAATGCTTCTTTGATAGGAGAAGACCCTGGTGGGAAGGGTCTGAACACACCTCCTCCACAGACCACACCAAATTATGCCTATTAGTAGCACAGTTCCTCCTGAAGAAGAACTAGGGCTGACTGAACAGCTTCTGAACAACCAAAGACAAAGACAAAGGCAAAAGCACAGAATAAATAGGGGGAAACAGTAACAGCGGAAGCCCCCACCCCCTTACTGGGAACAAAGGTGGGAGGGATAATACTGAGGGACTGGGAATAGATTCCTCTGTCCTTGGGCAGAAAGAAAAAAAAAAAACAAAACGCTGTAGTTTAAAAACACCAAAGAGTTGCAGGGACGCTGTCTTCCATCTACCCTAAAAGCCCAGACTGGACTAGGATCTGCGTCCAGTGGCCTGAGACCTCAGTGAGCAATCCCTATCAAAATACCAGTAGCATTTTTCACAAGAACAGATAATCCTAAAATGTGTATGGAATCACAGAAGACCCCAATAGCCAAAGCAATCTTGAAAAAGAACAAAGCTGGAGGTCTCCCAAGCCCAGATTTCAAGATATACTACAAAGGTATAGTAATCAAAACAGTATGGGACAAAAGTAATCACATAGATCAATAGATCAATACAACCTATTGATTTACAAAAACCTATCTTTACTTACAAGAAATAAACCTATGATCATAAAGTCAATCTATGAAAAGGAGATGAGAAAATACAATAGGGAAAGAACAGTATTTTCAATAAACAGTGCTGGACAATTACACGGAAATGAATGAAATTGGCCACTTTCCAACACCATGTACTCAAATTAAAAATTTTCAAAAAAATAAACTCAAAATGGATTAAAAACCTATGTGAGACCTGGAACCATAAATAATCCTAGAAGAAATCACAGGCAGTAATTTCTCTGACATTGACTGTAGCAACAATTTCCTAGATATATCCCCTAAGGCAAGGGAAACAAAAACAAAAATAAACTATTTGGGGCGCCTGGGTGGCTCAGTGGGTTAAGCCTCTGCTTTCGGCTCAGATCATGATCTCAGGATCCTGCGATAGAGCCCCGCATCAGGGTCTGTGCTCAGCAGGGAGCCTGCTTCCCCCTCTCTCTCTGCCTACCTCTCTGCTCTGCCTACTCATGATCTCTTTCTCTCTCTGTCAAATAAATAAATAAATAAATCTTAAAAAAAAAAGAAACAAAACTGTTTGGACTACAGCAAAATAAAAAGTTGTTGCACAAAAATGAAACCAAGAAAACAATAAGTCTACCTACTGAATGAGAGAAAATATTTACAAACAATATATCTGATAAGGGTTTAATTCTAAAATACATGAAGAACTTATGCAACTCCACACCAAAAAAAGCAAATAATCTGTTTAAAAAACAGGCAGAGAACCTGAATAGACACTTCCCCAAAGACATATATATATAGCCAACAGACACATGAAAAGATGCTCAACATCATGAATCAACAGGGAAATGCAAATCAAAACCACACTGAGGTGTTACCTTATACCAGTTAGAATTGCTAAAATCAAAATGACAAAAACAACACATGTTGATAAGATGTGGAGAAAAAGGACCCCACGTGCACTGTTGATGAGAATATAAATTGTTACATCCACTGTGGGAAACATTATGAAGTTTCCTCAGAAAATTAAGAATAGAAATACCTTATGAACCAATGATTTTATTATTGGGTATTTACCAGCCCCCAAAAAACCACCAATTTCAATAATATACACACCCCTATGTTTATTGCAACATTATTTACAAAGGCCAGGATATGGGACAACTTAAGTGTCTGTCAATAGATGGATAGGGAAGAGGTGATATAGATAGATAGATAGATAGATAGATAGATAGATAGATAGATAGATAGATGTATATAGATATATATCTATAATATATATATGTACACACACATATAATTTATAAAATTGTGTGTGTATGTATATACATATATAAAATGAGGTGATATACATATATGGTGTGTATATTCTGTATATATGTGTGTGTATACATATATACATGTGTGAATGTATATATGTGCACAATGCATATATGTATATATACATATATATATAATGGAATAATACACAACCATACAAAAGGGTGAGATCCTGCATTTGAGATAACATGGATGGATGTGGAAGGTATTATCATAAATGAAATAGCTCAGGCTGAGAAAGACAAATGCCATATGATGGCTCAGTTGGTTAAGTGTCTGCCCTCAGCTCAGGTCATGATCTCAGGAACCTGGGAGGGAGTCCCACATAGGACTCCCTGCTCAGGGGGAGTCTGCTTCTCCCTCTCTCCTGCCCCTGCTCATGCTCTCTCTCACTATCTCTCTCTCAAATAAATAAATAAAATATTTTAAATAAATAAATAAACAAACAACAAAAAGCAGAACCAAACATATAAATATGGAGAACAAACTGATGGTTGTCAGAGGAGAGGTGGGTTGGAGTTGGGTAAAATGGGTGAAGGGGAGAGGGAGATACAGACTTTCAGTTACAGAATGAGTAAGTCATAGGAGTGAAACACACAACGGAAGGAACACTATCTGCATTATATTGTAATACCAGTGTAAGGGGACAGAGGGTAGCTACACTTGTGGTGAACATAAAATAATGTATAAACTTGTCAAAACACTAAGTTGCTTACCTGAAACTAAGGTAACATTGTTTGTCAACTATACTCACATTTTTTAAAAAATTAATAAAAAAGAAAGAATAGGTTAAGTTTGCTGAGCACAGAGAGGGCATTTTCAAGGGAATAATGAGATCCAGAATTGGTCACATGGAGTGTGGATATAGTAAGCAGGTTGGGGCCGAGAGATGAAGGATTTCTAGACAGGCTTTTAGATCTGGCAGAGGATTTAATCCTGAATGGTTTTTGAAAGAAGGTGGGCAATAACTTAACACGGAACTCTGAAAATGTTTTTTGGGTTTGGTCTTTTTTTTTTTTTTACAACAAATTTGGTAACTGGGACATTTTCATTTCAAAGCCCTATTTTCACTTCAAAGGTAGTAACAAAAATACACAACAAAAATAAATAAATAAAATAATTTGTCTATTCATTCTGCTTTTTACAGGTGGAGGTATATCCATTAATAAAGTGCGGCTGCCACCTTCAGTGAAGGGTCCACTACTATGCAGCTCAGCCCTGTATTTAACCAGTCCCAAAGGAGCTGAGAATAAATTATCTCCTGAGTGTAGGCTGAGATCCATGGGCATATCAGGAAAAATAAGTACAGACAAAGGGAAACCAGGTTGATTGTGTTGCTGGTAGGTACACTTTTGCTTTTATGTCACCATATTGCCAGCTTTCTGGGAAGATACATGTCATGGCATCACTATACTTCTTGAGTTTATCTCTCTTTGCACCTTTTCCTTTCTTCACTCTGGTCTCTCAGGGATTTATACAACGAACAGAGAAGGTAAAATTACCTTGTCTTTGGATAGTATTTATTCAATCTTCATCTTACCCAGGGAGGTGTGATATGTTTTACCTTCCATTCATAGGGCTTTATTCCCTGGAAATCTCTTAAAGAACTCACAGGCTTACAATAGTACTTCTTGAAGTTCAGGTCAGAACAATATTTATGGTTATGTGGAAAGATAAAAGTGATAAAAAGAAATTCCTTTACTTAGAGCAGAGATTATAGAAAGCTACCATGCAATCAAGTCTGCATTTTCTCAGTATGAGAGGCTTTTACATGACAGAGGCAAGGGTGAACTCATGACAAAAACCTCGTGAAGTACATTATGAATGTACTGCCTCTCACAATTTAAGCAAATTAAGAAGATCTGGGGTTATATTTATGACTTGAATCATTAGACATATCAAAAAGTAAGTATGTTCCATACTTGTCAACAAATGTGCTTCTCTCTCTCCCATTCCAGAGGTTATTTTGTTTTAATAAATTGCAAGGATCCCCAAGTTATATTGGTATATTTATAATTACTAATTTTATAATTTAATATTTCAGTCATTGTTCAAAATACAGTAACAATCTCTGCCTTTTGATCTGCCAGTTTTGCTGATGTCTTACAGCAAATATTTGTCTATTCTTAAAGGAAGAGAATACTGATTGTCAGGAAAAAAAAAAGAGGCACAACATAAGCTTGACATTTATCCCCACAGGAAGAAAATAATACAACAAATATTACTGAGAACTTATAGCATAGATAAAAATGCTGGTTGCTAAGAATAAAGACAGAACATGATGGATAAAAGTCATACAGATTGCATTTTTTTATCATAAAGGCTTGACTTTACATTTTTCTGCATTGAACATTTCTCCAAAACCAAATTCACTGAATTTACTAAAGGAGAAACTTGTTTATTTTAGTTAACTGTTTTTTTAATTGAAACAGAATGAGCTTCATTTTTTTATAATTTTTTTAATTTTCTTATGTTCAGTTAGCCAACATGTAGATTATATTTTTTTAAGGATTTTATCTATTTATTTGACACAGAGAGAGAGAGCACAAGCAGAGGGAGCTGGAGGCAGAGGGAGAAGCAGGTTCCCAGCTGAGCAGGGAGCCTAATGCCGGACTAGATCCCAGGATCCTGGTATCATGACCTGAGCCAAAGGCAGATGCATACTGACTGAACCACCCAGGTGCCCCATATAAATTACATTTTAATAATTTGTGGTTTCTATAAAGTAAATTTTACAGAGAATTTTATTGATTTTACTTATTTAGTCTTCTGGAAAAGAGATAATGAGATATTTTGTGATCAAAAAATTCCCTTATAAACTCTTCTTGTCCTCAGACAAATATGGGGAGTAAAAAGATAAAGTGAACATAGTTTAAGAAGAAAAAAAAAAGAGAAGTAAGTCAATTGTTAATTTAAATAAATAACATGAAGATGATATGACTGGATCAGTACATTGTAAAAACTGTTATTTAATCACTATATTAATAACTATGTTATTTAATCACCTACATATTAAATAATATTTCTAGCTTCTGTTTTCTTTTCCACAAATAAAGAATTTTACTCTCATTTACAACCAAGCCAATTCTAGTCTCATATTTCTAAGACAGGAAATACATTTATTTATTCTGGTCACATTTAAAAGAATATATGTTAAGAATAACAATAACCATGCTCTTATTAAGCTCAGGAATTATGACTGGGTCATTAGCTTCCACCAAAATTTGAGAAGAAAATGAAGTTTGTAAGTGGCATCAAAGTTAAAACTCAGAATTAGACATTTCAGTCCTAAGAGGACACAATCTTGGAAACTGGAAAACAGTGTCTCAATATCTAAATTACAGATGTGATAACTAGTATTGCAGATACGAATTTCCTTTGCCTCTGGAGACATATCTAGAAAAATGTTGCTACGGCCAATTTCAGAGAAATTACCGCCTGTGCTCTCTTCTAGGATTTTTATGCTTTCAAATCTCACATTTAGATCTTTAATCCATTTTGAGATTAGTTTTGTGTATGGTATAAGTGAGTGGTGTAGTTTCATTCTTCTGCATGTAGCTGACCAGTTTACAACACCATTTGTTGAAGAGACTCTCTTTTTTCCCATTGGATATTCTTTCCTCCTTTATGGAACCAAGAAACTCTTAACTATAGAGAACAAGCTGACGATTACCAGAGGGGAGATGGGGCAGGGGGAAGGGCCATATAGGGAATGGGGATTAAGGAGGGAGTGTACATGGCCTGATGAGCACTGGGTGATGTATGCAATTGTGGACTCACCATATTGCACAAGTGAAATGAATATAGCAGTGTGTGTTATCAATACTGGAATTAAAATAAAAAGTAAATAAATAAAAATTAAGAAATATATTGCATATATAGACAATTTGTTTATAGGTACAGGTGATACGTAAAGTACCTGATGAGGGAACTTTTAACATAGACCTGTGCATATGGTTTTCCTTTTCAAGAGTGGATCTGTAAATTCTTTGTGCTTTAACAGGCTGAGTGGATACTGCAAAAATGCACACAGGAAAAAAGTTCCATTGCTTCGTTTCATTGGAGCTAATAATACGAACTCTTAAATTTTCAATTTCTTTACTATTCACATACTTCCATTTTGCCTTGTTTCTCAACAGTGGATTTTGCTTAAAGAAAATAAAAAGCAATATGAGAAACCATACAATGATTACAGAGTTCATTCTCTTGGGCATCTCAGACGACCCACAGGTTCAGGTTGTAATCTTTATCTTTTTATTTATGGCTTATGTATTAAGTGTCACTGGAAACCTAACCATCATCATCCTCACCTTGATAGACCATCATCTCAAGACTCCTATGTATTACTTCCTGCAGAACTTCTCCTTCTTAGAAATCACATTCACCAGTGTCTCTATCCCCAGATTTTTGGGGGCAATCATTACGAATGTCAAGACCATTTCCTATAACAATTGCTTAGCTCAACTATTTTTCTTCATCTTCATGGGTGTTTCTGAATTTTTTCTCCTCACTGCCATGTCTTTTGATCGTTACGTTGCCATCTGCAAGCCTCTTCATTACACCACCATCATGAGCAAAAAAATCTGCACCCTGCTTGTCTTTGGGTCCTGGCTGGGAGGATTTCTTACCATTTTCCCACCACTCATGCTCATCCTCCAGCTAGATTTCTGTGCTTCCAATGTCATTGATCATTTCTCTTGTGACTATTTCCCCATTTTACAACTCTCGTGCTCAGACACATGGCTTTTAGAGATGATTGGTTTTTACTTTGCTTTTGTTACTCTGCTCTTCACTTTGGCATTAGTGATTCTTTCCTACTTGTGCATCCTTAACACCATTCTGAGAACCCCATCTGCTAATCAGAGGAAAAAGGCTTTCTCCACGTGCTCCTCTCACTTGATTGTCATTTCCATCTCTTATGGGAGCTGTATATTCATGTATGTCAAGCCTTCAGCAAAAGAAAGAGCATCGCTGACCAAAGGAGTAGCTATTCTCAACACCTCAATTGCCCCCATGTTGAACCCTTTTATTTATACCCTGAGGAACCAGCAAGTAAAACAAGCTTTCAGAAACTTACTTCATAAAATACTATTTTCTAGAAACAAATGAAAGTGTGTATTAACATGAATAGATGTCATTGTGAAGATCCAATAAAGGACAAATAAAATTTCAACTTCTAGACTATCTTTCAATATCCATCTCACAGATACTCCCAAGGCAAAGCACTTTAATTTTTCTTTCAAACCAGAAATAACACCGTTGTATCTTTCTTTCAAACCCTCTATAGGTTCCATTTCCTCACTGAGTTACAATTCTAAACAGAAAGCCAGTGGCTATAAAACATACATCATTTTGCCGATTATTATGAATCATAAAACTATTATATACAGTAATAGCTAAAGAATTAAACAATTTTAATCAACTTACTCTTAAATTTTATTTTTTTACTGATATTGCAGTTTCTTAGTTATAAACAATGAAATATATTATCTGTAACAACCATATTTGTTGCATAATATCTGCAGTATTTGTCCTATTCCTCCTTCTCAGCTATAGGCTTGAGTGCTTATTTTACTGATTATTTGCTTATTTACAGATTATTTAAAGGTCATATGTCTTCCATTTTCTAGTTATGCTTAAGGTATATGTTATGTCATATTTTATATACTCTCCTTGTTTATCTTTATTATATTTAAAAATATGAGATAAATGAGTATTTAAGGAGCCACCATTACACTCATGCCATCTGGAAGTCTAATAGGAATTTCACAAATAATAATATCTCTTCTGTAGAGAGCATTTATTCTATGACAAATACTCAACTACGGTATTTAGGGTATGCCCTAAATCATACTGTATTTAGTTTTCACAGCTATATGGCAAATTAATGTGATATCTCTGTTTTACAAATGTGTAAATTGAAAGGTTGAGTTATTTGCCTGAGGTCTTGAGCTATAACAGCCAATATGATAACCTGATTTGAAAAATGAAAAAAAAACAAAATGACTAAAAAGTTATGTTTGCTTTATTTATACATTTTACAAACTCTTATGGACCTGCATATATTGCTTAGCTTTTACTAAGGATGGGCACAATTTTATTGGTGTCTTACACTCAAATTAATTCATTTGGGCATGATTATATTATTATGGTCTAGTCAGGGAAGGTGCCAATTCCTAATATTATACTTGGCATATACACTGGAACATTAATCAAGCAAAACAAGAGCATCCTCAACTGACATTGCTGGTGAGCAACAGAGTGAGAAGGAAAAAAAGTATAAAGTACTAGCAGGGGTGCCTGGGTGGCTCAGTGGGTTAAAGCCTCTGCCTTCGGCTCAGGTCATGATCTCAGGGTCCTGGGATCGAGGCCCGCATCGGGCTCCCTGCTCAGCAGGGAGCCTGCTTCCCCCTCTCTCTGTCTGCCTGCCTCTCTGCCTGCTTGTGATCTCTCTCCCTCTGTGAAATAAATAAATAAAATCTTTAAAAAAATAAAAAATAAAAATTAAAAAAAAATAAAGTACTAGCAGTATTAGTGTACCAAAATTCTTCTTGGAAGGCAGAGTAAAGTTAATGGAGACGATGAATGACTTAGTACAATGTAGTAGATTACCAGTTTTTTTAAAATGACATGGTGTAAAGACACCTTTGGTAGAGTTCTGAAGTGTGAATTGAAACATTTATTGGTAATCTCTGAAAAATAATCTCTGTTGATATGTTTGTTTCTCAAGAGAAACAAATAACACTTAGAATGCTTGTTTGCTCGTTGTTATTTTTTCTGTCTCATTGGACACTGTCCCCCAAGCTTCTTTGTCAAATCTCAATTCTAATGTGTATTATGTTTTATATTCCTTAGTGTTTTGTGTGCAGTCCTGTTCTGGCAATTTTGATTCACTGAATTATTCCCCGTGAGCCATCAGCAGAGAGAACAGATAAAACATTACGTAACTCATGCTACATAAATTATGTGTAGAAACCACATCAGATGGTTTTTAAACACCTTCTGGTATTTTCTCTCTTTCATACATTTGCTTCTGTCTCACTCTCTGTACTCAAGAAATAATGGGAAATTTAGGACAAAAACATTAAAAATAGAAAGCAAAGGGGTTCACTAAGAGCAAATGTGTTCAGGAATGCTGGTTTCCTTGGATTACAACAATGGCACCAGCTAACATCTTTTATGTTCTGGTCATTCTGCAAGGTAGTAAGCCTGTATGAAAATCAGAGGTAAGTCGGACATATAGAAGACAATGGAGTCTCCAAAACTGTGTCATTGTT
Organism: Ailurus styani; assembly: GCA_002007465.1. Classification (NCBI taxonomy): domain Eukaryota; kingdom Metazoa; phylum Chordata; class Mammalia; order Carnivora; family Ailuridae; genus Ailurus; species Ailurus styani. The sequence continues at coordinate 713,294 of LNAC01000236.1, forward strand.
TCATTAGTTATCAGCTCAACTTTTAGTCAGATTAAATAAGATATATTGGAATTTCATTGTTTAACTGGATTTATTTTTTAAATGTAAAGGGATGTTAGTATATCCTGTTTTATTATATGATTTATTCATTCTCTATTAAATAAAAGGAAGAAATTATCATCTCTGTGCCTGTGTTTCTAATTGAATATAGGTTATGTAGTACTTTCTTTAAGAGAACAGACGTTAATTTTAGGTAGTCTCTGATATATTGAACACTTATTAGCTACACAAATATATCTAAGGTATAAAACCACACTACACTCATGCTTCATTTGGGAATAAAGATAAAGTTCCATCAGTGTGTCATAAAAGCTAAATGAGATAGAATATAAAAGTCCTTAATATTTCATTTGAATAAATAATGCCTTTGTACAATCACAGTTTCTATGAATATTCTGCCCAAAATTGAAAATAATTCCAACTCAAAGAAGATAGATAAACCAGCTCTTCTTAAAGCATATTTAGTGCCACATGGTTTATATAGCACTTTCATTATTATTATTTCAATTAATTCCCAAAATGCCCTTGAAATTTTACAGCCATGGTAAACAGAAAAAACAAATCTTAGGGAAATTAAGTACTATCCAAAGTCACAAATCCATTAAACAGCTCATTTGTATTTTTAACCCATGTTTCTCTAACTGCAGAGCCCATATACTTTCTGCAATAGCAATTTACTTTAGAGTGTCATAAGTAAGAAATTAATAGGATTTTGATTCTGTGACCTTATTACAAGTTTATGTACTTTTCCTTTTTTCTCTGATTATTGATGACTAAATAAAGAACAGAACAGTGGTGTTTTCAGAATGAAACCTTGAAAGTACTTTGTGGCCATCTTATTGAACAGATATGAGGTATTATTGTTAACTTTCATTTTGAATAGCTCAAAGGGTATGTCTCAGGGGTCCTTAGAAGGGGTTCTTGATTTTGACCAAATGGGTGGAAGATAATTTAAGTTGAACGCAAACCATGTTCTTCCAGGGGAAATATGGATCTGCATTCAGAAATAACAAGATGGGTTAAATGCTTAGAGATAACCTTCATACTCTGCATAAGTACATCCTTGGGACAGCTTCAGGCTTGAGGAATCGTATGCACCTTGTTAAACATTGAGGTTTTTTCTTCCCAAAGGCTGCTGAATGAATGAATGAATGACATCCATCAGGCTTAGGTGATGTTGGTAAAAGAATATAGTCCATTTATTTTCATTAACATTTTTACATAAATAGTATAGTATGCCTCCCCCAGGTCTGTGACATTGGATCTCTTGGTAGACTTGTTTTAAGCTTATATTCACTGGCCCTAGAAAACTGGCCTTTAAGTCCTTCTTTTCAGTGATGCTCACACAAATATTTCTATATATATTAATACCTTCTTTCACAGCTCTTCATACATTCCCTCAAAGGTTTAATCAGTAGCCAAAATGTGTAATTCAGTCAAGTTATTATTTTTCAGAAAGCATTAAAATTGGTAGGAAAGTTAAAAAAATAAAGAATATGCAAAAAAAAAGTTGAAATAAGGTTAAAAATACATTGCACTGACACATTATTACCTATGGAAGAATAATAATATACCTTTTTAAATCTCCAAAGCCAATAAATTTAGTGCAGAAATTTCAATTTGGGGATTGAATTGAAATTCAACTCAAATGAAACCAAATATTGTCCATTTGATGAGAATGCATATTGAGGCTTCCAGGTATTATGAAAAACTAGTGCTTCCTAGGAAAAGCAAACCCTCATGAAGGAAGAGTATTGCTACTGAGCAGGAGTAAAGTTAATTAAAGAATACACTCTAAAGAAATTTAATGAAACTGATTTTGAAATAATGTTTTATGAAGTTCTTTTAAAATTATATGTCAAAAATTTGGGCTCTTTTTACATGTCCTTTCTTATAAATTTACTCCAGATGGGGAATTTAGGCCCAGTAATTAAATACATCCTGAAAAGTAGGTAAAGGAGGAAAAACATCTTGTAAAACAAAGACACAACCTACATAAGGTGCAACCACAAATTGGGCATACAATAGAGAACTTCTCCTGATGGGTATTTGCGATGCAACAAACTCAAAATGAACGAATGAATAAGTAGACAAGTGTTTATTTTAAGCCTCCTATGACCTCCAGGCACTGGACTGTGTTGCAAAGACTTTGAAGGTCAGACTCTTCCTAACTTTCAGACATGCGCAGTGCAGTGGAGGAGTTCACAGGAGATTTCGGCACAGATGTTTGTCGGCTGGGAAGAGTCAGTGAAAGATTCATAAAATCGCCCCTAGAGATGAAATGACTTACTATTTCAGCCAAATTCTGGCTCCACACTTGGACCTTTGCTAATCCTCTCTTCGAGTTTGTTCCTTGTGTTTTCTCCTAGAGGTCTGGCACGAAAACAACAAATAAGCAACTGAAGAATGAGAAACCACACGGAACTGACAGAGTTCATCCTCCTGGGATTGTCAGATGACCCACAGCTGCAGGGGGTGATCTTTATCTTTCTGTTCATCACCTACATGCTCAGTATCACTGGGAACCTGACCATCATCACCCTTACCCTGCTGGATGCTCACCTCCAGACCCCCATGTATTTCTTCCTCAGAAACTTCTCCTTACTAGAGGTTTCATTCACCACTGTCAGCATACCCAAGTTCCTGGGCACCCTGATTACAGGAGATAAAACCATTTCCTTTAATGATTGCATGGCTCAGTTCTTTTTTTTCATTCTGTTGGGAGTCACTGAATTTTACCTCCTGGCTGCCATGTCCTATGACCGTTACATTGCCATCTGCAAACCTCTGCATTACATGACCATCATGAATCCCAAAGTCTGCATACTCCTTGTCTTCTCTTCATGGCTGATTTCATTCTTAATCGTATTCCCTGCACTCATATTGCTCTTAAACCTTAATTACTGTAGGTCTAATATTATTGACCATTTTACCTGTGATTTTTATCCCCTGCTGCAACTTTCTTGTTCAGACACAAAATTCCTAGAGATAATGGGGTTTTCCTGGTCTCTGTTTACTTTAATGTTCACCTTGGTGATAATAATTCTGTCCTACATATATATCATCAGAACAATCTTGAGGATTCCTTCTGCTAGTCAGAGGACAAAGGCCTTTTCCACATGTTCATCTCACATGATTGTCATCTCCATCTCCTATGGCAGCTGCATTTTTATGTATATTAAACCCTCAGCAAAAGACAGAACATCTCTGAGCAAGGGAGTTGCTGTGCTAAACACCTCAGTAGCCCCCATGCTGAACCCCTTTATTTACAGTCTAAGGAATGAGCAAGTCAAGCGAGCCTTCATGGACCGGGCAAAGAAGATTGTATTTTTCTCAAGCAAATGAAATGTTATGGTGTCACAAATTAGACACATTACAGGGCAATTTAAAATATACAAACATGAAATTTGAGCAACTTCAAATCACAGTGCCCTTCCTGTCATCCTTATTCATTCTTTCTTGCTAACAATTTACAAGCACATTTAATATATTTCCCATTCAGTTGAAATAACTTCATATATCTTTCTGGTTCCCATTCTTCTGAAACTTTGGTTAGTTGCAACTTCTTGATTATTAAGTGTTTTAATTCTTAAAGGTATACTCTGCATTTTGTTTAGGAAAACAATTATCACACAGAATGGAGGTGGCACTGTAAATATTAATGTGACATTTTCCTTACTCTATACAGACAATATAATTTGTGATTTTCATTGATCTTTGTCAGAAATTCCTTCACCATCTTGCAGTTTCTCTAGGAAAGAAATTCTTCAAATGCCATATGATTTTTTGAAAAGTGCGAAAGCTTTCATTTAAAAACCAAGAAACATTGCTTACTAAATAGGGTGTGTTCATATAATTTATCTATTGATTAAAAAAGAATAGATATTTAACATATATACTTTTATAGTCATGGTGCTAAATACATTCCATATTTCCAAAATCCATTATGACTCACTAGATACAGCTAGATATACAAGTAGACGCATACACGCGTGCATACATATACATACACATACTGTAGAAAGTAGTGAAGTAATACTGTCTTAGATATGTAGAATAATTTTGATTTCTCTAATTCCATGGAATGTAAGCTTCGCTTTCTGACAATGCTGAAATATATATGTATAGCTCCTTTTCTAGTTTTGGACTAGTTTGAAACTGGGCATGTGTCTAAATTATTTGAGGCCCAAAAAGCAAAATCATTTAAGTTTTGTAGAAAATAAAATCTTCATAACAGAGCAAAATTTTCCACTTCATATAAAGTTAGAATTTCACCTGTTAAAATACTCTTCCAGTCATTCTACTTAAGGCATTAAGTGCCTAAAACTATTTTGGAAAGGTATATGTGTGTTTATGTATGTATGTGTGAGAAATAAAATGAAAGAAAATTATGGATAAAATAAAGTATTCTAAATAATATAAACCACTTCTTAGTAACAGAAAATATACTATAATCCTATTTCATGCTGTACCATTCCTAATGATTTCTATGCAAAATATTCAACTGAGCAATATAGCACAGGAGTTGTTGAGAAAAAATAAAATAAGTAATAGAAAATTGAAGGGTATTCAAAATGTAAGAGAAAACTTATGAATGGTTTCTCAATTCCATTCTATCTGAAGTATAATTTGTATGTGAAAGAAGGCAAATAGTTGACAAAGTTAGGATTTCTATAACCTCTCAACATATAGTTCTCCAGTAGTAAATCAGGTGTCAGATAAATCTGGTGTATATATATAATGTACCATAGGGATGGAAATGAACCTGTCAAGCACATAGCATAGCTATCAATAAACAGTAGCCAGTATTATTAATATTGGTCTTTATAGTTAATTTTTATGGTTATGAATAAATACTAATTATATTTATAAAGTGGTGAGAACACTTAACTCAAGATCTACCCACTTGTATTTTTAAGGGCACAGTACAGTATTGTTAACTGTAGGCAAAATGTAGTACAGCAGACAATGTTTTTCAATAACATTCATCTTCAACATCTTAAAAATTTATCCTTCTTACAGAACTGAACTTTATACCGCTAACAGCAACTCCCCATTGCCAACCCTGCTCCATCCTAAGACAGTTACCATTCTACTCCATTTCCATGAGATAGACTGATTTTAATGCCTCATGTAAGTTGAATCATGCATTTTTTTGTCCTTCCACTTGTTTCACTTAGGATAATGTCCTCTGGATTCATCAATGTTGTCTCACATCTTTAAAAGAAATAAAAATGGAAGAGAAGGAAATAGACAACCACACGATGACCAGAGTTTGTCCTGCTGAGCCTTTCTGATGATCCGAATTTCTGATTGTGATTTTACTCTGCCTATTTATCACATACATGTTAAATGTCAATGGAAACCTATCTTCACCCTAACTTGAGTGGGCTCTCATCTACAGACACCTATGTATTTCTAAGCTAGAACTTTTTTTTCTTAGAAATCTCATTTGCAATTACATGTATTCCTTGACTTCGGGGGGTAATTATCACCAAGGATAACATCATTTCCTATAATTGTTGTGCAGCCCAACTGTTCTTTATTTTCATGCCAGTAACTGAATTTCAAATTCTAATGGCCATGTCCTTTGATCACTATGTTGCCATTTGCAAGCCCCTTCATTATACAACCATCATGAACAGGAAACTCTGTAACCTGTTTATGCACATCGCATTGCTGGGCAAGTTTCTGACCATTTTCCCACCCCTTGTACTTCTCACCCAGCTGGATTACTGTGTTTCCAGTGTCATGTCATTGAACACTTTGCATGTGTCTATCTTTCCTCCTTGCAACTATCTCATTCAGATACATGGCTCTTTGTAGTAATTGGCTTTTGCTTTGTTTTGATTACTTTGCTATTTACTTTGGCATTGGCGATTTTGTCCTACAGATATATCACATGTCCTAGTCAGAGAAAAAAAATGTTTTCTCTACTTGTTCTACTCACATGATTGCCATTTCTATTTCCATATATGCTAATTCTTCTGCAAAAAAAAAAAAAAAGCATCGGGCTCCTGGGTGGCTCAGTGGGTTAAAGCCTCTGCCTTCGCCTCAGGTCATGATCTCAGGGTCCTGGGATCGAGGCCCACATCAGGCTCCCTGCTCGGTGGGGAGCCTGCTTCTTCCTCTCTCTCTCTGCCAGCCTCTCTGCCTACTTGTGATCTGATCTCTCTCTCTCTGTCAAATAAATAAATAAAATCTTTTTAAAAAAAGCATCATTGACAAAAGAAGTAACTATTCTCAATAATTCTCTTGCCTTCATGCTGAACACTTTTATTTATACCCTAAGGGACCAGAAAGTACACAAATCTTCAAAGGTTTGCTCCTTGAAGTACTGTTTCATAGAAATAAATAAAAGTTTTGGGTAGTATGAATGAATGTTATAATGAAGATTCAATAAAAGAAAATGAAATTTAAGCTAATTTGTACTATTTTCTTATATTCATGTCACAGCTATAGGAAATGTTGAGCTCATTTGCTAAACACTCTTGATAACATGGATGTGACTGAGTTGTGTCTTCCTTTAAAACTGTCTGTAGGTTCCATGTCAGGGATTTATGATTATGACTATAAAACCAGTAGTTATGGAATATAAATCATTTTGCTGACTCTTCTGATTAATCAAAATGTTCTATCAAAAACACTAATTCCAAAAGATATATGAACCCTTGTATTTTTTTAAGATTTTATTTATTTATTTGACAGAGAAAGACACAGCAAGAGAGGGAACACAATCAGGGGGAGTGGGAGAGGGAAAAGCAGGCTCCCCACAGAGCAGGAAGCCCAATGCGGGGCTCGATCCCAGAATGCTGGGATCATGACTTGAGCTGAAGGCAGACACTTAATGACTGAGTCACCTAGGCACACCAGAACCCCTGTATTTTTTGCCATATTATTCACAATAGCCAAGATATGGAAACAATCCAGGTGTACACTGACAGAAGAAAGGATAAAGATGATGTGAAATATATAATGGACTATTAGCCATAAAAAAGGATAAGATCCTGCCACTAGCAACACTATGGATTGACCTAGAAGGTGTTTTGCTAAATGAAATAAGTCAGACAAAGGCAGATACCATATGATTTCACTTATTTTTGGAATCTCAAAAATAAAACAAAGCAATGAATAAACAAGCAAACAAAATAGAAAGAGACCCAAAATACAGAGAACAAACTGATGGTTGCCAGAAGGGGTGGGGGGGCAATGGGCAAAATGTATGAAGGGGACTGGAATGTACAGACTTTCAGTTATGGAATAAGTAAGTCACAGGAAAAGAAGATACAACATAAGGAATGTAGTCAACGCTATCACCTGTACTTGTAGTGAGCACAGCATAATTTATGGACTTCTTGAAATGCTATGTTTACAACTGAAACTAATGTAACACTGTGTATCAACTAAACTTCAGTAAAAATATTGTATATTGTAATGACTCAAAGTCGATACTGTTTCAATCAATTTATTTTAAATATCTTTTCTCTTATTGATATAAAATTATTTTTCCTTTTAAAAGTTACCTGCATCATGAAATAAATATCTACAGCACCATTGTTTTTGCACACTACCTGTATTGTCTGTCCAATTCTTCCCATTTGGTTAATAAACTTGGGTGCATATGTTACCACTTAAAAATTATGTGAAGGTCATATACCCTATGTTTTGTAGATATGAAGTTATGTGTTATGTCTGGTTTTATAGGTTCTTCTTATTTTTTGCATTATTTTTTATAAAAAATATATAACAGATAAATATTTATGCAGCCATTACCTATTTTTTTATTTTTTTAAAAATGTTATTTATTTATTTATTTGAGAGACAGAGAGACAGAGACAGAGAAGGTGTACAAGGGTGGGGAGAGGAGCAGAGGGAGAGGGACAAGCAGACTCTTCTCTGGGCATGGAGGCTGACACAGGGCTTGATCTCAAGACCCTGAGATCATGACCCAAGCCAAAATCACGAGTTGGCCACTTAACCAACTGAGCCACCCAGGTACCCCAAGGCAGCCACTAATTCTTATGCCACCTAAAAGTTGGATAGGAATTTCATAAATAACAACTCTTCTATAGAGAACATATTTTTGTGTCATATGCAAAACAAGGTATGTTCTATACCATATCATATTTAATCTTCACAGCTGTATGACAAATTAGACATGATTGTCCCTTTTTAACAATGTGTAAATAGATGCTTAGAAATGTTGAATGATTTGCCTGAGGTCTTGAGCTATAACAGCCAATAGAATAGCCTAATTTGAAAAACAGAACAAAGAAAAACTTGTGTTTCCTCTCTTTTATATATATTTGAAACTCTGTAAGGAATTGCAAATTTTGCATAGCTTTTACTATAATAAGCATGATTTTACTGGTGTTTTTACTCACCTTATCTTATCTGCACATAATTACATTATTATAGTCTAGTCAGGGAGGTTACTAACACTTAGTATAATACTTGGCATATAAATAAGAACTTTAATCAATCAAAACAAGAAACTTTTCAATTGCCATTGCTGGTGATCAATAGAGTAAACAGGAAAAACAATATTATGTGTAGTGTACTAACAGTATTATGGCACCAAAAATTCTCACTAGGAGGCAGATTAATAGTAATAGAATTGTAGTATAGAATAGTAATAGTAGAAGTGATAGAATACAAGGAATAGACTTAGTACAATGTGGTAGATGACCAGTTTTAAAAAATGTCATGGAGTAGAGCTGCATTTAGTTGAGATCTACATTAGGAATTAAGATATTTGGTTGCTTATCTGTCTGAAAAATACCATCAAGGAAAACAAATTTCACACTTAGTGTGGTCGTTTCTTTGTTGGAGTTTTTCTTTTCATGTCACATTTGACACTGTCCCCCAGAATTTCCTTTCTAAAGTCAGCGCTTTATTTGTTAGTAGTTTATGTACATTCCTATGCTAACTATTTGATTCACTAAATTATTCCCCTTGAGTGAGTGTCAGGGAGAATAGATATAGTATTAGGTACTTGCACAAGCTAAATCTGTGTAGAAACCATGTCAAAGAGTTTTAAAACCCATTCTGATATTTTTCTCTCTTTTATATATTTGGTTCTTTCTTACTCTCTACAGTTAAATAACGATATTCCCCCTGGAAAAATGGGAAGGATAAGACAAAATGTCAATAACAGAAAATATACTTGTTCAGTGGCAAAGGGAAGGCTATCAGAAACACTGGCTCCTCTAGATGACAATGATGGAATTTGCCAATATTTTACTATTCCAGTCATTCCTTGTTTGCAAACCTGTATGAAAAGCAGAATTAAGTCAGGCATATAGAAGTTAGTGAAAGTGTCTCAAACCTCACCATTGGTTCATTATTTAGCTCAAATTTAAATCAGATTAAATGGAATGTACTGGAGTTATAATTTGCAACTGTTTCTATCAAAAAGTATAAAAAGAGGATAGTACTTTTTATTATATCAATGTAGTCAATCGCAGTTAAAGACAGGAAGTTAGTGTGTCTCCATCTGTGTGTTTCCAATTGAATATAGGCCATGTGGTATTCTGTTTAAGAGAACAGAATTTAATTTCACATTATATTTTATACTTGCTAGCTATATGAATTTATGTAAGCTATATGAATTTATGTAAGCTAGCTATATCAATTTATGTATATGAATTTATGTAAGCCTCAGTTCTTCATTTGGGAACAAAGATAATAAAGTCTACTAACTATGTTATAAGAATTAAATGTGATAAATAAAATGTCCTCAAATATTGACAAAATAAATAATGACTTTTGTTAAACCACAGTAGTGAACATCCTTCCCAAAGTTAGGAATTAATTCCAACCAGAAGAAAGGTAAAATAAATAAAACAGCTATTATTATGTCCTAGTAAGTGACACATAAATTATAGAGCATGAGGTTTTGAGTTGATATTCAGCATGCACTCCTACAGATATGTGTGTTATTATTTCTGACAATACTACTAAATGTGATTCGGTGATCTCTTTTTTCCTTGATTTGTTTCTATATACAGTTGTATGAATTTTTAAAAACTGAATCTGCTCATCTTCATTGAAATGAAGAAATATAAAAAATTCAGATTGATTCAAGGAAATGGTCATCTAACATAATTATGAAGAAAAGTAAAGACAATTTCAATAAAACAGTTCTTCCAACCACTCAGTGGGATGAACTGTGGAGATTTTGTTTCATGCAGACAGAAGGAAATTTTCCCATGAAGTATAGTTAATTTGTCAAGAATGAATGAGCATAACGGAAGTGTATTTCAATGCAATTATTATGAAGCTGAGCTAGATGTTGTCCATTACATGAATTAAATTCTTTTCCTTTTTTCTGATATGTTAAGTCGAGCATGAGTAATTACTTTATTGGCCTTTCAATAAAGGAAAAAGAAACAGGGTAACATGATCAGAAAAACAAATTGCTTTGAAGATACTCTCTAAACATATTTTTAAAATGACTTTTAATAATGTTTAACTAAAGAATAGATAAGTCAGTAAATAAATAGGATAAAAAACTAGACTTTTTCAAAATCAATGCATTAATAAGGGAGACTTCCACCCAGCACAATATATATCATTATTTTAATTTTTTTTAACCTTAAAACACCGGAAATGAAGTGGAACCAGTCAAAAGGTCCTCTCTCAGACTGTCAAAGGAACATCCTTTGAAACTTAAATTTCATGTACTTTTTAAAATAAAGTCCTTTTTCTAACCTTGAGCATCAATGAAATTGCTGATGATTAGTTTATCAGATCACTATTGATATTTACTTGACAGTTAAGATTTTAGAAGGATATACATCAACATATTTTAAAAACAAAAGCCCTGAAGATGTTTTCTAGCCTTCTTATTTAGTCACTGTTCAGTATTATTTTTTAATTTCACTTTTCAATGTCTCAGTGAACCTGTCTCAGGAATCCTTAGCAGGCAAGTCAGAATGAATTGTCTGAAAGGAGTGGAAGGAAAAGTGAATCCTACTAGCATAAGCCATTACACTGAACTGGAATAAATGTAATTAAACATATATTTAGTTGGTGAAATAACCAAATGAAGCAGAATTATTCCAGGAGATCTTAAGTGCTTTAATTGAACTGTACATCCAAGTGGGATTTAATCTAAGGGCAAAAAGAATAGCTTAAAACTTTTTAAGTTATTCCTAGGTAGGAATAATATCATGGCTGGTAGTGCTGTCACTGTTATTCTAATGTTGTTGCACATGCAGTGTGAGGAAAAGAAGCAAACGAAGATTAATGTGATATTACAATATTATCGAATTCTATTCATAGCCAGGGTGCTAATCATGAGACAAAGAAAATATAAATGTATAAAAGGTACAAGGGGTCTCATAAAAATATTGTAGTCCTAAATTTGAATGATACATTGAAATTGTACTCGTAGGCATTTTACTTGGAAAAAAAAAATAAGTGTTTGCTGGTGCTATCCATTGAACTTACCTGGAAAGGATGATCAAACTGATAGTAATTTTTCTAGCTAATGCCCAGTTTCTTACTTTGATTCACCATTTCCTAACCAATGTAAGGAGGCCTCTTTGGAGAAATGACTCAGTCCAGTTCTAATACAGAAAAGTGTAGCATGAGCCTGGAAACATTTGTTCTACAAGATGGGAAGGAAACAATCAAAGAGGAAAAGTGTACTGTACAAAAGAGAAGGGTCTCCCCCCTGCCTAAAGCACTCCAAAGGGAGAGTGATGCCAATTTCAATCTCCCCTGAAATATGTATATCAATCACTAATGTGACCTACAACAAATACAAAATTTATAGAGCCACGTAGTCCTAAAGATACCAACAAAAAGATCCTAGAGAACCAACTCTGACTACTGAACAGAAATAAAGTAGGCATTCACCTGGGCTTTTTCGTATAAACTGTAACCATGAATAAGCAAATGGCAAATGGCAGATTAAGAACATAACCATTGTGGAGCACATAATGAATTAAAGGATCCAGCCATTGATCAACAGTAACTGCTAAGAATAAAAAGAGAAGACTAAACATGGATCTCCTGTTAAAAGTTGCAGAAAAAATTCCCAAACCTAAATTTTTGCAAAAAGAAAAGTCCCCATACCTAAACCTGGATTGAGCCTCTAAATTGAAATAGCAATTACAGGAAACCCTGGGAATGAGCATGCAATCAAGTGAGCATTACTGCACACGTGCCCTCCATGAACATAAGAGAGTTTCTTGTTGCCTATTAATTGGGCTTTTAGGGTAAAAACATGACACCCTTTCATTCTTGCAACAAAATTGATCTACAACATTACCATACTATATACTTAAAGTCACTGAGAGAGTAAATAAATATTCTCACCACAAAAAAGAAAAGGTAAATATACAAATGATAGATGTGCTAACTAACCCTATCACGGCAATCATTTCACAATACACAGGTGTCTAAAATCAACACATCGTTCCCTTCAAACTTACTCAATGTTATAGGTCAATATATCTCAATAAACCTGAAAAAAATGTAAATAAAGTGGACAAGAGTATCACTCCCTATGATATAAAGCTACATCTGCCAGCATGCTCCTTTACTGACTGAGCCTTTAAATAGGTTAAATAAACACAGTATGCACAGTCATAAATTTGAGTTATGCCTACCTTTCCCTTCCATTTTTCACCACACTCAGTTCTAATTCCCTTCTTCTAGTAATTTCCAAATTGCATCCTACCTGTGATTTAGTTCTGAATTGGTGACTGTATTATTATTTGATTATATAAATTCATTATTCTGTATTTTATGTTAAATGCATGTTTTATTATTTTATTTAGATATGTAACACTTATTTAATAATAAGTAATTATTATGTCATATCTGTTTATAGGAGAGATGATAATCCTGACTCCATCTTTGGTCCACCATCTTGTTCATGCCAGAGCAATGAACTCCTTTAGGCTATGTGATCCAGGCCTCCTCAAGGTTAACGTGTGTCCTGACCAAAATGCAGGAAGGCTTGTTCTGACCCTCCCTAAATTAGCACACAAGAAGGCACCATTTGAGATAAAGGCCAAGATGAAAAATGAGATGGTCAAATTGACACTGCAATTAAATATTGCTATTTGTAATGAGGATTAAATTGGTTAACCAATGTAATAATGTTTTTTAAAATGTGAGAATATGTGCATTATAATAGTTATTATTTACTTAGAATTATGAAATGGCCTTGCTTCTTGATGCCTCAACATTAATAAAGCCTAAGGATAAACAACGAGAAGGGTATATGTGAAAACTTTATATTTCAAGAAGATTAAATATAAATTAGATTATGAGGTTTTATTTTTATAAGAAAGATTTCACAACTGTTTTTGTTACTCATGAAATATTAAGTAATTGTGATTAATGGAAGTAATTATTTTGTAGAAGCCAACATTATAGGTCTTCTGTGAGATACAAAGATGAACACAACCATTCTCAAGGGAGATTCACTATAGAGAAGAGTGGAAAAGCTACTGAGAAATGCAAGGATGGCTTCCAGAAATCCCTCATGGTCTGTAAATATGCAGTCTGGGCCTGGACTTGGCCTTGTTCCCAGGAGATCAATGAACAACTTTCTTCTGAGGTCAAAACAAGTAGTCTTGGAAAATTTGAGCTATAAGTCCAAGTGAAGGGAAACCAATCTAGTTTAAGAATCTGCAGTCATACCCCAATGATGTTCTATCCCTCTCAGTCCTCTCTTTAAATAGTGCTTTCCTAAATTTTTAGATTAACATTATTGAAGAGGACTATCGTATTGTTTACATATTTTTTAAGGTTTCTGACATTCCATATTTATTTCCTGAATTCTTTTCTTTGAGCCATCATAAAATAGAGACAAAGCAAAAAAATTTGATTAGTGAACTTTGTTGGAGTCTGGGAGAGAAGCAATGACTTGCCTTCTATTCTTCACACACAAATCTGACAATCTAAAACCAAAGGGAGGACTGTCATAAATTTAACAATCAAAATCTACAGCACCAGATATCCAGCAGAGCTGTGAAATAGCTGAATAAGTTAGTAGAAATGGCAGACATTTTCCTACATGTTTCTGGAATATCCTTATAGATCAGTGTTCTCATGTAAAAGATAAGTGTGAGGCAGAATCACAAGAAAAGCAAACATTTTTCATAAAGCTAATAACTAAGAAATAAGGTTCAGATGGAAAATCTGGGTGACAGCACTGCTACGATCTGAGGCAAGTACTTACTTTTTCAATTTGTGCTTCAGTGTAAAGTAAAAAAAAAATAGATAAATATTGCATGTCCCTTTAAGCTCAAACATTAAAATGTTTCTCTATATACATTTCCAGCAAGTCACAGAAGATGTCAAACATTGATTTCAATGGACTTACAAGACAAACCAAGAAATAAGTGAATATGTTCTCTGTTAAATAAAATATTTAGGTTATTTATTCAATCATATGGTATATACATATATATTATTATATAATACATATGCAATGTTCTCATATAATATGGATAACTATACCCAAAACTATTAATATAAAAATAAAATTACTAATTAATTTAAATAATTTATAATTAATAACTTGCTTTGTTTGCTAAGAAAATTATTAATTGATTCCTCATATCATAAAACCTATAATTATACTGGTTGTTATTTTAGTCTTCTAAATTTCACTTTTACCTTGTGATGGAATTAAGATCATTTCTGTTTTTTAGGTGGGGCTATCCTTTAATAAATACATGACAGAAAAGAAAGAAACATGCATACTTCCCTTAATTTTTCAACAAAAATTCAATGATATGCATAAATTGGACAAAGCAAGAAGTACTGATTTTATTTACCATCTTTCAATGACGTGAGTTATTGTATAAAGATTTCCAAACTTCTCCTTCTACATTTCAAATAAGAAAACTAATAAAGCAGAACTCACAAGTATGTATTACAACCAAATGTAAACAAGAAGATCAAAAGAAAATAAGATCAGCAAGGACTATAGAATATATTTTACAATTGTATCAATGATGGTGACATGGATCATCATGAATTATTTCTTTCATTTCCTCCCTTTAATGCTCTTACCACCTAAATACCTTTAAAAGAAGAAAAGGAGGGAGAGAGAAAGAGAGAGAGAGAGAAATGAACCACACAGTGATCACAGAGTTTGTCCTGCTAGGCCTTTCTGATGATCCTGACCTTCAGATTGTGATTTTTCTCTTCTTATTTATCACATACTTATTAAGTGTCACTGGAAACCTGACTATCATCACCCTAACCTTGGTGGACCCTCATCTACAGACACCAATGTATTTCTTCCTCCGAAACTTCTCTTTCTTAGAAATCTTATTTACAACTGTGTGTATTCCTAGATTTCTGGGGGCAATTATCACCAGGGATAAGACTATTTCCTATAACAACTGTGCAGCTCAACTCTTTTTCTTTATTTTCATGGGGGTGACAGAATTTTACATTCTCACTGCCATGTCTTATGACCGCTACGTTGCCATCTGCAAGCCCCTTCATTACACCACCATCATGAACAGGAAACTCTGCACCCTGCTTGTGCTCTGTGCGTGGCTGGCCGGGTTTCTGACCATTTTCCCACCCCTTATGCTTCTGCTCCAGCTGGATTACTGCGCTTCCAATGTCATCGATCACTTCGCGTGTGACTATTTTCCCCTTCTACAACTGTCCTGTTCAGATACGTGGCTCCTGGAAGTAATCGGTTTTTACTTTGCTTTGGTTGCTTTGCTATTCACTCTGGCACTGGTGATTTTATCTTATATGTATATTATCAGAACGATTTTGAGAATCCCATCTGCCAGTCAGAGAAAAAAGGCTTTCTCCACTTGTTCCTCTCATATGATTGTCATTTCCATTTCTTATGGAAGCTGTATATTTATGTATGCTAATCCCTCTGCAAAAGAAAGGGCATCATTGACAAAAGGAGTAGCTATTCTCAACACCTCTGTTGCCCCCATGCTGAACCCCTTCATTTACACTTTGAGAAACCAGCAAGTAAAACAAGCCTTCAGAGAGGTGGTCCATAAAGTAGTATTTCCTTCAAGTAAATGAAATATTTCTTCGGGAGCGGGGAGGACACTCTAAAAAGTAATTAGGTAAAATCCTGAAATTCCTAAATATCTATATCAGTATGCTACTTCTTAAAGTCTCTTATATGCAACATTATAGTTAACTAAGTATTTTCCCAGCTCATTTCTTCCATACCCAGGTTTCTCCATTGCATTGTTTATTGACTTACTTTAAAATATGGTAAATTTTATTTCTCCTATAAAATTTTGTGGAAATGAAATGTATTTCTATAAGACATACTCTATAGCACAATGTGGAAAATATTATTAATTCTGTTAATAAATTCCATAAAAGGTACATATAGTTTCAAAATTAGTGTGTGATCTCTAGTGTGTTTTCAAGTAGTCCATTGGTGATCTCTTAACATTTAAAAAATCTACACTGCCTATACTATGGCATATTAAGTTCAGTCCTTAGAAGTAGTAAGTAGTGATTTGCACTTTAAATATAGAGCTTTATATTTTGTGAAATTTACACAAGGTATTACAAGGTATTACCTATACCTATAGGCAATAGGTATTGCCTATTACAAGGTAAATATTGATAATGATAATGAGTACTGTTTATAGAATTTCCATGTTCTCTATCACTTTTATTTTAAATATTTATACTTAGGGCTCCTGGGTGGCTCAGTCAGTTAAGCATCTGCCTTCCATTCAGGTCATGATCCCAGGGTCCCGAGATTGAGTTCCGTATCAGGCTCACTGCTCAGCAGAGAGCCTGCTTCTCCTTCTCCGTCTGACCACCCCTCTGCCTACTTGGGATCTCTCTCTCTCATTCTCTCAAATAAATAAAATCTTTTTAAAAAATTTATACTTGTTAAAGATTTGAAACAAACGCAATAAAACTAAAACACATGCCACTTTCCTAGTTCATTGAGCATCTTATGACAGTTTTTTTGAATAATTTGTCAGATGTGCCTATATTTCTCTAGACTCTGCTAATGAAGATTTTGTTATTTGATTGGAGAATTTTTCTGTTTCTTCATGTTCCTTGTACCTTTGTGTTGATACATACGCATTTGAAAAGACAACCCTCTCTCACAGTCTTATAAACCTGGATTTGTGCAGAGGAAGACCATCACCCTTCAGGCCAGCTTCAGTCCACAAAATCTGGGGGCCTCTCAAACCTTTTCCAAGGATGTGTCTTCTCACACTTCCGTTGGGATCTTCCCAATTGGAACATTTTGTGCATTTTCTTATTTTGATGGAGTTTGTAATCTCTTGCTCTCTCTGTTTCTGTGTTAACTCAGGTCCTTGAAGCAACATCTTGTCATCCAGATCCTTTTTGCTCTCAGCAGCCTACAATCACCTACAGTATGTCAAGTGCCCTAAGTTAACAACAATTCCTTGGACAAACAGAAATTAACATTTTTATTTTATTTTAACAACAAACATTTTTATTTTATCTCCACTATTCTTTCTGCAGTTCTATTCCTTACATTATGAGGATCTCTGACTTCGTGAACTATATTATTTTCCTTTTTATTTTTTATTTTTTTTAAAGATTTTATTTACTTATTTGACACACAGACAGAGAGATCAGATCACAAGTAGGCAGAGACATAGGCAGAGAGAGAGGAGGAAGCAGGCTCCCCGCTGAGCAGGGAGCCCGATGCGGGCCTGGATCCCAGGATCACGAGATCATGACCTGGGCCAAAGGCAGAGGCTTTAACCCACTGAGCCACCCAGGCACCCATTTTCGTTCTTTTTAAACCATTTCTTTTAATAATTCCTTCAATCCTGGATACTGACAACACATACATTTATTTAATTTCTGTTTGTCCAAGGAATTCCTTATTTCTTTGGGGATTGTTTTTGTTTTTGATGGTGGTGGTGGTTGTTTTTTGTTTGTGTGGGGGGGGGTGGACTGTAACTCTCTGCTTACCTTTCCCTTCTGTTCTTGCATTCCATCTACTTTATCCACTTGTGGATCCCTTGTGATATTACTCATATTTATTTCAAATTTCCAGTCTTAGCATTCTAACACTTCTGCCATGTCTGGTTCTGAATCATTCTCTGACTCTTCAAATTTTTTTTTTGCCTTTGTTATGCGTGTACTCTTTTCTTGACACCCAGACACGATGCACCGGGTAAAAGGAACAGAGCAAGCAGACTTTGGAAATGTGATGGTCAGGCATGGGGGAGGGGAAGTCTATAGTCCTGTGGTTTGGGCTCAGTGTCTTAGTGAGCCTAGGCCTCTGGGCTGTAAACTTCCTAAGTGTTTCTTAGGTTTTTTTCCTCCACTTAAGTAGAACAGGAAGGTTAGAGTGGGCTGGAGTTGGGTATTTCCCTTCTCCCACATGGAAGGCTAGAGGACCTGGAGTTGGGTATTTCCTTGTCTGGGGTCAGTTAAGCTCTATAGTGTCCCAGCAGGTTAGGCTCTGGTCAGCTAGAGTTCTGTGAGGGCTGCCTCTCTTAAGAACACAGCACTCTCATGTATTTCAAAATGGTCTCTTTTCCTCTCCCCATGAAGAAGCACGAGGTGATTTTTCTGACATTATACTTCAAGTTTTCCTACTCTGGCACTAGACCCTATGGCAGTTTCTACTCATGAGACTCTGCTCCCTTAAACTTTCACTTCTTGTATTTATCTGTCTGATTTTCAATCTTGAGGGCATGGATTTGCCTGCTCTAGGATCCAAAATGAGTTGATTTTTCAGGCTGTTCCTCTTTTTTCTTGTTGCTATACCCAAGTGGTGATTTGTGACTTCTTACATGCAGAACTGGAGAATGAAGGTGTCATATGTCTTAGGACACATTATTTTTCCGTTTAATCTCACATTTCTCTATGTTCTTTGCATGAATATTGATTGGTCTCAAGCTATTCCTTCTTATGGAAACAGAGAGCTCCACATACTATGTTTTATTTAATTTGTTAAAAATTTGCATTGTTAAACCGATTTTAGAAATGAAGAAAGAAAGACCTTTAACAATTTTCCAATCTTACAATGTAAGTAAATAGCAAAGCTTGAAATTGAACCTATCTCTCTTGGATCTAAAACTCTATTAAAAAAAATCCTTGTGATATGCTGCCTTCCATTGATATTCTTGTACATCATAGGCACTTATATATATATCAAACTAAAAATACTTTTGAACCTAAAGTAACAAAATTTTGTATATATGAAACTTAATAGAAATTAAAGATATCTGTTAAAATAGCTTTTTTCATAGATATGCAGTTTGTATTGCTTAACTGTGATATGAACAATTAGATCATCATCAAACAATTTTATTAAATACTATGGCTGAATCAGAATAATTCAGAGTATTTAGCTAAAAGTCACTATTTTTGGACTTTTGGTGAACTTCACTCAACACAAAAATGATAAAATATTAAAAGTAAACTTTTGTATAAATTTGTATTCAAAAAATGACTAAAAATAATGAGTTCAATAAATATATTACTAGTATAATGGAGTAAGTTTCCTCAGTAAAAATAGCTTGGTGTAGTACCAAAGTTCTGAACTCTGAGACAGATTACTTTATATATTTTAGGACACTGCCTGTTATTTATTTTTAAAGACTTTATTGGTTCCTTTAGAGAGGGAGAGAGAGAAAGCATGAGCAGGAGGAGGGGCAGAGAAGGGAGAAAGAATCCCAAGCAGACACTGCACTGAGCTCAGATCTGAGATAGGAATCAATCCTAGGACCCCGAGATCATGACTGAGATGAAATTAAGAGTTAGACACTAACCAAACGAGCCACCCAGGTGCCTCATGACTTTACCCATTATTATGAGACATTATTCAAGTCCTTTTCTTTCATTGGCTTGCCCTTAGTTTTTGGTAATTTCATGTCAGTTGGAATCATATCTATTTTGATTTCATTTTATCCCCAGTGCTTTGTATACTATTTAAAGATAGAAGATCCTCAAAAGATATTTGTTGAAAGAAAAAAAATAGTGAACGAGTCAACAGACTTCTTTTTTTGTTGTTTTTAAAATGAGACAGAATGAAATCGGAATTGTAAAATCCTATCAAGTTCCTAGATTTTCTGTTTCCATCAGTTTCAGGGTTAAACACAGCACATCCTTCAAATAGAAAGGGACCTTCTGAGTAGTAGATGCTTCTCAAGAATTAGCACCCTTACAATGATGGGAGAATGACTTCAAGTGATTCTTGGAAAAGATTGAAGAGGTCAATGAGTATTTAATCCATAGTTTTTCATGCCTTTCAATGGGAAATCAGTGAGCACTGAACTCTATCCCATTCTTTTTATTGTTCTATATTCAGGGTTTTTGAATTATTTATTTGATACCTATTAACTTGGAGAGCCACTTTTGTGGAGACCTTTTAGTATATGATAAAAATGTAATGTCTTCATATAAGATTAAATTGTCCCAGTATTTTACTCAGCAAAAGAAGAAGTAGGAGTGTCTATTCTTGAGAGAAACCCTGATTTAGGAAATTCAGGAAACCTCTCCTGATAACTTTGCACATTTCGTTATTTTCTCATTTAGATCGTATGCAAAATATTCCATATCCTTCTGATTTACTTCTTATGCCCTTTTTAACTCTTTGGGCATTATCTCAAAAGTTTCCTGTTCCAATATTGGTGCAACTGTTGATAACATTTGTACAATCCTTAGTGTATTTTCCTCAAGGCCTTTCTTGGCACATTTGATTCATTGGAGTATTTGCTGTGAGGCAAGGGTATATATGGTAGATAAAACATATGCCTTATGCAGGGGGAAATAAATATAGAGCCCTTGTCCAGAAAGGCCCAAAGTAACTCCAAATCTAACTTTTCTTAACTATTTTTGCTATCATAGCTACAATGGAAAATGTGTAATAGAATATAGCTATAGAAATAAAGTAATCCCAAATGTTTTGAGAGTGATTTTTAGAAATACTGAA
This sequence comes from Ailurus styani, assembly GCA_002007465.1. Classification (NCBI taxonomy): domain Eukaryota; kingdom Metazoa; phylum Chordata; class Mammalia; order Carnivora; family Ailuridae; genus Ailurus; species Ailurus styani. The sequence continues at coordinate 734,247 of LNAC01000236.1, forward strand.
TCTCTTAACCTAAAACTGAAATAGTTGTCAATGTGCTTTTTGTATATTTCAACCAGCTGATGCCGTACATTTGTATGACAAATAGAGGTAAGATTATAAAACTGAAACCAATGATAAATTTCCTTTTCTTAGCACTAATTTATTAATTCTTAACTTTTCATCAGATCATGTAGAATAATTTGAGCTTGCTATTTCTTTCCATATATATCTAGTGTTATAAAAAATGACCATGTTACATTTCCTGTTTGTCATAATAATTTATTCCTTTACTAATTTTCAGAAAATTATTTTCTCTGACTTTGGTTTCCCCCATTGAATATAGATTTACATTGAATATAGATTTAAATAAGTAGCTCATGCTCCATTTCCTGGCAGAAAGAGATTAGTATTTCAGTTCTACCATTTAGTAGCTGTCTGATCTTGTTTATGTCATTTAACCTCTCTCATTTCCAGTTTCTTCAAATTAACATAAGTTTATCAAAAAGAGTAAATGAGATAAGTACACAGGGTTGCACTGTCTCTCAAATGAGTGAGCACAAGAATGGTTTTTATGATTTTGCAATGGGGCTATAGTCCTCAAATGTGATCACTGATTTTATTTTTAGTAATAAGATAATTGTAACTACTATCTAGGAATACATGCTATAATATTTTGGTACGATTTAATTTTACTTGTAATTAAATTAGCTCTAACTAATTCCATGATATATTATTCTCATTTCAAAATTAATAAAATAATAAAACTAAAATAGAGATTAAGAAACTTGTCCAAACTCACAATACTATAATGTGGCTAAATTGCAGTTTTTAAAAAAAGATTTTATGTATTTTAGAGAGAGAGAGAGAGAGCCCAGTGGGGAGCAGCAGAAGGAAAGGGAGAGACAATCTCAGACTCCACACAGAATGCAGAGTCCAAAGCAGAGCTCAATCTCATGTCCCTGAGATCACGACCTGAGCCAAAACCAAAAGCCAGACTCTTAACCAACTGCGCCATCCAGGCACCCCTAAGTTGCATTTTTAATCTATTTCTCTTTGAATGCAAAGCCCACAAGTTGCCCTAATAATACATTAAGTTCTGATGCCATACTTTTTATAAGCATTCTTTTCCTTTTCTTTTAAGTTGAAAATCATCTGCAAATGTAGATACTTAGTTAATAAACTGAGATAATCAGGATATAAGTAGAACATCTCTATGAAAACCTACAGATTGCAAAGTGATTTAGGTGATTACTGTTTTTCCTTCATTATTCTTATTCATGATGGTTGATCTGACTTGGGATTCAAACTTCTCTTTCCATTAGAAAAAAAGCAAGGTCATTTCTTTTTTTCAGAGGATTCAGTGCATTCCAAACTAATTTTGGTAATACTCTAAGGCATTGCTAAAGTAGTAATCTGAAAAAAAATCTACATTTTTTTTGTTCAGTCACCATGAAGTTCTTACATAAGATTAAATGTCACTAAACATTTTTTCATCAAAAATGGAATGAATCATTGCATAAAAAAAATGGTACTTGGTGTAAACCAAGCAATTAATCAAGATATCAAATTAAACCAAAATTTTTCTCTCTTCTCTGACAAATTAGCCTACCACATAGACCTAATACCAAGAAAAAGAGTGTCAATGAGAGAGACAGAAAATTGGAAAACTGTATATTCGTGTTGTGGGTGCAAATTGCCTTGAAGATATATGTGTTCACAACTTTTTTAGGACTTTTAAGATGAGAAATTTCAGCACTTATAGAGAATGCAGAATGATAAAGTTAGTGTCCAGTTATATTGTGGAATTTAGGGAGCTTCTTACCACTACTCTAATTATTTTAAAAATTGAGGAAAAACAATTTCTTAATCCTTGATATGTCTTTTTAAATTGTCGCATTTTTAAACTGGACAGTTTAGAGGATGATACCATTCTTTTCTCAGCAAGGCCATCCTTAAATTCATATGAAACAACCGAAGTGCCCTAAAAGTCATTTATTTAAATAAATAAAATAACTGGTTTGTACTTATTATTTCATTCACATATCGGTTATTTCATTTAACACAATAGCAAGTATTTGTTCATCAAATAGATTAAATTTCACTTTCAGTGAGCCACACAGGTAATTCAACAATAAGATATATCCAGGACAGGTTAGAATTCACCAAAACAAAATGGAGCAGAGGGCTAAACTTGTGACCATAACTTATACATGACTGGGAAAAAGAAACACGAATGAGTAGTTAGGAAGGAAAGCCTAAAATTATATCTTCAAGTCTCAGGTATATGTTTCATTTCTCTACAGAAAACATCAGAGCAATGGTTGAGAGATCAGAGTCCATACACAGCTGTTAATTATAGAGGATTGTTCATTGAGAACAATGACTTTTATGATTGAAATATCCATCATACACTTGAGTTGCCATAAGTTTGCTTACAAAACGTCATTGTGATGTCTGTTTCTCTTGTAACTGCTCTTCAGCCTGTTTTCTCCAGTCCTGAGAAATAGCAAAAGAAATATCCATTTCTTGTGAATCTCACATGCTTTCCCAGCAGCACTGGCACTATCACCTCAGTTGGAATTTGTCTTAAATAATCAACAGCAATATTTTTTTGCTAAACAGTGAAGTGAGTGTAAAGAGAAGTAGGGCATGTAAGGAGAAAGAAGAGTAAGAAATTTCACAATATTATGATGAATTATATACCCATAATAACAATTCTACATCTTGAAACAAAATATCCTATTGAAAAACTTCTCTCATGACTCTGAATTGAAAACTTTACTATTTAATGAGAATGCACAGAATAAGGGATTAGATGATGGACTGGTTCTATTTATTGAGGGAACTTTTTGCTTCACTCTGACATACATTGTTGTTGTTACTCAGGAAAAGAAGATAAAGGGATTTCATGTATGATTCATTGATTACTCCAGGGTGTTGACAAAACAGAGCTTCTATAAATGAATGCTGATAAAATAAAAGGAAAACTATAAAAATATAATATGGGATAGAAACTAGAATACATACATAGGGAGGAAACACTAACAGCATTTAGATGGAAGAAACTTGAAGGAAAAACTGTTCTGTAGAAGACAGTGTTTATTTTAGCTATTCATACAATTTTGCTTCTTTAGCCCATGAAATATGTAGATCCAATCTACTAAATTAGTGCTCTAGCTTTTCACATTCTGTACTCTGTAGTATCTGAGGACAGTATGTCAATGAAATTATTGTCCGTGGCTTGAGCTCCTGAGTAGGGGGTTGAAAGGACAATGTGAGCCAGAGTGAAAACACAGATATCTGTCAAATTATTAAAGATTTAACTTCAGTGAATTTCAAATTTAGAGACGTCTCCATTTGAGTGATCTTTTTCCCGACATGTCTGTCTTTTCTATATTAACTAGTACAGTAAGTGATAATACATAAAATTAAGTGACAGAAATGAGGAAAGGAGACACTTATTGTTTTTGGAAAAAGGACAAGTAGTTTCCCATTAAGAAGGGGGCCCATGAAAGAAGTACATTTGTATCAACAGGTAGGATTTCTATCCCAGTTATCAAACATGAAAAAAAAAAACAACTAATTAGAACTAATTAGAACTGTTCTCATTTGGGGTACATGATTTAGATAGGATTTTTAGAACTCTTTTGACATTCAGTTTCCAATCTGTGAAATAAGGATTTTATGGAGAAACACTGCATGTAAAACACATAGTGCAGCATAAGTGCAACTTACTTTAAAACATGTTACCCACTTTTATTAAGTTGTCTTAAAGATCTACTAAATTAAATTGGTAGGGCATAATATGTTTATTTCCAGAGACAAATTCCAGAACTATCCAGGGATAATCCTCTTTTCTACAATCTCCTTGGTTTTATTTTTCCCCTCTAGATTATACAAGAGAAGAAAAAAATGAAAAACCATACAGAAATAACAGAGTTTATCCTCCTGGGATTGTCAGATGACCCACAGCTGCAGAGGGTGATCTTTGTCTTTCTGTTCATCACCTACATGCTCAGCATCACGGGGAACCTGACCATCATCACCCTTACCCTGCTGGATGCTCACCTCCAGACCCCCATGTATTTCTTCCTCAGAAATTTCTCCTTGCTAGAGGTTTCATTCACCACTGTCAGCATACCCAAGTTCCTGAGCAGCTTGATTACAGGAGATAAAACCATTTCCTTTAACGATTGCATGGCTCAGTTCTTTTTTTTTATCCTCTTGGGAGTCACTGAATTTTGCCTTCTGGCTGCCATGTCCTATGACCGTTACATTGCCATCTGCAAACCTCTGCATTACATGACCATCATGAATCCCAGAGTCTGCACACTCCTTGTCTTTGCTTCTTGGTTGGCTTCATTCTTAATCATATTCCCATTACTCATGCAGTTCACACAGCTTGATTACTGTAGGTCCAATGTTATAGACCATTTTACTTGTGATTATTTCCCCTTACTACACCTTTCTTGTTCAGACACAAAATTCCTAGAGATAGTGGGTTTTTCCTGTGCTGTGTTCACTTTAATGTTCACTTTGGCATTAATAATTCTGTCCTACGTGTATATCATCAGAATGATCTTGAGGATTCCTTCTGCTAGTCAGAGGACAAAGGCCTTTTCCACATGTTCATCCCATATGATTGTCATCTCCATCTCCTATGGCAGCTGCATTTTCATGTACATTAACCCAGCAGCAAAAGACAGAGTGTCTCTGAGCAAGGGAGTTGCTGTGCTAAACACCTCAGTAGCCCCCATGCTGAACCCCTTTATTTACAGTCTAAGGAACCAGCAAGTCAAGCAAGCCTTCATGGACAGGGCAAGGAAGATTGTATTATTCTCAAGCAAATAAAAAAAAAGATAAAAGTGTTGTCATAAATTAGAGGCATAATGAAGAACAAGTAAACGAAAAACAGAGCCCCTCAAATGTCTATCTATATCAACACAGTCTCACTAGAGTTTTATTTCATTGCTTGTATTTCTATTGCCAGCCTTGTACTGAGGTTATTTGAATATATACATTTTTTCCATTTAAATTCCAATCCCTTTCTAATGCACTTCCCTTCCTTTGAGCTAGTCTTTCCACTCTGGAACTGTAAGACTGACCTCATTTTCTTCTTCTAAATATTTTTAAATTCCAACTTTTCCATAATAATACTTAGAAAATTAAGAGACAGAAAAAGACAGAACAAGAGCATAAGAGAGAAACTGTTTTATGATTCCATCAGAAAATACAACTTCTAGAAATTCAGAAAATATTAAGTCATGTTTAGCATTTTTAATTTACAATACAAAGACCATAAATATAGACAAGGCTAAGAGTTATAACATTCTTTTACTTTTTCTGGCTCTTCTGATATAACAGTTTACACACACAATTCATTTAAGTGCCAATGATGCAAAGCCTTATTTGTTTCATAATATACTTTGTTCATAGAAAAAGCATTTTCACAAAAATCAGTTACAAGCTCACTATCATTGTGTTTATTCAGTACTATACTGGACGTTCTATCCAGGACACTAGCAGGACAAGCAGCAACACATTTACTAATATTGGAAAGGAAGAAACAAGTAAGTCTTTCTTTGCAAATAACATGATTTTCCTCCTAAGGCCTTAGTGCCTTTACCCTAGATGCTTCTTAAACTGGACACACTCCTCTTTCAGATATCCGCATGTCACCTCAAAAAGTCCTCCCCCAACGACACTACATAAAATTATAGTAGCTCCCCGCTTCCAAGGTTTTTCAGTTTTCTCTTCCTTTCCAAAGTAGTTAATTTATAAAAGACCCTATAATTTATGAATCAATCATGTTCACTGGTTATTGTCTGTATTCTCTCACATCCCTCCCCCTAGGAGAGCAGCCATCTCTGTCTCCTCTGCAGACAAAATGCTGTGATCGCAGGGGCAGGGGGCAGGCCTGCCTAGACACTTCCCAAGAGCCAGTTGTGCTTGGGTCTTCTCAATTCTGTATTCAGAAAGCCCACATCAGTAGCTGGAAACCTGCCACGTGAGAGACTTCACATCTTAGAACAGGATCAACTCTACAGATCAGCCCCTCACCTCCACCCCCAGAGAAGGAATTGTTAGACATTTACCAGAAGTCACTAACATGCCTCCTTTACAACCTGCATCTGCCAGGTAGTGGGTATTCAATAAATATTTTTTGAATACATAAATACGTTTGAATAATTTAGAATGGTTCCAGTGTCCTCGCGATCACGGCACTGACTAAATATTTAACCCAACATAAACACATGTAATAATGTACATAACACTGAGTTCACTTTTAAAACAGTGTTCAAATAAAAGGTGCATTTTTTCATAACTAGACACTTTGTATGACAAAGGAATAATGAATTTAATATTTTATAAGGCATTTGCTGTTCATTTTCCTCTTTTATTTTACATTAGGCCTTTTGACAATTATGCAAAACTCAATTTATTTGATGTGTATTGACTTTTCATGAAGTTATTGAGAAAATTCTTATTAAGGTTTGCATTGGAGCTTCCTAACAGTAGGAATTCCCATGATGCAAACCCTTATTTTTTTCAAACACAAAAAAATTCTTATAACAATTTGGGTTACACCTAGTAATTTGTGAGGTCCAATATCATCTGTCAATCAATATACTTTTGAGATTAAAAATTCAACTTATACAATAGTAGCTCAATTAAATGATGGTAGTCAGTAAGTGGGAGCCCAACCAGACATCTTGTGGAGGGGCTTATCTATAAAGGTTTATAATATATCACTGAAAATAATTAGTAATATGTACTGGAATTATTCAGTAATATTATGCCAGTTCAGGTTTTAGAGAAAGTCTTAAAAGGTTTGGATCCCTTAACCATTTGATTTAATAAATTTTATTTTTTTATTTTGAACATGTTACAGCAAACCATTACTGGTAATTAAAATCCATCCTCCATTCACTGAGGAGAGTGAAACCTGGTAGCTTGAATGAAGTTTCATTGACCTAAAACATAGTCACTCGTCAACCTCAGAATACATGGAGGTAATTAACACATTATTAAAAAGCAGATGCCCTACTAGCTTGTGGATAGGAGGGTAACAGTTGTAATCAATATCTTCATTAAAAGTAAATTATTCCAAGGCCTAGAGAAAAGCTAGAGAGCTATTAGGAACTAGGAATACAACAGTAAAGGTAGAAAGTTAGAGAGTGAGAGGGTGATCAAGGAGAAAAGAGAAAGATAATTCAGCCTCTAGGAGTTTGAGAAAAGATATGGAGAAGAAACCTGTCTAATGGGGTATTTCATGAAGTTCCGTGCTTTGTGAGATAGAAATTCATTCTCTTTTCCTCTAAGTCACTAAAATAGCGCTGCTCACAAATACAGAAATGGTGGACACCAGACACTTTAACTTCTTTCTGCCTCAGACTCTTTCTTTACCTGAATAATAATAGCACTGACCTCAGATGGTTTTGTATTTTCTGCTTGTCTGAAAAAAATAAGATAATTTTATGGTCAGTGCCTGGTAATCAATAAAAGCTCTGAATAAAACATGAAAAGAATCGCTATTTGGATGCAAAACTAAAGGCAAAAGAATAGAATTTTACATAGGTAGAAAATCAGTTTCACCATGTCTACTGAAATATCTTGAATAAATATTTTCAATGCTTATTTTAATGTGTAGCAGTTATAAACTCAACACATCTCAGTATCTATGTATTGTCCTATGTGTGAGCTAGTGGTTTGTTCATCCTTTCCCACTTCTTTCTTTTGTCCCACTTTCAAATACTCTCAACCTTCAATCTCGTAAATAACCTGCACCCCCCAAAAAAATAATAATAATCTGCACTGCTGGCATAAAATGCACCCATGCTTTATGTCCACATTTATAACTGTGAAGAAAATAAAGATAAATTGTTAAATATAAAATTACATTACACATATGTGTACATATGGTATCCACATATACTTTTATACTTTTTTATCCTTCTAGTAATAAAGTGACATCTCTCATTGAAGGACATGTGGAAATAAACAAGTTCAAAATATCCAATGCCAGGTTTCCAGATATTCTTTTATTGAGTCATAAATATTCTCAATATGAGAAGATGTCATACGCACAAATATAAACAACTGGAAGTAAATAACACAGTGAAGAAAGTCAAAAGGCAATAAAAGCCACATTAAGGGAGGGGCTTGGGAATGGCTTCCCTAAATCCAAAGGGCCAATATAGTTATAAACCTTCTCATCAGTGTTTAATAGGTTGTCCATTTCAGAAGACAATCAAGTCATACTAGAAATCCAGAGTTTACCACCATTTCATTCTGATAAAGAATTCTCCCCTAGGGCGCCTGTGTGGCTCAGTGGGTTAAAGCCTCTGCTTTGGGCTCAGGTCATGGTCTCAGGGTCTTACTGTTGAGGCCCGCATCAGGCTCCCTGCTTAGCAGGGAGCCTGCTTCCCCCTCTCTCTGTCTGCCTGCCTCTCTGCCTCCTTGTGATCCCTCTCCCTCTGTGAAATAAATAAATAAAATCTTTAAAAAAAAAAAGAATTCTCCCCTAGGTTGCCAAAATTCAAAGGTTATAAGCATACTAATTCTACTGAAGACAAGTCCTTGAAGACAAGACATTTTTCTGGGAGAAAAATGTAGATTCCATGTACAATCATAGAAGAGTGAAATTCTAAATCAAGCTTTCACACACTCAGTATCACACTGTTTGTATATTTGCCTATTTACCAGAATCATTTTGCTTTTTGTACTTTTTAATCAATATTTATAAAAATGATTCACCTGTATCTTTAATGATTCTCCTCTGCACTCTATTTACTTAATGAATCCCCCTGGGCCAACAAAAAGACACAGATAAAATAAAAGTCCAGTTCCATTTGTATGGCAGACATAGAGAAGAGCATTCCATATTTTCTGTTTTTCAAAACAGCATTTGCAGGAAAATATAGCAGTCCCTGGACCTAAGGAAAATATTACTTAGGTTTTATAGATGTGTAATCATAGAATTACAAAATATTTATTTTAAATGTTTGCATGATTTAATAAATAAGTGTCTGTATTATAGGAAAAGAGGCAAATGGAAAACCACTAGTCAACCCAGGTGTAACTGAATTTGTACGTGGATTTTGAGAGATGAAAAGCAAGAATGAGTTGCATTATAATAAGATGTTGCCAGCATTTTATAGTATCAGGAATGAAGGATATTGTGAATCAAAGAGAACTATAATCCCTAAGAACCATGAAAAAGTTAAATCAACACACTTGTTTTGAGAACACAGTAGAAACCAAATATTTTGCTAACTCGATTTACCAGTTCTGAAATTGTGTAACTGTTTAAACAAATCAGATGATAAAATTTGAGACTAAATCATCAAGAAGAATCAGGAAGTAAGTAAATTTTTTATTCTTCAATATAATATATGCATCTTCATTTTATTCAAATGTTTTAAAAATCATTTGTATATATGTTTATGGATTACAACCCCTTCAATATTAAAAATTAAATAATTGCTTACTACCAAGAGACTATTATAAAATCTTAAAGCAGGAACACAGAAATAAATCTTGGATTGCTCATTTTTTTCTAATTTGAAAATGTACTCTGTTACATAAACAGGATTATTCTTTAAATTCCCTATGGGAAAAAATATCTGCTTCCCAGTTAATGTTATTTTGACCATCTACTTGTTCATTTTCCATAGCAGTATTGTAAAAAAGAAAAGAAAAGAAAAGGATTATGCATTGAATGAATTAAACTACTTCTAGGCAACTAGTCAATTTAGTAATAGAAGGTTACCTTCTTGTCCTTCTGGCCTTTTTATCAATAAAGCAAAAAAAAATGATAAGAGTGTGAGAGCATCAACCAAACCCGTTAGTAATTTATGGGAGAATGCCAACAAAACATTCCCATGGATAAACATGCACATTGTACAGTGAGATGATTACTATGGTGACTAATTATTTAACCTTGTGAAAGTTTCCTAAACTATGTAGGTCTCAAAATATAAAATGTGGAGGTAGGCCTAAATAACCCCTGTGAGATTTCAAACGCTATGTTTAGATTATCCATAATCCAGACTAGTTTTTATAGTATTGAGGAAAAGAAAAATATCAATTAGAGTATTTTCGTGTGTTTTATAAAAGGAACTAAATATTTTAAAGAATAATTAGAATCTTAATTTTAAAAAAATAGAATAAGTAGCTCTGCCTAAATGTTAGCACAGATATTTTTATCCATGGTCCATGACAGTGTATTTTCAACAAAAAGAAATCAGTCTTTAACTTCAAATACTATGCATTATTTGAACGTGAGATCCAGTAGAAATTGGAGAGTTGCTGAAGGAAAACATCTGTTTTTGGATTTGATAGTTTATTCATCACCATGGATATTTTTAAGATTCTATACTCTAATCTCAATCCTGTTTTAACATTTTATGTCCTATAGGGGAACACACATTTTCCGCTCTAAAGGGGGGAAGAAAGGATCGGCAATGAAAAACCGCACAGTACCCACAGAATTCATTCTTCTAGGGCTAACGGATGACCCAGAGCTTCAGATTATGATTTTTCTCTTTTTAATTATCACATATGTATTCAGTGTCACTGGTAATTTAACCATCATCACTCTCACCTTGGTTGACTCCCATCTACAGACCCCCATGTATTTCTTCCTCAGGAACTTCTCTGTATTAGAAATATCCTTTACAACTGTCTGTATTCCTAGATTTTTGGGCACAATTATCACCAGAGACAAGACGATTTCATACAATAATTGTACAGCTCAGTTGTTTTTCTTCATCTTCATGGGTATAACTGAGTTTTATCTTCTAACTGCCATGTCCTATGACCGCTATGTAG
>LNAC01000236.1:745124-797670 GCA_002007465.1 Ailurus styani
ATCTTCATGGGTATAACTGAGTTTTATCTTCTAACTGCCATGTCCTATGACCGCTATGTAGCCATCTGTAAACCCTTGCATTACACAACCATCATGAACAAAAGAGTCTGCATTTTACTTGTCTTTTGTGCTTGGCTGGCAGGATTCCTAAATATCTTCCCACCAGTTATTCTTTTTCTCCAGTTAGATTACTGTGGCTCCAATGTCATTGATCACTTTGCTTGTGATTATTTTCCCCTCCTGCAATTATCTTGCTCAGACACGTGGCTCTTAGAAGTGATTGGTTTTTACTCTGCAATAGTGATTCTGCTTTTCACTTTGGCATTAATAATTCTCTCCTACGTGTTCATCATTAGAACAATTCTGAAACTGCCCTCTGCCAGTCAGAGAAAAAAGGCATTTTCTACATGTTCCTCACACATGATTGTCATTTCCATCTCTTATGGAAGCTGCATATTCATGTATGCCAACCCTTCTGCAAAAGAAAAGGCATCATTGACCAAAGGAGTGGCTATTCTGAATACTTCTGTCGCTCCTATGATGAATCCATTTATATATACCCTGAGGAACCAGCAAGTAAAGCAAGCCTTTAAGGATACTATCCAAAAGGTTATGTTTTTCTCCAGTAAATGAAAGTATGAGAAGCATTAAAAGAATGAAGTTCTTATAAATACTATTATGCACACTTTCTCAAAACTCTCTTTCCTTTGCTACAGTTATGTATTTTCCCCTTTTTTTCCAATCCCATATTAAAGTGTCCCAATCACTGACCTAATAAATTTGATGAACTGAATATTGTTTCAGAATTTTCTGTAAATTCAGGTGTTTTATCCAAATGTATTTGAATGAAGTAATACATTTGAGTTAATGATTATGATTTTGAATGGTGGCGGTTTACATTTGAAGAAACATTAGACATTTAGATTGATGGAAAGAGTGTCAGGTTTGATGTGGATTTCTGAACTTTTCATTCTTACCCAGTAATAGAAATGAATGTTATTAGAAAATTTTGATTCTCTTTGTCATTCCATGAAATCAGGTAAACACAATTACCAGTGGACTGGGAATAAAATATAAATACCTACTTGAAAATATTAAAAGGTTAGAAACTCATATATATTAAAAATATTTATACTATTTATAAAAATTATGATGCAATGAGGAGGAAGAGAAGGAACGTAGAAGGGGTAGAAGATAACAAAAAATTTGTCACCAATTCCTAAATTCCAGATCTATTGATTTCTTTGTATTGACTCATTTAATCTTGCCAACAACTTTATGGGGTGCTCTTAATTACTAATCTCTCTTAGAGGTATTTTTCTTTAGGTAGATCAAATGCCTCCAAAAATTAAAAAATAGGCAGGGAACAGACAATGTAAAATATACCAAATGTATAAAATGGATGAAACTATGATAAACCAGTGGACGTTCACCTTTCTGGAGAACTGAGCATTATTTGTAGCATCTAGAACTGACTTTAGGGTTTTGGGAAGTACGGAAGAGAAATAACATCTACTGAAAATATTCTACACACTCTACTTTTTACTAAGCAAGTCACATGTAGTATTTATTTTACAAAACCTCTTAGAAAGTGAACATTATTACTTCCAATTTATAGGTGAATGAACACAATGAAATTGAGGTTGAAATTTCAGTGTACAGAGATGGCAGTTTTCAGAACTGGGACTTCAATCACTTCCTTTCACCTCAAACCCAGACAAGCTGGGGTACTTTCATCTTTACACTGACTTTCACTTGTAATATTTTATGAATAAAAGCTCATGTTCAATATTAGAATTGTTACCTTAAGGGATTTTCTGATGTGTAATGAACTCAGTCAGGCTTTTCTTAACGTATGGCAGGCTTTGGGGATATAGTGATGAAGAAGGAGGATTCTTACTCTAAATTATCTCAGATTCTAGTGGGGAGAAAAACAACATGTAATTAAAATTTCATGTGATAAGTGCAGCGACTTAAGCATGAGGAGCCTATAGGTCAGGTAATGTTATCATTGTCAAAGAAAATGTCGGTTTTCCTGCCTTTTCTCTAAGCACAATTATGGTCAGTTTCACAATAATTGCTAAACATTGGTTCTTTTTTTTTTTTAAAGATTTTATTTATTTTATTTGACACAGAGAGAGAGATTACAAGTAGGCAGAGAGGTAGGCAGAGAGACAGGAAGAGGAGGAAGCAGGCTCCCTGCTGAGCAGAGAGCCCGATGCGGGCCTCCATCCCAGGACGGTGAGATCATGACCTGAGCCGAAAGCAGAGGCTTTAACCCACTGAGCCACCCAGGCGCCCTAAACATTGGTTCTTTTTAACCCTAAAGTCACATGCATAAGACAAACCCTNGTTTTTTTTTTTTTTTTTTTTTTTTTTTTTTTTTTTTTTTTTTTTTTTGAATTGTAAAGTATGCTTTCATTTACATACCCACAGTCCTTTCCCAACATTGGTTCTTTTTAACCCTAAAGTCACATGCATAAGACAAACCCTGTCTGCTTTGTTTGTTATCTTAGTTTTCACCTTTTTATTTCTTGGTCATTATCATATATGGTTTTTTTTTTAAGTCACATTATTTCCTCAGTAAAAAGGGTNGTTTGTTATCTTAGTTTTCACCTTTTTATTTCTTGGTCATTATCATATATGGTTTTTTTTTTTTAAGTCACATTATTTCCTCAGTAAAAAGGGTTTTTGGGAATAAGACTCTCCAGCAAGTCTCCTTTATCCTCAAACTGCATTATAAATCAGACATTCATCTTACACTCAGTTTAACCTGCTACCACACCACATCTATTACTCTCTCAGATCTATTTTGAAAGAATTTATATCAATGACCACAGTCTAGATTTCTAAGACATTTTCAGGCATTCACCACTTTACATTAGGAAACACTGAGATGTATTTGACGAATTAAATCCATGCACTAACAAGGTAAACTAAAAGAAAAACTAGTAACAATATTTCATACCTATTATGTGGATATTAACAGCTTACTATAAGTAGAATAGGAAACTAACAAATATAATTTCTTCCTAATTCTTATAGTGAAAATCATTAAGATGTTATTTCTGAAGAGACTTTCAAAGCAACTACATTGCAGGCATGCACTAGCCATTTGAATTAATAGAATAGACCATCTCCACCTTAAAAGATTTTGAGCAAAAGATAAAAAGGTAGACATTTAGATATGGAATTAATCTTTTACAAAAACATATACCCAGGGGCATATGAATATAAAATATATGACTGCTCAAAACATTTGCAGTAATGCAGTAAGAACTCCAAGTAAAAATAAGAAATATAATTAAATGGGTATCCTGAGCAGAGAGAATAATGATTGCAAATAACAGTTGTAAAAGTGAGCAAAGTGAATGGGAATCATGTGGATAGAAACAGAAAACAGTAAGTAGCCATTACTTCTCTTTTAGGTCTTCCATGAAAAGTTGATCTTATTGATTCAGTTTATTATACACAGAAAAAAAATATGCTATATAACCAATACTCATGTTCCTCATATGGATATTACATATTTTTTTCTTTTTTTTTTTAATGTTAACACTACGGTCCATAGAGGTGTGCCTTAGTGCAGGTATTGGGGTTTGCCCATGATGCTTTTGATGTATAAAGCCTAGACCTCCTGCCAATTCTTCTTGAGCAACAACACCAGGAAACTACAGCTAAATGGGTGTACGCACAAGCTCATCATCTACCATCTTCATGTGGTCAACTGCCACTGCCAGACATAGCACCTTCTTCATCTGGAATTGGATCATGGACTTCACTACATCCACTTTGGCCTCCATGTTCTCGTTGTGGGTCAGCATGGAAGGGAACTTGCCAGCTTTATTCAGGCCTGGACCCAAAACTTGTAGAATCTACTTGATCAGAGATTCTGAAGCCAGAAGGCATCACACTTCTTGGCCATATTATTGACTAATTTTTTATTTTTGTTGGGTTTCTTCAGTGTCTCAGTGTCCATGTGGGGAATAACCACAATCTTGGCCTCTTCACAGTGCTGTTGGTCCCCCAAAACTTGGGGCAGGGAGTGGAATTAGGCCTGATAGTGCCTGATAAGCATTTGTCTTTCTGAGGATCACAGTTCTTCAAGCTGATCTGCAGTCCCACCATCTCCAAAAACTTCTGACACTGGTGCTGGTTCCCATTCAGGACTTCCTACACCACCAGTACAAGGTGTCACTTGGAGATTTTGCTGCTCATGGTGCCTCTTGACACAATAACCAGATGAAAGAGCAACATTATATGTTTTAAACTGTGTTAAACATTTTACCTACCCCTCTAAGATATTAACAATCCCTTTAAGTGGGTATGAGTTTCTCCTCCTTTAAAAGAATGAGACAGATATTCATAGGAAACAAGTAATGTATATATGGCCAATATGCATCTGAACAGTGATTCAGATCAAAGTTGTGCCCCCAGAGAAGCCATTGTACCAATTACTGGGGGAGGTGAGAAATCTTGCAACATAAGCATATCCAAGGAAATCTTAGAATATCAGAATAAGATGCTATTTCTTCCACAAAAGTACTTTCCTTAAGAACCTAGATGTCCATAAACAGATGAATGGATAAAGGAGATGTGGTATATATATATACAATGGAATACTATGCAGCCATCAAAAGAAATGAAATTTTGCCATTTGCAATGACATGGATGGAACTAGAGGGTATTATGCTAGGTGAAATAAGTCAATCAGAGAAAGACAATTATCATATGATCTCTCTGATATGAGGAACTTGAGGGGCATGGAGGGGGGTCATGGGGGGTAGGGAAGGAAAAATAATGAAACAAGATGGGATTGGGAAGGAGACAAACCATAAGAGACTCTTGATCTCACAAAACAAACTGAGGGTTACTGGGGGGTGGGAGGGTAGGGATAGGGTGGATAGGTTATGGACATTGAGGAGGGTTTGTGCTATGGTGAGTGCTGTGAAAGGTGTAAGCCTGATGATTCACAGACCTGTACCCCTGGGGCAAATAATAAAAAAAAAATTTTTAATAAAGCACAAGAGTGCTAAATAAACTCATCTAAAATGCCAGGCTTGGCTTATGGGGATTTCTCTCCAAAATAACATATTCTAGAAAATTAAAAATTCAGAAGACAACTCCTCTTTTGGAATTAAACTTAAATCCCTAAACTTAAATGCAAAAAACTGTCTTCACTAAAGAAACTCAGAATCCCAAACTCTTCCACTAGTAATCTCATATATAACATATACCAGTATGATAATATCATCTCTCATTGACAAGGGTCTGTCCTTTTAGGATTGAGCACACTGAGTTATCCACGACAACAACAACAACTGCAGCCATAACCATAGAATACAGGATTAACAACTGATTCTCTCACTGATAGATAATACTTAGTCATTCTCCATCAGTCTGATTTGAGTCACAGTAAGCCTTTGTATACTTAAATAATCAGATATCTTTTGTGTTCATCATGTCCTACCTTTCTCTCTCTGATGGTAGATCTCTAATGCTAAAGTCCTCAAACACATTGCCCTTTTTGCTCCACCTATAAAATTGGGTATGTATTGCTATAATTCACAGTCATAGAGGATCACATGAGCTTCATGGTACAGTATGCTTATCAATATGATTAGAAGTTTTCACCATATACTGGAATGTCATCTTTCTTGATGCTAGATCTTAGCAGACTAAGAGCATTTTGCTAGCAAAGGGAAAACTTTGTTCATTATTGCCTACCGAAGGCCTTACTATAGTGCAGTCGTTTACTAAAATATTTGTCAAATTAATCAACAAAAGGATGGAGGTCTCAAAAAGCCTATTCCTATCTAAATTATTAATATCTCCTGCCTTGAAATTATCATTTCTCTGCTCTGATATCTTGTTTGAATAATTTTCTACTACTGAGTTTTTTAGAATGTGTTGTTTTTCAGAACTATGGACAGAAATCACTATAACCCTTCAACAATAGCAGCACCTCTTAAACTCCTTACTCAATAGACAGAAACTCTCTTTCCTTTTTAGGTCTACCTCCCAGCATCTCCACTGTGGACACATATAGGGCAAAATTCTTTTAATAATGGTACCAGATGGAACCCTATGATTAGACTTCCATAGGTATCACTCTTTTAATGTTTTCTTAATTTGAGATGTTTTCATATAGACAATAGTGAAAAATCACAATGGTACTCAACAATATTATTTACTTAGCACAAATCAATGGCTTTCTTGACACGGATCACTTCAGGTCTCAGGAACAGCTCATATACTCCATCATTCACTCTACTAAACCCCAATTTGTGCAATCTTAAAAAAATTAGCTAAACTCTCAATAAGTCACTTCCTTATATAAAAATTAAGGAGAATAATAGGAATTTCCTCAGAGGTCAGTCGTAAATATTTATTTAGAGAAGGCTGACAAACATGCTTGGTACTTCCCAGGGCTTAATAAATTAAAACTATTACTATTATCTTAAATAATGTCAGTTTTAATTACATGTCAGATAGTCAGACACATGTAATTTACTCAAAAATAATTTGACTTTATGCATCACAACAGTGTCTGTAGGACAACTATCCTTGTAGAGTACATTATGTGGTACTCCTTCATCTGTAAATTAGGGATGACAATAACGTTTACTTGATTTATTGATGTGAGTAATTTAGACTACTCTTTTACATATCATTACTCTACTAGTGTTTTATTATGAAATTACATATTTTGCATCCTCCAAATTCCTATATCTATCTATATGCAAGGGCTGCAAAGGCTACATTTTCAGTTGCCCTTGAAGCTAGGATTCTAAACATAATTTTAGTTCTGACAATCAGATACATTCATAAAAGATATAAACTTTAAACACTGTTATAGTTAAGCATCTACATTGCTAGTGTAAAGCACAGCAGATTCAAATGACCCTAAATTTTGTAGCAATAGCACTAGATTCCTGAGGAGAAGTTCTCATGGGGACTTAATTTTGTGAAGCAGCTTTGAGGTCATTCCAGGAAGCTCATCCTAAAATCTGCGTTCAGGGATGCCTGAGTGGCTCAGTCAATCAAGTCTGCTTTTGGTTCAGGTCATGATCCCAGGGCCCTGGGATCGAGTTCCACATCAGGCTCCTTGCTCGGTGGGGGACCTGCTTCCACCTCTGCCTGCTGCTTCCCCTGCTTGTGCTCTCTTTCTCTTTCTCTCAGACAAATAAATAAATAAAATCTTTTTAAAATCTGCCTTCAGCTCTCTTGATAATTCCTTAAACCAACAATTACTTGATACTAAATAGATTTATTTTTAATTAGCTACCTTAAATCCTGTTCTCTGCAACTGCAGTTGATATATAGAGAACATATCTTAGTAACAGACTCTTAAACCAGTAAGAATCTGGAACCAATTTATTAGCCTGGTTTGGTCTGAAATCAGCAATGATTCCATTAGACACATAAATACTGATAGTCTACATGGATACATTTATAAGGCAGAGTTCATCTAGAATTAAATGCCTACTAAAAGCAAAGTTCAATAAAACTGAACAATGAATACAAGGCTTATGTAGGAGCTGGCTGCTTCCAAATGCATTAGACAGCTTAAAAAAAGAAAATGTAACTTTAAAGTTTCAATTATCTCATAACTGAAGAGATGATATAGTCAATATTAAATCCTTATCCTACAGGTTCCTTAATTATAAAGCTGATTAATTCACAACTTCTTCACATGTCTTATGTGTATCCTAGGGCACTGACTGGGAAAGAATGGGAACTGATCATTGGAATAAAGGTATCTCTGTGGATTCAGATGACTCGGAGTACCTGAATGTGAAAGCACCACCTAGACTCCCTTGTCAACAGAAAGAACCATCTTTATCTTGCTCTGCTTCATGAAACTGACCATGTATCATTTAGAACCTCTCTAGTTACCACGCATGAAGGAATTAGCTTTAAATTTTTCCATATGTGTACAGTCACCATTCCTATTTTCTTTTTTTTTTTAAGATTTTATTTATTTATTTCACAGAGGGAGAGAGATCACAAGGAGGCAGAAAGGCAGGCAGAGAGAGAGAGGGGGAAGCAGGCTCCTCACTGAGCAGGGAGCCCGATGCGGGTCTCAATCCCAGGACCCTGAGATCATGACCTGAGCCGAAAGCAGAGGCTTTAACCCACTGAGCCACCCAGGCGCCCACCATTCCTATTTTCTGACTTATAATATGTATCAGAATCTAGCCTTACCAGGAAATGGTAAGCAAATACAAACTCAGGAAAAGACATAATTATATTGAAAAATTTTACCTGTTTTTGATAGTTTATCTTAACATAAATATGGGAACTTATGTTTGGACAAATTCTCATGGCACACATCCAGGAAAGAAATATAATTTTACATTATGCTAAATTTACTGAAATAAGTGCCTCTATCAGAAATTCTGGGTTTGCTAAGCCACCTTGAATAGACAGAAGTTCCAGTGGATTCTCAAGGGATTGCTGAACTGATTATTCCAAGTTAACTTATAACAAAAAAGTTGAAATACCATAAATTCCTTAATATAAAGTTTACAATCAATAGATTGATGATAAAGATAGTTTGGAAACCATTCAGCATGTTTAAACTATTCATCGGCCTCCAAACTCTACTCCCTAGGACACCAAGAGTTGAAACAAATACAATAACTTTCTTTTTTAAAAAACTGAGGAAAGGAGTGTGTGGGTGACGTGGTCAGTTGAGCATTTGAGCTCTGGTCAAGATCTCAGGGTCATAAGATCAAGCACCCTGTCAGGTTCCACACTCAGCGGGGAGTCTGCTTGAGGATTTTCTTCCTCTCCCTCTGCCACTCCCCTGCTCATGCTCTCTCTCTTGCTTCTAAACAAAATCTCAAAAAAAAAAATTACAGAAAAAATGGAAGAAGGGGTAATGACTAAAGTGGGAGGCACTGTTAGTGAAGGATCCATCGAGCATCCCCACTAATGTCTCCCTTAAGTCTTCAAATGGTGAGAGCAAGTTATTATGCAACATCCAAGCATGTCTAGAATTGTAATAAAAATGATAATTGACAAAAATTGACTTTGCTATAGGAGATTCATCATTAAAATCTAGGACAGCAATAAATGGCCAGCCCACTGAGGTAATTCTTATTCGATAACAACAACAGCAATTACAATAATCATAATGTCTTATTATGAAACCCTGACTTGAATTATCATGATTAATCATGAACTTCTATCCAATGCAGATCTGAATCAATTTCCAGAAAAAAAGAGCATCTTCTGTGAAGCAGAAAGTGTTCTGTTACAATTTAAGAAAGACCCTGCAGGTTCACAACATACATACAATGAATTTCGTGGTCAGTTTATAATGGCTAATTACCAAAGGAAGAAAAAACTGAACCTGGTTGACAGATAATTCTGCACCATATAATATAATTGCAACAAATAATCTACTGAGTCAATGAATCCCACTCAGGAATGGCCCCTAATCATAGTTAGGATAGAATGTTTTTTCAGTAGAATCATTTCCAAGAAGCTTACAGCTAGTCAGTCAGATGTTAAGATTTTGTACTGTTTCATGAACATTAGTTAATGATATATTGGGTAGCAAGAGGCTTAGAAAGAAATATTGGAGTATAAATAACAAAGAGAGTTATGAAATTGGTACTTGAATGAGACTCTCATAATGGAACCAGAATATTTAGGTGTTTGTGTGCTATGTGACTTTTCAACAAAAACTCATCTGAAAAGGAGATTTCTAATAATCAAGAGGATAAGATGATCCATTTATGAAAGCCATTCACTTTTCCTGAACCATTTACTTCAATACTTGATTACTAAGTTAATGAAAAATATAGCCATGAAAGCAATGATTGAATTTATGTACAAGTCATCTGGATGTCAAACCTGCCAGTACCTAAGATCATGTTGAGCTTCTGATATAGCTCATATGCTAGAGGGAACAACCAGCTACCTGACAGAAAACTGATGCATTTACACTCCTTTCTTCATTGAGGGAGCTGCAATTTGTACTCAATGGAAGAAAAACTTTTTCTGAATATGTATTTGCTTTCGTTTCCCACAAGGCTTCTTCCTGAAATACCATCTGTAGGGTACTAATTATTTTATCCTGAGTTACAATGACCTAAATAAAATTGGTTCTGAAAATAAACTCATTTGAAAGTTAAGAGAAGTGAGGCAGTGACACTGATATATATTACTAGGTACTATATCATCCAGAAAGGATAAACGCAAAATAGCTATGATGATAAATTTTGGTCATTCATGAAAAATATGAGTATTAACCCAGTAACTGGGGTTTGTGGAAAATGTCTAGGTGCCAAGTGTCTGCAGGGATCTTACTAGCATCACCATTTAAGAGGTAAATTAAAGTGAAACATACATGAGAGATACAGGAAGCATTCATGTAGGCAAAACAATTTGGTTTCTCAGAAGTGAGATTTAGGTTACCATACCAATAGCCAAGCAACATGCTGACTGAAGGAAAAATATATATATATATATATATAATATGTAATAGATAAAGGATATATATTGAGAGTATATAAAGAAGTCCCAAAATACAACAGTAAGAAAACAAAATTTAAATAATGGATAAATATCTGAACACAAATGTTATCAGTTAATATACAAATGTCAAGTAAGCATAGTCAAGGATGCTTAACATCATTGGTCATCAGAAAAATTAATTAAAAACCCAAGGGACACCTGCCTGTCTCAGTTTGTAGAGCATGGGACTCTCAATCACAGGGTCATAAGTTTGATCCCCACATTGGGTGCAGAGATAACTAAAATAAATGAGTGAATGAGTGAATGGATGAATGAATGAATGAATAAAATCCCAATGGGATACTGCTACATATGTATCAGAATGAATAAAATAAATTTTTATAATACAATATCAAGTATTTGAGACAATACTACAGAAACTTTCACAAATTGCTAATGTAATATAAAACACTGCAGCCACGTTAGAAAGCAGTTTAACAGTCACTTATAATGTTAAACATACAATTTTTTAAAAGTCTATCCCTCTTCTAATTATTTTACCCAACTTAAATGAAATCTCTCCACACAAGACATCTTTGTTCATTATCATCATAAATTGGAGACCACCCACACGTTCTTCAGTATGTGAATGAATACACTAACTATGGTGTAGGCACTAAAGGTACACTCCTTGGACTAGACAGGAACCACATACCAATCAACATGGGTGAAACATGACTTCATTTTACTAAGTGAAAGAATCCCGATCCAAAGGCTGCACATTATATGGTTCTATTTGTGTGATGTTCTGGAATGGCAAATATATCAGAACATTAAATAAATCAATCATTACCAGCGTTGAGGGAGACAAAGGGTTGACAAGCAAGAGGCAACATGAGGGATTTTGTGAGATGATGTTCCCATGCTATGTGTTTCTGTGGACTGGACACATAACTTTGTGCAATATAAACACCCATATAACAGTAAACAACCCATAGTGTGTGAGTATTCTAAAGGCAAATTACAGATAATCATCTAGGATGTTGGTGGAACTCAAAAGGAACACATTCTGTGACAAATCAATCTCACGATTTTACAAAGAATGAATTCTGAACTGAAGGATTGAAGTTGGAAGTATGAACTAATGTTCATTTTATATAAAGTTGTTCTTCATTATTCATGGAGTCCTTATTTGCACATTTGCCTACTGTCTAGCATGGATTTGTAACCCCAAAATCAATCCAGGGGGCACTTTTGCAGCCAGTCCAGGACAAGGGCAGAGCAGCAAAGAGTCTGAGTTACTCATCACACCTGTTCCCAGCTGAGGTTAAACAAGGTGATGCTCTGCCTTCTTGTTTCAGCTCTCATACCTTAATCAAAGTCCTTTTCATGGCCTATATAATGCCACATTTTTCTATTTTAATCGGTAATTTCACTGCTCCTAATGGCCCCCAAAGCACAATACAAAAGCACTGAGAGCAAGAATGCTGTGATGTGACTTATAGAGAAAATACCTATTGGGTGAGTTTGGGTCACACATGAGTTATAGGTTGTTGGCTTGATATTAACAAATCAACATAATAAGTACATTAATAAAAGGAAGAAAAAGTTGTTTCTCTGTTTGTGGGGTCTCTCCTGAAAGTGCTGAAGTAACATCTTTATTGTGTGATGAAGCTATGGAAAAGATGGAAAGCAGATACATTTGTAGATTCATGAGATGAAACATTTAAAAAAAAAAGGCATATGATGACAGCATTGTTGAAAACCTGACAGCCAAAGAAAATTATGGTCATGTTACCCATTGTTACAAAATATTAAACTCTACAGAGCTAATGCTGTTGGCTCATGTTTTTCATGATTTTCAAAGACTGACCTGATGCACATTCTTGAGTTATCTTTGCAGAATTTAAACCCCTTTGAGCACTCAGATACCAGACCAACTAAAGCCAGAGAAGCAACAATGCTGACCCTTGACAGCCCTTGGGATTTCAGTCAACGAAGTCACTTCTTGGGGGGACTTTTGCCCCAATTCTGTGCTGAATTTCCCATTGTGCAAGCCCCTGGATAAATATGTATACACCCTCAGTTTAAAACTTCCCAGTTTGTTGTTCAAGGAGTCACTGCTTTAGGAAATATCCCAGGTGTTCCCTTTGCTGATTGCAAGTAAAGACCTTCCTTTCCTATCCTTTAACTTGCTTGTGGTTTTTTTGGCCCAACATCCACCAAGAAGCAAACCCAATTTCAAGTTAACAAAACCACAATAATAATTCTGTAGCAAGATCACTATATGATGATAAAGTTAAGAAAAAATCCTTTAAAACATGTTTTTTTCTGATTTGCAGAGAAGCCCTTAGGATGTGCTATGAAGCATTTCTTTGTTTACAACAGAAGATAAAATGAACGAGGTGAACCACATAGCAGAAAGGAGCTTATTAATATGCCATCTATAAATCTGATCATCTTTTTTCACCTGTCTTTTGCTTATTTATAATTATATATATGCATCTTATTCATTTTCATTTATTCATTTTTTTCATTTAACTTTCAACTTTATAAAACAAAGGCAAATAGTAGATATTCATATTTTTTAACTGTGCATACTGGATAACTAACTGATGAATAGTACCACTTCAATCACTAGGGTAAAAAAATTGTCTCAGGTGTGAATTTAAAAGTAAACTAAAGCTAAAATACAAACAAGTCTTTTTACCAATAAACTGATATGGCATACCATAGGTTTAACACAATCTTCAATCTTTGATGGATTTGTCTTTAATGCATAAAAGATTATTATGTCTTTATTTATATGGTTATTCTTAATTTAAAAGATTTATTACTTATATTCTGTCAATCTTTATACATTTTCCTATAATCTATTATTGGAAATATTGATATAAAAGCAGATTCTGCTAAAAAGTTTGAAAGTAAATAAGTTGCTATACTCACTGGAGATATGTTATTATTTAAAATTGTCATTAGAAGTATCTGTTTGGAATGAATGGATAAAGAAGATATGATATATATATACATATATGTACATATATATGTACATATATGTACATATATATAAAACAATGGAATACTATGCACCCATCAAAAAACCAAAATCTTGCCATTTGCAATGACATGGATGGAACTAGAGGGTATTATGCTGAGCGAAATAAGTCAATCAGATAAAGACAAGTATCATATGATCTCACTGATATGAGAATTTGAGAAACAAGACAGAAGATCATAGGAGAAGGGAGGGGGGAAATGAAACAAGATGAAACCAGAGAGCGAGACAAACCATAAGAGACTCTTAAGCTCAGGAAACAAACTGAAGGTTGCTGGAAGGGAGGGGTTGAGAGGGATGGGGTGGCTGGGTGATAGACATTGGGGAATGTGTGTGCCATGGTGAGAATAAATAAATAAATAAGTTAGTTATGAAAAAAAAAAGAAGTATCTGTTTGGAGGCACCTGGGATGTCTCAGTTGGTTAAGCCTCTGCCTTCAGCTCAGGTCATGATCTCAGGGTCATGAGATTAAGCCCCTTCTGGGCTCCCTGCTCAGTGGGGAGTCTGCTTCTCTCTCTCTCCCTCTGCCTCTCCCCCTGCTTGCTCTCTCTCGCTCTCTCTCTCTCTCTCTCTCTTTCTCTGAAATAAATAAATAAAATCTTAAAAAAAAAAAAGAAGTATCTGTTGGGTACTGTACTTCTTTGCATCGTGCCCTTCAAAATTCATCTCAACCTGGAACCTATAGAAATGACCTTATTTGGAAATAGGGTCTTTGCAGAGGTAACTGAAGGGGAGCTGAATAACACCCCAAAGTATGCCTTTTTGGCATAGGATTATTTTAAGCTGGTTGTTCTTAAAAAATAACAAAGGTAAAGCTCTGAAAACTGGGAAGTTTCTTGTTTGTAAGACACATTTATTTTTTTATGTTCAGTTAGCTACTGTAAAAAAAAAAGAGAAAATATTTAAAAGAAGAGAAAAAAATTACTCAGTACCACCATACAAAAAGAAAAAAACTTGCCAACTTTCTAATGCATTTTTCTTCCATTTTTCTCCTATCTACAGATTTTTGTTCACTTTTCATTGACATTTTTGAAATCACACCATGTTTAATATACTATCCTAATGAATATAAACATTTCCCATATCATTAAAAGTCCCATATCATTTCCCATCACATTTATATAAGGAAGCTCCATTTGTAAGGGTGTCTCCCTCTCTGTACAGGAAAGTGGAGGATGATCAAATCTCTAGAAACTCTTATCAAAGGAGAAGGTGGCAACTCAAATCTGCATAATCCTCATTCACTGTGCTTCCCCTGATAACTTCCTGTAACTGGCTATCTCTCTGCCGCACAACATCTTCCTTTGGCTTTAGCTGAAGATATTATTTAAGGTGGTGGCCTTGGGCCATTTTGGGGTGTTACTCAGTTTTCCTGGATCTCTCCCATGTGTACAGGAGGTGTACATGCTATTAAACTTCTGTTTATCTTTCTCTTGTTAATCTGCCTTTTGTTACAGCATGGTCTCAGCCAAGAATCTAAGAGTAGAGGAGGGAAAGTTATCTTTCCACCACTCCATAATCAGTTTCCACCCCTACATAATCAAGGTCATATACATTAAAGCAGTTTTCCAGGTCTCTGGATATAATAACAGTTTCCCATAATGTACTATTTTAAATAATATATTGGCCCACATGAACACCTGTGTGGCTCTGCTGGTTAAGAGTCTGCCTTCAGGTCAGGTCAGGATCCCAGGGTCCTTGGATCAAGTCCCACATGGGGCTCCTTGCTCAGTGGAGAGCCTGCTTCTCCCTCTCCCTCTGCTGCTCCCCCTGCTTGTGCTCTTTGTCTGACAAATAAATAAATAAAATTTTAAAAAAATATTTTGGTCAATACATAAACATTATATAAATATTATTGTGACAATGTTTGTAATGAAACATGAGCATATTTATGACACATTCAAGTTCTTGACTTTTATCATGAATACATTAATATACTTTCAGTTTAAAATAGCTACTCTAACAGTCTCCTTCTTCAGTGTGCACTCTGTATTCCTTAGTCATATACCCTGAATAACTTCAGGTCTCAAAAACACACAGCAGGGGTGCCTGGGTAGCTCAGTTGGTTGGGCGACTGCCTTCAGCTCAGGTCATGTTTCCAGGGTCCTGGGATCGAGTCCCGCATCAGGCTCCCAGCTCCACAGGGGAGTCTGCTTCTCCCTCTGAACTTCTCCTCTCTCATGCTCTGTTTCTCTCTCAAAATAAATAAATAAAATATTAAAAAAAAACACACACACAGCAATATCTTAAAATCTTTCTTCAGAAAGTGCTTAGCATTTTAAGATCAAATAATCCCAATTTCCACTGAATTTAAACTATTTATATGACTTATGGAATTCTGGGATTAAATAGCAACTAAATATAGACCTCAAATGATGACTGTAAATGGGATATTATAGATGTACTTACAGATCAATACAGGGAGAAATAAAATGATGCATGGGATGAGGGAAATATTGCTTGTACTGGACATGAGAAAAGGAATCTGAGATTTCTAAAATAATGTAGAATTCTCACCCTTTGCTTTAAGAAGTGAAAATTATGCACACAGCTGTCTCTAGCATTTGTGAGCTCAGAACCTAAGCCTGGGCCCAAGACGCAATAAGCATCTAAAAAATAATTATCGAACAATAAATGGTAATGATTCTAATCATGGTCAGGTTTTCTATGTCATCATTCAGTGGAAAGATATAAAACCTTAAACACAAGCCTGACATCTCTTATGGTGTAGAATGATAGAGACTTCAGCCCCAGTCTAAATCATCTCAATGAATTCTTAATATTTTCCCTAATAGTGGAGAAAAACCCACTGTTCACAACATAAATCTATTGCCATTGAGAAATTGCTAATCTCTTACTCCATTAAGTTTCTTCTTGTAAAGTTATGGATTATTATAAAAATTTAAATCCTTATATATATTTTTCTGCTCTGATTTCAGGCCACTATCGCCAAAATATTCCATTCTAAATTGTGTAGTAATTTGGACTATTGTTTAATGCTGGTGTCTTGAGAACACCAATCTCCACGGTAACTTTTGTTTATTCATTCAACTAATCCCCCTGAGTACGTTGTGAATAGAGCAGATAATATTATGGCTAGCCTGAACAACATTACTAAGATCATATCATCTTGCCCACCAAACTTGGGAAGACATTATATTTGTCTTCATTTCAACTATAACCTATTTCATTTCAAATGTCTAGTTAAACTTCTTAAAGTAGCAATAGGTAGGATATCTTGGGACCTCAGATCCTTAGAGAAATTTGGGTTGATGTATGCCATTTTTGAAAAATTATAGGGGAGGTCCTCGAATTATTCTTTATTATCAATGTTTTGAGTATTTGGTTACCAATATAAGATGGCAGAGAAGAAACAGATTGCAAAGACTTTTTTGAAAAAACTCAAAGCACTTGTGTTTAAACAAATTAAAGAAGTCGTTAGAAATGACATTGTCTAAACCAGTCATATATACCATAAAAGTAAGTATGTCTTTAAAGTTTCAGGAAAATAATTTTGCTTTAATAGGGTAAATTTATGCTTTATACAAGTAATCTCAATTATGCACAATCTTATATATGAATAAATTTAAGCCACACAATTTATATGAAATATATAAATGAAGACATTTTTAAAACTGCTACAATTTGAGAGTTTCATGCAACATTTATGTTCATTATAACAAATATTTTGTGATTGTTAGAACTACATGATGGTTTTGTGTTCTTATCTAAGTATCTTTTAAAAATTATTTTAGTATAATCAATATTAGGACATCATGTAATCATTTTTGTATAAGATTCAAACTAATTTATTTCATGTGTCTTAACACTGAGCAGATCTACCTTATGTTTAGTTTTGCACAATGTGAATTTTATAGTGAAGGTTATCATCCATGATATTGAGGCAGAAAAATGAGTGCGTATCTTATTACCACAAAGAGGACAGATGATGAAAGTAGGAATAATTCCCTCCCAGCAATTTTTTAGGTAAAGAATTTAATAAGTTCATTAATATATTCAGTTAACTGGCTAATTGTGAGTAAATATTATTCTTTTTGAAAGCTCTGAAACCTCTGAAAGATATAGAGAACAAGTGAGACATTACAGATTTAGCCAGGCTGTCTGGACAGTTAAACATTTCTTAAAATAAGCTTAGATAACAGCACTTCTAAAGCTTTTATGGAAAGTAAGAATTTTAAACAGGAAAAAAATTAAATAAATCCTGTAAATCATCAAGAGTTGTGTTAAAGCCAAAAGTAAAAAAAGAAAAGTAATAAGAAATACGCTTTGCCTCCAAAAAGCTTATCTTGAATGTTGAATGTTTTGTCTCCCTCAAGAAAAGAATAGGCAATATTAAGGGGAAATGCTAAATCATTTAGAACTCAGTAAGAGCACTTACAGTTTACAAAAATAAAATTAGGACTTAAGCAAAAGTATCACTTTATGTATCAGAGAGCAGACTCATGATAGGTAGATAGTAAATACAAATATATTTAAGAAGAAAAAAAATTTTTTAAAGTGTGTGTGTTTTTCTTTTCTGGTGCTATAACTTTATTTTTTCATCTATTTTTCAGCCAAAACAAAGAATACTATCATAAAGAAGGAAAATAATGAGAAATCACACAACAGTGACAGAGTTTATTCTTCTTGGGTTGACAGATGACCCACAGTGGCAGGTTGTGCTTTTCGTGTTTCTTCTTGTTACCTACATGCTCAGTGTGACTGGGAACCTGATCATTATCACCCTCACCCTTACAGATCCCCACCTGCAAACTCCAATGTATTTCTTCCTTCGAAACTTCTCATTCCTAGAAATATCATTCACGTCTGTCTGCATTCCCAGATTCCTTGTCACTATCATGACGAGGGACAGAACCATTACCTACAACGGTTGTGTGACTCAGCTATTTTTCTTCATCTTCTTGGGGGTGACAGAGTTTTACCTTCTGGCTGCCATGTCCTACGACCGCTACATGGCCATCTGCAAACCTCTACATTACATGACCATCATGAGCAGCAGAGTATGCATCCTTCTTGTCTTTACCTCATGGCTTGCAGGATTCCTGGTCATCTTCCCACCAGTAATGCTGCTGCTGAAGTTGGATTTCTGTGACTCCAATATAATCAATCATTTTATCTGTGACTCTTCTCCAATTCTACAGCTTTCTTGCACAAACACTCGCTTTCTAGAAGTTATGGCATTTTTTTTAGCAGTGGTAACACTTATGGTCACCTTAACACTAGTTATTCTCTCTTACACATACATCATCCGAACAATCCTGAGAATTCCTTCCACAAGTCAAAGGAAAAAAGCCTTTTCCACTTGTTCCTCCCACATGATCGTGGTCTCTCTTTCTTATGGCAGCTGCATCTTCATGTACATTAAGCCTTCAGCAAGGGAAAGGGTGACTTTAAACAAAGGAGTAGCTGTGCTCAATACCTCAGTGGCTCCTCTCTTGAATCCTTTCATATATACACTAAGAAACCAGCAGGTAAAGCAAGCCTTCAAAAACATGGTCCAGAGAATAGCCTTTTCTTCAAATAAATGAATGTGATCATGTGAAAAGTAAATCCCTAAAAGCAAAGTTGAATGAAGAATTCTTTCTCTACGTAAATTCTTTCAACACCTCAATTCATTCTTTCAGACAGACTTATATACATATATATGTACATATGTATGTTATATATAAATATATATATAAAATCAATGCCTCTTTTCCGTATTAGCCTAAAAACCAGGTCTTAACTGGTTTTCTATATAGGAAACAGTCGGTCTTATCCTGTGTAACTAAATTTCAGATATCAATAATCTCCATTGTTTCTCACATCAAAGCAAAGCTTCTTATACATTCATAGAAAAGACACAGGTTGCTTTACTATAAAAAGCTACTCAAAACCATATACAAATATATAATATATTTTATATGACATAAAAATATGTATCGATTAATATTTCTCAAATTTCTTCTGTATCACCAAGAAAACATGCTTATAGATTTTATTTATTTATTTGTCAGAGAGAGAGAGCACAAGCAGGGGAAGCAGGAGCCAGAGGGAAAAACAGGCTCCCCACTGAGCAAGGAGTCCAAAGCAGGACTCAATCCCAGGACCCTGGGATCATGACCTGAGCCGAAAGCAGAAACTTAACTGACTGAGCCACCCCAGCATCCCAAGAAAACATGTTTAAAATTAAAACCATTATTAAAATGTTTCCATGAATTCACCAATAAACTGTGATTAAAACATGTTGAAAATTAAATAGAAAATTAAGACAAAATCTGCTGTCAGACTTATCTTTGCCATTTAAATGAGGTTGTATCCATTTTGTATGTTTTTTTTGGAAAAAAATAGCAGTTTCAGTGCAAGAGAAAAGATGAAATTTACTTTATGTTCTAAAAAGAAATAGGTTAACTGAAGATTTCCCTATTTCTGACAAGAATATTTGAGAGGGAAAAGAGTGGTCTATAAAAGTAAATTAAGCTATCCTAATAGAGTTCATATTTATATTCAGACTCTTTCAAACGATACTAAGATGGGCTTTTCTACTGACATGAAAACAACAAATTCGGAATCTAGAATGGTAGAATCTAGAATGGTGAGAGGTAGACTCCAGAGAGTATCTCGGAAATGATGATACATGAGTTTCTTATGCTTCAATTTTCCTTTAGGACCAAATCTATATACTGTCTTTATCTTTCCATTGTTTCTTTAAGAGCAGGTTCTACCTCCCTCACCCAAATCCAAGAAAATGACTCTTGCAGGTATCAGAGAATGTAAAAAATGTGCCCAAGCCTAGTTCCTATAATTAATGATCCCCTTGACTCCAATGTATTACTAAGAAAATTGGTTGTCTTGAGACAGTAGTTGTTAATCGAACTCAATACCAGGTAAGTGGATTTGACTTTGGTTTTTTGATTTCCAGCTTGGCCTGATACATAGGTTAATATAAAGAGTTCTACATAACTTGTAAGCCCAAGATAGAAATACCTTTTCTTATTTCTTATAGACAGACAAAAGTGTCCATGAGCACTCACTTACTTCTTACCATTGTCCTTTCGTGGAATGGGTTACATTTTTTTAAAACAGATCTAACATAATACTACTACAAAATGAAAATTAAATGATAATTTTAATCAATTTAAATTCTTTACTGGGAAAATTGTAAAGAAATGAAATTACATAGGTTTTCTTTTGTAAGAATGTAACAAGTAAGCAGAAATGCAAAAGTAAAAATTAGGAGGGTATACAAACAACATGAAAATGTTAAGTAAATGAATATATACTATATAAATGGCATATGTAATAGATAGGTATGTAGGTAGACAGGGAGAGAGGTAAAGAGAGAGAGGAAGGAAAATAAGGGTAAGGGAAGGTTGATCCTCTTAATCTACAGAAACTTCTCTGAAGATGTTCTTTCTAATATTCACCTTGTTAGTAAGTGTAAGTTGAAATACTATTGTAAAGTATTGTGAAATAATGAAATTTCTATTGCAAATGTAATGGTTGGAGAAATGTATCCGATATATGCTGGAGGTCATGTTTTTAGAGGCTTTCAAAAGTATTTAAATTCCTATTATTGTTCACACTAATATTCTAAAATGCTTTCCCTTTAACAACAAGGAAAATTACATATATGTAATGACCACACAGAGCACACCTGTGTCATAATCTTTTTAAAAATCAAATGGCAATTACCGTCACTTTCTTGTTTTGTGGTTATGGAAAACATAAATAGTAATTTATTTTCATTGGTGAATTATCATCTTGAAAGTTGATTCTGATAAACATAAAGTTAAATGGGAGCTTAGAATAAAAATTTCTTAATAATATTGCAAATTAGAATTTCATTGACTCATATTCCCAGGAAGCACTCCTCAAATTCTGGAAATTACAAAATACTCTCAACAGACTATTAATCATTCATGGACCATTGAGTCTCCCAGGATCTTAATAATAAGTGATGATTGGCTGAAGGAAAAGTTATAGTCACTAAAACTTACTGATCCGAAACCTAACAATCACACAAAAAGACAATTTTTGAAAAGCCTTCACTTTGTCTTATATATAAAACTGTTCAGATGGAAAAGTGAACCAAATGAACAGATAATTAGAACAAAAATGGAAGACACAGTTACTTTATACATTCCACGGAATTTCTGCCTTACCTTAACCAGGCTGCTTGCACTCAAATTCTTCTAAGTATGAACAGAGTAAATGCGATAATATTTTCTAAGACATTCCATTTAATTATGTCTTCTGTAAAAGGCAAACTATGTATTTCTTTTATCTAGAAACAACATTAAACATAGGAGAGGTGTTGGTTATTCTAGTTCTCTATAACTACTTTTTATACTATCCATTTGTTTTCATAAATATTCAGTTATTTTTTATCTCTAATTTGCGCAGTACTAATGGAAATCTTTCAATACAAGATTTCAAGAAATCTGTCTTAAATCCCTGCTTAAACTGAAATCATTAATACAGTTTAGTTTATGAGGAGAGAGGCAGAAATGGGTGAAAAGGCAGAGGAGGAAGAATCTAAGAGCACAGAAAGAATAACAAGTTTTGCTGTAAAGAGGATTGGGGTTGGATACTCCAGTGAAATTATTTACCATTTAAAATAACATGCAGAGAACACTGGACAAAGCATGGTCTTTCCCCCACCCTTTATGTGGCCAAACATGCTATTTGGCAAATTCCACATGAAAAGAATAACTATTAGAAACTACATATTCTTGGGGGGCCTGGGTGGCTCAGTCAGTTAAAACCTCTGCCTTCAGCTCAGGTCAT
Organism: Ailurus styani; assembly: GCA_002007465.1. NCBI lineage: Eukaryota > Metazoa > Chordata > Mammalia > Carnivora > Ailuridae > Ailurus > Ailurus styani. The sequence goes on from LNAC01000236.1 coordinate 767,440, forward strand.
GATCCCACGGTCCTGGGATTGAGCCCTGCTNAAAGAATAACTATTAGAAACTACATATTCTTGGGGGGCCTGGGTGGCTCAGTCAGTTAAAACTTCTGCCTTCAGCTCAGGTCATGATCCCAGGGTCCTGGGATTGAGCCCTGCTTCGGGCTCTCTGCTCAGCGGGGAGCCTGCTTCCTCCTCTCTCTCTGCCTGCCTCTCTGCCTACTTGTAATCTCTCTGTCAAATAAATAAATAAAATCTTTAAAAAAAAAAAAAGAAAGAAACTACATATTCGTTAAAAACTATGTGAATGGGTTTTACAGCATATTCAATTAATTGCTTAAGGTTTCCTCCTTTTATTTATACTGAGATTATTAAAAGCATTAAATATATTATCTTAAATTCATTGATTGCATACTAAGTGATCTGATGTTTTGCTGAGCTTTTAATGGGAGGCGAATACTCTGAGCTGAGAATAATATGCAATCTGAATGAGGCAAAACTTCATATCACTAACCAGATACTAGAGTCCACAAATCTAATGGACAATGTTTTTACTGAAGAAATGAGTGACTGAGTGGGTGAATGAAGGCTTGGAAGGCAGTTGGCTCTGGCAATAGCAAAAATAGGTCATTTTTAGTATCATCTCTTTCTTTCTAGTTTCCTATGATATGTTCCTAGCTGCTATTTTGCCCGTTAAGTTTTCATTTTCCAGAATATATAAATCTACAAGAGTAGTGATATCCTCTATGCTATCTTCTTATGTGTGTGCATGTGTATGTGTGTGTATACAGTATCCCATATTAATACCTAAACTAAATCTTTATGTAAAGATTTGAGAGCAGCATGAGACATGTGTAATTTTATTTTATTTTATTTTTTATTTTATTTTATTTTATTTTTGAGAAAGAGAGAGATGGCAAGCAGGGAGGGGCAGAGGTAGGAGGAGAGAGAGAGAATCCCAAGCAGGCTCCATGCCCAGTATAGAGCCTGACAGGGGGCTCAATCCCATGACCCCAAGCCCACGACCCAAGCCAAAATCAAAAGCCAGATGTCCCACCTACTGAACCACCCAGGAGCTCCCATGGGTGTACTTTTGAGATGAATTGAAGGTTTCAATACAATGAAACTTAAGTTTCTCAATAAAGAAAGGAATCACTCATCTGTATATACTGTGAGTCAAACTTTGACTCTACTATAATAAACACATAAATAATCTTCATACCCCACAAGGAAATCTAATGTTAAAAATTAACATTCTCAATATTAGAAATAATTCCTAAAATTGTTTCCAAGCACCAACTTGGATTTTTGTCCTGTAGCAGCTAGTACTCATTGAAGGGTTGTAGCAGTTAGAAAATTAACTCTGCTTACAATGCATTGGACAGCTTGAAGGAAGGTCAGGATTTTGCAACGGTTCAGACGTAGGATAGTGAGAGCCAGAACTAACATATCAGTTCTGAGGATGTAAAGATAAAAAAATAAAAATAAATAAAGGGCATTTTCAGGAAACAAAATTTTCTTGAGGTGAGGGTGGGGCAAAAGATGCAAGCCTGTGGGGATAAATAGAGGAAGCAACGACATCTAGGAATCTGGCTGAAGAGACACAGTTCATTATGAGCTTTTCAGTGAACACAAAGAATGCAAGAAGAGTAGATAGTGGTGAAGATAAGCAGTGAAAAAATACCAGGGGATGTCATGTTCACTTCTGGGATGAGATAGTAACAAGGAACAAACTACCTGCGAACATTTTGAAGACAATATGACGTCAGGTGAGGAACATTGTGGATAGAACTTAAATACATAAAATTATCTCTTCTAATAATACTTCTTAGCCATACCTAGGGTTGAATTTATCATTCTCTATAGACTGAGTCCCATGCAGTCTCTCTGCACATTTGAGAATATCATTACACTCATCATTTGAACTGCCCTAGAAAGAATACTTTTAATTAATATGGATAACATGGTCTAAAATGGCATCGTGTCTCAAAATTAATGGAAAAATGGGGAGTAGGGAGAAGAAGCTATCAGAGAACAAAAGACCTTCTCAAGGACTGCTCCATTCCTTATGTTGCTCCTTCCCAATTTCTAGAAATAGTGAGCAAATAATTAATCTCTTACCTAATGAAAAATAATCTTCCATACACTCATCAAAATCAGTGAGCATCCTGGAGGCTACAGTCCACATATAAATTACATGATTTGAGCACACCATGAGCCTTGGAACAATATTATGTAGTCAATTCCATAACTATATAAGGGACAGTATTATGAATGCAATAGCATTTTAAAGTTTTGTTCTCATTTGATAGCAATAACCAAGGAAACCTTAGGCCAAAGCATGAGGTACTAATCCAAACTCTACATTGATATCAGTCACAGTAAGTTCCATGTATTGAATGTTAAAAATGCAAAATGCATTTACAATTATTTGATCACTGCAAATGTATTGTCTCATTTAATCCTCACAGCCATCTTATCATCATTGTTGTATTTCAGATAAGTAAAATCAGCCTTGCCTTTCCTATGTTCCCTGTCTCCAAATCACCCCGGCATATGGTATTATGTTTCTGTGACCATACAGTATTGCAAAAGCTTTGAAAGAGCAGGACCTCCAGGAAAATTAAATTCCAAGAGGTGTCATGCTCCTAAGCATGACTCACACTTATATGTGAAAAACAGTAATTTTACAATTTTTAATTAAGTAGCTCTAAACATAATTTGAAAATAAACTATATGACCCATTGCAAAGTTTAATTTCACATCTGATATTTTATCATAAGCATAAATAGATCCAAAATTAAATAATTTGGGTATGATGGAAATATTGACATTTTAAAATTAAATTCTTGCATTACTATTTGTTTTGTTTTTATTGTTAAATGTGCCCCATGTACAGAAGTGCATATAAAGTTAATGACTGCAGCTTAAAATAACTAAAAAAAAGAAATGCATGCTTCCACTTCCCAGGCTAACATACCAAACACCATATTTTAACATAGAAACTCCCAGCTTTTCTGTCCCCAAAAATATAGATCTCAAAAGACACATCAACCATACTGACACTGCTTTTCTTTTCACACCACCAAAATTAGCTCTGTATTTTTGTTTCTCTTCTGGGTTTTGGTCAGGTTTAGAGAATTAAAAATTACAAACAATAAATTTCAGCTACACGTTTTTATAAAATTTGACAAATGTATGCAGTTGTATAACTACAAGCACAGTCAAAATTAATATTATCTCAATCACTTCAAAATATTTCCTCGTGCACTTTTGCAGTCAATCCCTACTCTTTACTCACTGCTCTTGAAGAATCCACTGATCCATTGTCTTTTGGTTTTGTTTATTTTGTATTGTCATAGAAAAGGAATCATATAGTATGTAGCTTTTGAGTGTCCCTTTTTTTACCTTGTAAAATGCTTTTGAGATTCATCCATGTATTTGCACATATCATTTGTTTATTCCTTGTTTATGTGGATACATGGATCCACCAGTTGATGGAAATTACAAAGCTTCAGGTTTCATATTTAAATAGAAGTTCTGTTTGGGGTTATCTTTTGTGTATAATAAAAGATATACGCTGTGGTTCAAATTTTGCTTATGGATGTCCAACTTTTTCAGCACCATTTGTTGAAAAATAATGTGTTGTCATTGAATCTTGTGGGCACCTATTTTAAAAGTTAATTGAGCATATACATCTGAGTCTATTTTTGGACTCTCTATTCTGTTCCTAGATCTATATATCTTTTATTTTACCAATACCATATTCTCTTAATTAATCTGCTTTATAACAAATAATGACTTAATAATTTTATTATATAAAAATTCACAACAAAATAAAATGTTATTTTGACTATTTTAGGTTTTTTATCTTTCCATAGAAATTTTAGATTAGGCTTGTAATATCAACAACAGCTACAAAAACTTTCATTGCAAGCTTGACTTAAAGAAGTTGGAATTCCCATTCTTAGGAAATAAAACGCTAAACAAACTAAAAATTGATAACTTGTCTTTGACCTTTCAGAGAACTGGGGTCATGGGGAAAACTGCTACCTTGAAAACTGAAAAGAGGAACAAATTGAGATATGCTTACCTGGAACACAACTGCTGAAGCCATAAAATATGTATAGCTTATCTAGAGAAGAACAAAGGTGAATTGCAATGAATCTACCATATTAACATGTTAATAGGAGAATCTGGGTTGGGGACATACAGTAACTCTACCTTCACATTTTTTCCATAGTTCTAAAACTGTCCTAAATAAAAAATTTATTCAAAAAGAACCTTGATGATATCTTTTTTTAAGATTTTATTTATTTATTTAAGGGGGGGCGGAGATTACAAGTAGGCAGAGAGGCAGGCAGAGAGAGAGGAGGAAGCAGGTTCCCCCCTGAGCAGGCAGCCCAGATGTAGGGCTCGATCCCACGACCCTGAGATCATGACCTGAGCTGAAGGCAGAGGCTTTAACCCACTGAGCCACCCAGGTGCCCCATAACCTTGATGATATCTTATTTGAAATTTTGTTGAATCTATCAATACATTTGTTAAATATTGATACCTTAAAAATATTGAGCCTTTTAAAACATGTGGATTTCATAACTTTCTGTTTAATTATATGATGATTTTTTTAAATTCTCCATCACAAAGAATTGGTTTATTTATTTTTTATTGAAACATAATTAACATGCATGTTATATTAGTTTCAGGTATACAACATGACCAACAATTCTACACCTTACTCAGTGTTCATCACAATAAGTACTATACTATATATTATCACAATATTATTGACTGTATTCCCTATGCTGTAGTTTTCATCTCCATGAATTATTTATTATATAACTGGAAATTTGTGCCTCTTAATCCCCTTTATCTAATTCACCCATCCCCCCATCCATCTCCCTACTCTGGCAACCACTAGTTTGTTCCCTGTAGTTAAAAGTCTGTTTTCTTGTTTAATCACTTGTTTTGTTTTTTAAATTGCATATATAAGTGGTATTTGTCTTTCTCTGACTTATTTCACTTAGCATAATACCCTCTAGGTCCACCTATGTTGTTGCAGATGGGAAGATCTCGTTTTTTTTTCCTTTCTTTTTTTTTGTTTTGTTTTGTTTTGTTTTGTTTTGAATTGTTTTGTTTTGTTTTGGCTAAGTAGTATTCCAAAGTATATATATCACATCTTATCTATCCATTCATCTATCAGTGGACACTGGGTTGCTTCCATATCTTAGCTATAATGAATAATGCTGCAATAAGTGTAGAGGTGCATGTATCTTTCTGAATTAGTGTTTTTGTTTACTTTGGCTAAATGCCCAGTGTTAAATTACTGAATCTTATGGTATTTTTATTTTTAATTCTTTGAGGAATCTCCACGCTTTTTTCCACAGTGGCTGCCTCAATTTATATTCCTACCAAAGGGCATGAGAGGGTTCTCTTTTTCTGCACAGTCTTAACGACACTTCTTGTTTCTTGCATTGTTGATTCTAGCCATTCTGACAGTTGTAAGGTGATATCTCATTGTGGTATTGATTTGTATTTTCCTGATAATTAATCATGTTGAGCACATTTTCATGTGTCTGTTAGCCATCTGTACATCTTCTTTGGGAAAATCACCTATTCAGAATCTCTGCCCAATTTTGGGGGGGGAGGTTATTTGGGGTTTTTTTTTTATGTTGAGTTGTATAATTTCTTTATATATATTTGGATATTAACTCCTTATTGGATATATCATTTGTAAATATCTCCTCCTATTCAGTAGGCTACCTTTTCATTTCGTTAATTGTTCCTTTCACTGTGCAAAAAGGTTGTGTTTTTTTTTTTTTTGGTGTACTCCCAATAGATTGTTGATTTGTTTGTCAGTATATTTTTATTAACAAAATACTTGAATAGAACATTTTATATCCTTGTGGCCCTTTCTTCTTGCTGTTTTCTGCTTCTTCACAAGTTTACATGTAATTGGATTATAGTACCTCAGCAGACATTTATCTCAGGTAAAAATAATATAACATTGACAATATGAAAGTTCTAAGACTGCTTTTTCCTCACCGCTATTAACTTATACACCTCTCTGATATTTAATTTTTTTTAAAAAAAATCACTTCCGAAGGCTACCTAATTAAAATTATTTAACTAAACTTTAGAATATACTCCTCAGGAACATCACTCTCCAGAGACATTTTAACTGTATTCCTGCAAGAATCTCCTGTGACTATTTGGGGGAAGGGGGGTAGATAAAACCAGTCTGTTTGTTTTGGTAACAATAGTTAGAAAACCAACTTTTCCCACTGGAAGTTAAGAATAAGTTTTTTTTTTAAATTACAACCCATCTTTATTTTACAAAGGTTACTGGGAGCCAGGTAAAATGTTATATTAGTAGGTCTTCCTAGCATCTAGGGTTAGGATATTTTTATTTTTCTGAAGACTTTGGAAAATAAGAGATACTAAATGCCTGCTCTTGGACTGAGTAACTTGGGATAGTTCCTTACATATCCAGGATTTTCTCTTTCAAAAATTTTTATTCATTCCTATGCAGCTCACCTCTTCCCTATAGCTGTTATTTCTTGATTCTCACTCATGGCTTGAGCCTCTTCTTCTTTTGAACAAAGAGCTTCACTTAATTAACCAGCAAAATATACAACTTTGTCACCTCTACCTGCCTATTTCACTGTAACTACTACCCCGATCCCACATTTTTCTCTTTCTTTTACTTTTTATTTATTTTGAGAGTCTTACTCACATCCCAGGAAAGTTCAGTCTCTAGCTCTGCCATGTTACCAGGCAGAAATTTAGAGCAGAGGTCCATTTTGCTGCTGGCCTCCCCTCTCCACACCTCTGGCTTTACTCCTAAACAATACCAGAAGCTTTACGCCTAAAAATGCCAGAGATACTGCTACCCAATGAAAAATTTTTGCAAGACCATTTGAACCTCAGCCTTTTGGACTAAACATGGACTGACTACATGGAACAGTCCATAAACCTGTTTCCACTATGTCACCAACTCCTTCCTGGATCACCAGTTACAGAACCTCTTGAATATTTTGCTTGCAACTTCTACCAGCAACTGGGGCTGTGTCGACTTTCTATGAGGGTATCCCCAACTTCAGGAATAAACTTTTTCCTAAACTTATTCTTCAGTGTGTTTCTTCTTTATGTGGCCAGGATCATCCTGCCAAATTCCACCTACACACTACAGAAATATGTTCTTGCATAATGAAAGTAAAGACAGAAACAAATTGTGAAGTCTATAAAATGCTCCAAAAGTAAAGTAAAGCCTCAAACACTGACACTCAATTAAAGTAAGTTAACAGGACATTTGGATTTGAGAAGTCAAACTGTTACCACATAAGATTATAGAACTGTAAGTATACTTTTAATTTCTTATCTCATTTATTTTTTTCCATTTTCTAATCAATTTGTAACTTAAATCACTTAAATGTTTCTGTTTGAATATCTTCTAAAAAGTAATAGGTTATTATTTAATTCAGAAAGGAAAGTTTTAATTTTTCATTTGTTTAGGATTATATAAATTTCAGATTTTACAGCCTTGATTCTTTTGTTCAAAAGTTATTAATTCTTTATTTAGGCAGGACTGACATGAAACATCTTGAAAAAATTGTAGAAACTATTTTAAAAAGCAACCTTCGAATGTTTTATTTTAAGAAAACTCCTTAGAATATGTGGTCATTAGTAAAATATTTTAATAGAAATAAAATAACATCTTATATGTTATAGTTTTCATACACATATGATCAGATTTTTAAAAGAAAGTAAAACATTTGATAAGTATATTTTTCATATACAGATATGTTCATTAGTCCTACCAAGTGACTCACTCAATGTTAAATGGCTAGTGGTCTAAAAAGTTTCTTTGTGCTGGCCCATATATATTTTCAAAATTCAATACAATTTGATGGCTAATTTATTGGTCCTTTATATGTCTTACATATTTTTTAAACCAGCAGAAGTGACCAAAAAATAATCCTGAACTCACAAAAATCATTGTTTTTTGTTTGCATTTATAGACCTGAAAGAAGTCAGCAATAAGAAATGAAAAATCAAACATCTGTGAAAGAGTTCATTCTTCTGGGATTAACAAATGACCCAAAACTAAATATTTTGATTTTTCTATTTCTATTTTTCACATATATACTGAGTATAACTGGAAACCTGACAATTATTACCCTCACTCTGATAGATCCTCACCTTAAAACTCCCATGTATTTCTTCCTCAGGAATTTCTCTTTTCTAGAAATCTCATTCACAACAGTTTGTATTCCTAGATTTCTGGTCAGCATAATAACAGGAGATATGACCATTTCCTATAATTCTTGCATGGCACAGGTGTTTTTCTTCATACTCCTTGGTTCAACAGAATTTTTTCTTTTGACTGCTATGTCTTATGATCGGTACATAGCTATCTGCAGGCCATTGCATTACACAACAGTAATGAACAGCAGAGTCTGCAACCAGCTTGTAATTAGCTCTTGGCTGGCTGGATTTCTCATTATCTTTCCACCTGTGATCATGGGACTTCAACTGGATTTCTGCAACTCCAACATCATTGACCACTTTACCTGTGACTCTTCTCCTATGCTATTGATCTCCTGCACAGACACAGCATTCCTAGAGCTCATGGGATTCTTACTGGCAGTATTCACACTCATGATAACCTTAATGTTAGTGGTTCTTTCCTATGTATTCATCCTTAAAACAATTCTGAGAATCCCATCTGCTGAACAAAGGAAAAAGGCCTTTTCCACTTGTTCCTCACACATGATTGTTGTCTCTATTTCTTATGGAAGTTGCATTTTCATGTATGTCAAAACTTCAGCAAAAGAAGGAGTGGCTTTGACCAAGGGTATAGCTGTCCTCAATACCTCTGTTGCCCCAATGCTAAATCCTTTTATTTACTCCCTAAGGAACCAGCAGGTAAAGCAGTCTTTTAAGAACTTAGCCAACAAATGCTTCTCAAATAAACTGTAATAATAAAGAAATTCATGACCTCAATTTTAAGTAGAACCTATATCTAACACAATATTAATATTATTATATTTCTCCAACCACTATGATATTCAACTTCCTTTCCTTCAACTCTTATTCTCCATTTATTCTATTTTGGCCTTAGTTCAACTATCTTTTTACATTTACATGCCCTGGAAATTTTCTAAGCATGAATTATTTGACATCACATAAATGAGGATAACACTTAACAAGAATGCCAGAATTTAGTTTTAACAATCATTGGAAGAACTTTCTCTTTGCACAACAATCAAAAGCTAGGTAAAATTCTAAGCAATCCTAAAAAGCTCTTTCTCCCAGTGCATGAGCATTGAGTATTAAAGTAATTTCATCTGTGAGGTAAAGTCTCCTATCTCTAGTGTGCTTTTATTTGTCTTTGTATCTCCTAGGGTTTTTATATTATAAATATTGATCTATGCTATTTAGGGCATAGGCATTATATCTTCATTGTGAATTTAATCCTTTAATATTACAACATACCTTGTTTAACGCCTTTTTTGGACTAAATTCCAAAGTTACTACAAGTATGGCATTGCCATTTCTGTAAAATCCCAATATTTTCAATACAAAGAATTTTGAGTGAACTACGCTGATGATTATTCCACAACCCATTACTTTCTTTTAATTTGCTGATGCTGAGCCTGGAGCTTATCAGACACTCCTTTGGAAAGAACCTGGTTTCCTATGATCCAATTTCCTTTTTTTCTTACCTTTTTCAAAAAATTTTTTTGGAAATTAAAACTATATATTTTCTATCTCCCAGGTAGTTCTAAAAATTTCTGGCACATTGATGGTAACTTAAAATGTTTTTCAGTGTTCATATGGTTTCATTATCTTAAATATGAAAAATATTTATCTTTCAGAATTTTTATGTACATTGGAGGGTGTGGATTTAAGCATGTTTGTACTATCCAAAACTTGACATAAATCTTTAAATATTTAAAATCTTTAAGAAAGCAATACTAATAATTATACACAACTGCCCCAGCATATATAGAGTAGGGAATACTTTCCAACTCATCCTATGAGAATAGAATTATCCTGAGAGCAAAATCAGGAAATAGACATTATTAGGAAAATATGGTAACAAATCTCACTCATGAATAAGCTGCAAATATTTAAAATAAATGGCAAATAATCTAGAATATATGAAAAGTATAGTTAATTTTGGTCAAGTGGAGTTTTTCTGAATAGTTTCTTAATAGTTATAGAAAAATGTCCAACATACATATCTAATAAAAACTCTCAGACTGCACTTGTTTTTTGTTGTTGTTGTTGTTGTTTTTTAAAGATTTTCTTCATTTACTTGACAGAGAGAGAGAGAGTACAAGTAGGCAGAGAGGCAGGCAGAGAGAGGAGGAAGCAGGCTCCCTGCTGAGCAAGGAGCTCAACGTGGGGCTCGATCCCAGAACCCTGAGATCATGACCTGAGCCGAAGGCAGAGGCTTTAACCCGCTGAGCCACCCAGGCACCACTCAGAGTGCACTTGCGATGAGCACTGGGTGTTGTATGTAAGAACTGGATCACTAAATTGTACACCTAAATTAATATTACACTTTAAAAGAAACAAAAACAAAAGACTCTCAGTGAGTAGATCTAATAAATGGAAAATACCAAAGGACATCCAAAATATAGTTAAAAAAAAAGAAAAAGAAATAAATAAAAAATAATTAAACTACAGCTAACAACTTACTTCATTATGATAGTCTGAACAACCTATTCCTAAGAAAAAGAGTAAGGCCAGGATGGTCACTCTTGCTACGTCTACTTAATATCATACAGTAGATTCTGGGGCATCTGGGTGGCTCAGTCAGTTAAGCATCAGACTCTTGGTTTTGGCTCAGGTCATGAGATTAGGCCTTGCATTGGGCTCCACACTCAGTGGGGAGCCTCCTTGAAATTCTCTCACTCTCTCCCTCTGCCCTTCCTCCCCATGCTCTCTCTCAAAAATAAGTAAATATTTGAAATATATATATTGTATGGTAGATTCTAATTTATGTAATAAAGTAAAAAAGAGGGGAGTATGCATACTAAAAAGGAAAAAGCAAAACTGATTTTATTTATGTAGACAACATAAGTACCTTTATAGAAAATCTTATTGACTTCCTATTTCAGCTCCATCGTTTAGAGATTGAAAGTCATCAATTCTGCCTTATAAAGGTCAATAACTTTACTTGAACCCATGGTAGAAGTGAAATTGCAGAGAAATGGCACCCTGAAATCTAGAGATACAGGAAAATCCAGAGCCCCAGTTGATATCTAATTTCACAGAGCATAAGTCAGAGGAACCATATATAGGTAGGAACACTAATAGTAATTTTGACCTATTCCTGGACACTGAGTGCTTACCATCATGAGAATGAGAAGAGACTGGGGATTGTTGTAAGAGGGGGTCCCCACACTTGTCTAGATTTTGCCTCGACTAGTCCCAGCAGTTCCTCAAGCTGAAGAACCAAGAAAGACCTTCTCTTGACTCAGGCAAGGATAGGAAAGAGTAACTATTCTGAAAAAGTCCCAGAACATTCTTCACACAAAGGCCTACACTCCAAGGAAAAAGATTTTACCAGAAACACTTTTGAAGGCCGAGGAACACAGGCTCACTAAAGACAGATATTTAATCATAAGATTATAGAATACTATCCCTCTGCCACAATTTACAACCATACCAACATGTGTCAAAGTATCTCCACCAAAATACTTGATAATTTCAAAGGGGAACTTTATGATGGAGAGACCTAGAAAACACCCATTAACCAAGTTAACAAAGTTAACATCAGTAATAAGATATAGATATCATATACTCCGTGATACAATACACTGAAAAGGGCATATCACCTCTGTGGCATTCTCCACAAAATGTATATCCTTGATATAATCATGAGAAAACAGTAGGCAAACAAAATTGGGAGGCATTCTATAAAATACCTGATCAATACTCTTCAAATACATTAAGGTCATGAAAAACAAGGAAAAACTTAGGAAAATTCACACATTGGAGAAAACCAAGGAACATGATTTCTAATACAATGAAGATTCAGGATTTGATCCTCAGCAAGGAAAGAACATGGACAGAAAAACTGATGAGAATTCAAATAAAGTCTGTCCTTTAATCATTTGTATTGTACCAGAGCTATTAATTTTGATAATATTTTATGGTTGTATAATATATTGCACTTAGAGTTAAGCAAAATATATAAACAAACTCTGTACTATTTTTGCAAGTTTTCTAAATCTAAAATTATTGCAAAATAAAGACATTTTAAAATCCTGTATCTAATCCCATCTTCCTAAATGCAAGAAACCATCCTAATAGCCATGTACAACCTCATAAAATGGGACATGCTATGGCTACACCATCTCCCTCTTATTCAGATATGTCTGTTAATTTCTTATTGATGAAAGAGAATTTAAATTACATAGACATCATAGTTACTTTATTTCTGGCTAGCTCACAGGTTTTAATATCATTTTGAAGAGCACTGTTCAATAATTCTCTATCTTATAGAGTCAAGCATAATTATATCAAGTTAGCCCCTGAGGTATACTTCTATTGTGGAGCCAATACTGAAACTGTCTCACATGAATCTTAAAGAATCAGTTTCCAGGTAGCTAAGGCAGGATTCAAAACCTCATTGTGTTAAACTATTCTGCCTTCTTAAACTACTAAACTATTCTGCCTTTTGGAATTATAATTACTTTTAATATATGCTAGCAGAGAGAAGTCACATTATAGAAAAAATCTGTAAATACTCAATGACATATACTCTTTTTTTTAGCTTTTCCATAAATCTAGAATAATGGTTTCTTAAGGATACAAAAATACTAATTCAAAGGGATACATGCACCTCAGTGTTTACTGCAGCATTATCAACAATAGCCAAATTATGGAGAGAGTCGAAATGTCTATCAACTGATGAATGGATAAAGAGTGGTATAAATATACAATAGAATATTTCTTAGCCATCAAAATAATGAAATCTTGCCATTTGCAGTAATGTGGATGGAGCTAGGGAGCATTATGCTATGAAAAATAACTCAGTTGAGAAAGACACCATATGATTTCACTCTCATGTGGAATTTAAGAAAAAAAACAAATGAACACGAAGGGGAGAGAAAGAGAGGCAAACCAAGAAATAGACTTAACTATAGAGAATAAACTGGAGGGGTTAACTGGAGGAGAGATGGGAGGGAGGCTGGGTTAATAGGTTAAGGAGGTGATGAGCACCAGGTATTGTATGTAAGTGATGAATCACTAAATTCTACACCTGAAACTAATATTATACTGTATGTTAACTAACTGAAATTTAAATAAGAACTTGGATAGAATGATGGTTTCTTGAACTTTCTTCTTGGCATTTTATTGAGTAAATTTTGAGCATTACTCTCCTTAGGATTATTTCTTTCCCGTAACATATACAAATAGATGATGATAGATAGATGATAAATGATAGATAGATGATAGATAGATAGATAGATAGATAGATAGGTAGATAATAGATGGATGATAGATGATGAGAGTGAGTCTCTTAATAGGACCTGCCAGAAGCATGTTGGGGCACAAGATAAAGGCTCTTTTGATCTTTGCCATAATATTAATATTAATGATAATAACAATATAATAATCAATAATAAAACTTCTTAGATTTGTTGTCTGATTATTACTATCATTGCTCTTATTATTCTTTCCAATATACTTTCTCTATCACATCCTTGAAAACTACAGTTTAATAAGCAAGAAAGTTTCAGATATTATTTTTGAAAGCATAGTTTGACAAAAGCTGTCATGCAACAACTTTCTGAAATAATTATTTAATCTTACAGGGAATAATCTTATTGTTTATATAATTAACTTTATTTAAGGAGTCCAATTTAAAGAGCCTTTTTACACTATGGCCTTGTTTTTTTAATAAGGGTTGTCATTGTGCCAACTTTAGTCAAAGAGGAGCAACTAGGGTGACTTTTATATACAGGCTAAAGGGAATGGATTTCAATGAATTGCCCATAAATACAGTATTTTCTTTTTGATTTTTTACTATAAATATAAACCAAGACTTACCTAGAAAAATATTGTGTTCTGACTCAAAAATAAGTTTTCCAACGGCAAATTAGTATATAGAATTTTATGGCCATTACGTTTTCAAAAATAGTATATATTTCAATAACTTATGTAATCTACTCAAATGAATTACTTCCATAATGAAGTAAGGTAAGTATTTATCATTATTACTCTTTTTTATGACTGTAAAAAGACTTTCTGTATGCTAAATAAGTAATTAAGATATATAGCTGGAAATTATCTGAACATTAAAATCTAAATTTTTTAAAATAAAACACAGATTAATTTTTCTCTACTAAACAAATTCTGATATGAGGTTGTAATTCTAATGAATAATTATTTTTTCACTTCTTGATAATGCATGCTTATTGCTCTTTATGCAGACTAAGAGCCCTACAAATATATTTGAACTTATCAAGAGCTGACTTCCACTCTTATTGACAGAGCAACAGAATCCAGACTTTAGTCATGCCAAATAAGACATCAATGGGCTCCTGGGTGACTCAGTCTTAAAGCATCTGCCTCTGGCTCAGGTCCTGAACCTAGAATTCAGGGATCAAGCTCCGTATTGGGCTCCCTGCTCAGAAAGAAAGCCTACTCCTCCCCTCCCAGTCCCCCTGCTTGTGTTCCCTCTCTTGCTGTGTCTCTCTCTGCCAAATATGTAAATAAAATCTTTAAAAAAAAAATAAGACATCAGTTAGAGAACTCATTCTTCTGGGACTTACAGATGACCCAGAGTTATAAACTGTGATATTCTTCTTTGTGTTAACCACCTACTTATTGAGTGTAAGTGGAAACATGACCATCATGTTAGTGAAACATGTTAACACTAGCAAATGTTCATTTGAAGATTCCCATGTATTTCCTCCCCAGGAATTTCTCTTTCTTAGAAATTTCCTTCACAACAGTCTGTATTCCTAGATTTCTGATCAGCATTGCTACAGGAGACACAACCATTTCTTATAATGCTTGCACGATGCAAGTATTTTTTTAATCCTTCTCAGATCAACAGAAATTTTTCTTCTGGCAGTTCTGTCCTATGGTTGCTATGCGGTTCTTTGCAAGCCTCTACATTACACAACTATCATGAGGAACGAAATCTGCAACCAGCTTGTAATCAGTTCCTGGTTGGTTGTTTTCCCTATTATCTTTCCCCCTGTGATGATCTGCCTCCAACTGGATTTCTGTGACTCCATTATTAGTGACCACTTTACTTGTCACTCTTCTTCTATGCTATTCATTGCTTGCACAGACACAATGTTTCTAGAGCTCATGGCATTTTTTTTAGCAGTATTCACACTCATGGTAACTTTGGCCTTGGTGATTCTTTCTTACACATTCATCCTTAGAATAATTCTGAAGATCCCTTCTGCCCAGCAGAGGAAAAAGGCCTTTTCCACCTGTTCCTCCCATATGATTGTGGTTGCCATTTCTTATGGGAGTTGCATTTTCATGTATGTAAAACCATCTGTGAAAGAAGGTATGGCTTTGAGCAAAGGTGTAGCAGTACTTAATACCTCTGTTGCTCCCATGTTGAATCCCCTTATTTACACTTTAAGGAACCAGCAGGTGAAACAGGCCCTTAAGGACTTCACAAAAAAAAAATGTTATCAAACAAGCACTAATAATTATGAACTCTGTAGCTAAAACCACAAATAAATCATACATAAATACAAATCATTGTTCCGGGTGGTAGGTATACCCATGGATAAAAAAGTTCCTGTCATTGCAGCACTTACCTCTAGTGAGGGGACACACATATTAAACAAGCAACATAATAGAAAAAATCCTAGTACTTTAGTAAATGACAAGTGCTGTGGGGGGAAAAACTGAAATACTTCAAGAAAAGGAGAGGAGAATCAAAACTAAACAGCCTTGTTCTCAATCCCTATTATATGCAGTCCTTGGCAGACATCCAGAAATGACTTTTGCTGAAAGTCCTCAGGCCCCTGACACCCCCGTTTACTGCTGCTCATTCCTCAAGGTTGCCCAGATAAATCCTGGGGCTGCTTGAGTGTGCACAGCCTGGGTTCCAAATACTTGAGTGCTTCCTCCCTTTTCCCTGTAGTGCGCTGTTTGTAGAGCTTCCCAGAGGAAAATGCAAAAGGGCCCCCTCTTCAAAACTGTGGTAAGAACACTTCACATGAAATCTATTCTCTTAAACTTATAAGTGCACAATACAGTATTGTCAACTATAGGCATGGTGTTATACAGCACATGTCCTCCCCACTGCCCCAGGCAACAACCATCCCACTTTCTATTTCTATGATTTTGACTGGTCTAGGTACCTCATTGTCAGTGGAATTATACAATAATTGTCCTTTTGTGTCTGGCTTATGAAAATTAGCATAGTATCTTCAAGGGTCATTGATATAGCACTTCATAAATTTAATTTCCTTCCCTTTTAAGTCTGCAAACTATTCATTGCATGTGTACACCACTTTTTCTTTATCCATTCATCTATTGATGGACACTTAGGTTGTTACCATACCTTGGCTATTGCAAATAAGGCTGCAATAAATATATTTCTTTGAGTTTCTGATTTCAATTATTATGGGTATACATCCAGAGGTGGATTTGCAAGATTCTATGGCAATGCTATGTTTTAATTATATGTATGTCAAATGTTATTCTATGCTATTTTACATATAGGTGTATACATACATACATATATATATATATATATATATGTAAAAAATGTGCATCCAAGGGTGGGAAAGCAGTGGCATTTACTCTCTACCACACTGGTAAGGGTTGAAAGTATTCATCTTCTGCATGCTGAGAATGTGTTAAAATAGCTCTTCTTATTAAAGTATAAAATATAAACAACCATTACTCTAGAGAAATATGTAAATATGTATGAACATTTTAAGTATGCAGAATTATGAGCAGTAACTCCTTTTGTGCAAACAACTCTCAAAAGGTAATAGGACAACACTGCTGAAATGTATATGTGTGTCTATGCATTCTAATATTACTTATACCAGGAAATTTTTTTCAAAGATTTTTATTTATTTATTTATTTTGAGAGAGAGAGAGAGAGCAGGGGCAGTGGTAGAGAGAGAGAATTTCCAAGCAGACTCCCTGCTGAGTGTGGAGCCTGACACAGGGCTCAATCCCATGACCCATGAGATCAGGACTTGAGTGGAAACCAAGAGTCCAATGCTCAACCATATGAGCCACCAAGGCCCCCGCTGGGAACATTTTAAAGGCTCAGCAAAGAGGGATTTGATTCCTCATGGCATATCCATAAACTGAAACCATATTCTGCCATTAAAATTGACACTGGAAATGTTTACATAAAAATCAAATGGTTAACTATTGCTTAAAACAAAGATTTCTTAATTAGGTATAAAATGCTTGAAATTATATATGTCACATGAAAACAACTCCTTTAAAATTAAAATATCCATGCTGTGATTTTTCTTAAATTATGCTTATCTCTACAATAATCATAAAGTCTCTAATAATCCAATTATTAACTAAATCTCTGTCAAGTACCATTATTGGTTATACAAAAGTAATTTAAATATCCTAGTTTTCATTTATATAGTATGTTTTAACAAGAAGATATTTCAAAAAAGCTTTTTTGTAAATTTGCTCATTAAGAAAGAATAGCTTTGGTGCACATTATATAATAAAATATGACTTGGGTTTTAAACTAACACGTTGAAAATAACATAGAAGTGTATGGGCGAAATTTGAGTTGCCTCTAATTTTATATGTAAACTAGTTATTTATTTATTTATTTTTATTTTATTTTAAGGAGGCTCCATGCCCAACATGGACCCCAGCACAGGGCTTAAACTCAGGATCCTGAGATCAAGACCTGAGCCCAGACCAAGAGTCAGACAATTAGCCAACTAAGCCACTCAGATGCCCCTGTATGTAAAATAGTTTTTTAGCTCAATTAAAAGAAATATTCCTTAAGGAAATTTTAGTTGGAATGATATATCTCAGAAGTCTTCAATAATTCTAAATTATTTTATAAGCTGTGGAACTAAGTGCTTTTTCCTCGATAGTTGCTACCAGTTTGCCTTTCATACTGTAAACTGATTTCCCACAGTGTTAAAAATGATAACACAGGCCATAGGAATATGAACATTAGAAAATGTTCGGGATTTCTTGTGAAGGTTTCCCCCTCCCCCAAATACCTGATCATCATCCTACTGGATAATTTACTTAGAATTCTCCTGGGATGCATGTCCTATAATAAACCAATTAAAATATACTCACAAAGTTTATCCTGTGCATGATTCATCAGCACCTTATTACTATTTTCCCAAAAGTCATTAAGAATTTATCTCAAAGGATGTTTTCCAAAGTAAAAAAAAAATATTTCCGTAGCAAAACACATTAAAGGTGCTAGGTTTACTTTTTCCTTAGGAAAACAAATGGAAATGGCCATCTGTGAAATATCAGAATAGCTTATCAAAAAAATAATTCTAGGTGGTTTTCCTTTTATGACTTTTATCTAAAGATTTGCTAGTAAGATGGCAGGTGGGATATTTCAGGATTCCAGCTTTGGGACAGTGGTGGGGGGGAAACATGAGAAAATTGTTCCATTAAATATTTTGAGATGAAACATCAAGGCTTTTATGAGGAAATACATAGCTTTGTAGGAAGACAGGGAAAACAGTTATTTCTCCATGAAGCATTAACCTACAATTTGTCTTTTGACAACGTAATTGAGTACATTAGTTTGCATTCAGTATTTCACACTAACCATCAATCTTTTAGTAATATGTAAGTATTCTCTGTTTATTTTTATCTGATGTTTCAGTTTCTCTTCTATTCATTATATATCGGTGATTACCCTTTGGTGTGTTTCTCTCTCTCGATATATATAATATTATATATATATATATTCAATAGTGTAATAAATTGAAATGTAAAAATATTTTAAATGGTAATTTTTACCAGTCAACTGAAATATGTGGAACATGGCATACTTTTCTTAATATTGATACATTTATACTTTAGAAAGACTTGATGGATATTTCTGGTGTGGGTGTCCAAGATAGTTCTAAATAATATATATAAGGTGTTTGTATCTAATTTCTACACATGAGTACTGCTGGACTTCATTAACAATATTTTGTGAACATATTTTTTGATGTTCAACTATTAACTAGATTTTTAAAAGTTATTTTATTAGGAATCTTGAAATAATAAAGTGAAAATCATTAAGTTAATTAAGTTTTCCTGTAAAGATACCTTTCTTTAAAATTTTAATTCCAATATAGTTAACATACAGTACCATATTATTTTCTGGTGTACAATACAGTGATCCAACAATTCCATACATCTGTCAGTGTTCATCATAACAAGGGCATTCCTTAATGCCCCTCACCTAGTTCACCCATCTTCCCTCCCACCTCCCCTCTGGTAATCATCAGATTGTTCTCTGTAGTTAAGAGTCTGTTTCTTGGTTTAGAAAGACACCATTTTTTAAAGAATCAAGAATAAATATAGGAGTCCAAAGGCTCAATGTGCATCTGGAAACAGAATGTAGAATGGCTTGGAAAAAAATATGGATACTACTTATATAAACTATTGCTTAATACAAATAAAAGTTCATAATACAACATTAGAATGACTTGGTCTCTGAATTTTTACAAGGAAAACAGTTATAAATAAACTAATAGAGGTAGTATTCAGTACTTCCCAAAAAGAACACTTAGAATTTTCACTAGAAAGTATTAAATAGGGTTGGGTTGATCACTAATTTCCATCAGCAGTAGGAATATTATGCTCAGAAAAGATGATGTAAGGAAAACATAATGTCCTCTATACTTTAGGGGAGGGAAGCAAAGCAAGAGAAGAGCATATGTGCAATCAATGCATTTCCCATGTAACATTTGTAAAACTGGAGGCAGAGTAAATATATAGCAAAGAATCAGAGGACATTATTCAGAGTAATAAGACTGATATTAAACACAGAAGATATGCCCATAAGATATACAATAGAATTGGAGAAAATGAGGAATGTATTTATAGAAGGAAAAATTTTAAGCCCCCAGGTACTTTTTTGTGAAAATACAGTCATAATTTCATTTTTATAATTTTTTTACAGCCATTATTTTAAAAAATAGGGGCAGATATTTAGGCTTGTCTAACTGATTTATTATTGCCTGTATTGATTTTGCCAGTAAGACTGGTGAAAAATCAACCACCAGAAATGAAAAATAGAACATCAGTGACCAACTTCATCCTCTTGGGTCTGACTGATAACCCAGAAATACAAGTTGTAGTTTTCTTTTTTCTATTTCTCACATATGTACTGAGTGTTACTGGAAATCTCACCATCATCATTCTTACCTTGCTGGATTCCCACCTGAAGACCCCCATGTATTTTTTCCTCAGGAATTTCTCCTTCTTAGAAATTTCATTTACTTCTGTCTGTAATCCTAGATTTTTGATCAGTATCCTAACTGGAGACAAATCTATTTCATACAATGCTTGTGCAGCTCAGCTATTTTTCTTTATCCTTCTTGGCTCAACAGAGTTTTTTCTTCTAGCCTGTATGTCCTATGATCGTTACGTGGCTATTTGCAAACCTTTACATTATACAAACATCATGAGTAACAGGATCTGCTACCAGCTTGTAGTCAGCTCTTGGCTGGCTGGTTTCTTGGTAATCTTCCCACCACTGGCCATGGGCCTGCAGCTGGATTTCTGTGACTCCAATGTCATTGACCACTTCACCTGTGATTCTGCTCCTTTACTGCAAATCTCTTGCACAGACACAAGTACTCTAGAGCTCATGAGCTTTGTTTTAGCTGTGCTTACTCTTATGTCCACTTTGATGTTAGTAATTCTCTCTTACTCTTACATCCTTAAAACAATTCTGAAAATCCCTTCAGCTCAACAAAGAAAAAAGGCCTTCTCAACCTGCTCCTCCCATATCATAGTTGTCTCTATCTCTTATGGAAGCTGCATCTTCATGTATGTGAAAACATCAGCAAAGGAAGGGGTTGCTTTGACAAAAGGGGTAGCTATGCTCAATACGTCTGTTGCTCCTATGCTAAATCCATTTATTTACACTTTAAGGAACCAGCAGGTGAAACAAGCATTTAAGGATATTGTGAGAAAGATAATTTTTTCAAAAACATTGATCTGACTGTAATTTATAACTAAAATATTGTAAAAATTGAAAGCTGGAAACCTCACTGAGTGGACTTCTCAAAGGGGGAGTCATACCACTCAATGTCGATTACAGGAAGAATTGTCAATTATAGACCTCACCAGAAGGATGGAGGGCAAGAAAAGAATCATTAATTACAGGCCCCAACAGGGAAAGATGGACACTGAATCTCCTACAATAAATTGACTACCCCTGCAACTGAGCCAATGAGAAATCATCATCACCCTAAATTCTTGCTTTTCTCCAATGAGTTTATGTTCAAAACAACTTCTCCCAGATTCCACCTTCTCCTCCATAAAATAACATTCTTCTTTGTTGGATTTGCCTATAGCTTTCATGACCTGAACTGTAATTCTCTGTCATTCATTTTTCCCCAAATAAACTCATTTTTTTTCTAGTAAAATAACCAACTGTTTTGTTTTTAAGGTTAACACAATAAACACAACACTTTTACCAGACAACCAATAGATAATTCATTGTTTTATTTCTTCTCTCTCCTTACTTTTATCAATTCTCAGAAATAAAATTATTTATGTTATTTTGGATTCAATGTTTTTATATTACAAGTTGTCTTTCTATGAATTGAAGCAAAAAACCATTATGGAATGATTTGTAGTATTTTTCCCATGATATAACAAAAAGAAATGACTAAATCACTTCTTACATAACTGTATGTGCTTCAAATATATTGTGTTGATATTTATTACTGCATAATCTATTCAAAAAGCATATTGCATTAGTTATTTTTAGTTATTAAAATATATACATATATGATTGTTCCTGCATATGTATGTACTTACATATGTGTGTGTGTGTGTGTGTGTGTGTGTGTGTGTGTGTGTGTATACACACTGTGTGGGGGTTTTTTTAAGAATTTTTTTTTATTTATTCACTTGAGACAGAGACAGAGACACAGAGAGAGAGCATGAGCAGGGGCAAAAAGCAGAAGCAGACTTCCCAGTGAGCTGGGAGCCAGACACAGAGCTCTATCCCAGGACCCAGAGATCATGAACTGAGCCAAAGGCAGACACTTAACCATCTGACCATCTGAGCCACCCAGGCATGCATACACACACACACACACACACACATATATATGTTGTTTTAATGATTTTTTTTAAATGATCCATAAAGGAAACTTATAGGATAGAGGAATAGCAGATATACAAATAAACATTAAATTAAGAGTCAAACAATGTAGAGTAGGGGGGGCATTATTCTCATGTTGATCAAGAAATTTAACTTACAATTTACTTAATTTCAATATAAAATATAAACTTGAATTATATATTTGTCATTATGACAGCAAAGCAATAAGAGCTAGAATAACCTTTAGTAGTTTTTTTGTCTTTAAAGCAATTTATTGTATGAGTGCTTAAATAACATTAATCATTAATAAACTGTGTCACTAAGAACAAATTTCATGAGTGAGAACTTCTTTAATTGGAGTTATTACTTAAAGGAAAGGCAATAGTATATATTCATTTTCCTATAAAACATTTTACAGACAACTAGCATCATTTGGCTTGGTAATGAAGCTCTCTAGGGACCTTTACCCAAGACTGTGGTTTATAATTATATAGCCATACAATATCTTAGCCAATAGTACTGGTTTTTTTTCTCTAAATTGTCTCAATCTAATTTTGATAAGATTCACCTATTGTAGTATGTGGGATTATACTGTTGCCTAATGCACATAAAAAATAATCCATCTCCTCTTGCTTAAAAATGAGAAGGAAATAGTTCTTAGGCAAAGAAAATACCACCCAACTTATATTAATCATCTTCATTTGTCCTATTTGGTTGTATGGAAAGCACACATAACTGAAGATGCAGGGACCCTTACAAGATAAAGTCCACCTAAGGATGCATATCAACACTCTTTAACCAGTGGCATCCTTCTGGTGAAGGGTCAACTGTTTGCCTTGTCCAAGTAACATATTTGATCAGATTTGGAGGCTACCACTTGTAATCACAAGAGAGTCAAATATATAGATAGCACAATGTAAATTTAATCACTTAAAAATGGTTACTAGTCCACAATAGCCAAACTATGGGAAGGGCCTAGACGTCCATCAACAGATGAATGGATAAAGAAGATGTGGTATATATATATATATACACAATGTAATAGTAATCAGTCATCAAAAAATGAAATCTTGCCATTTGCAACGATGTGGATGGAACTAGAGGGTATTATACTAAGCAAAATAAGTCAATAAGAGAAATACAATTATCATATGATCTCTCTGATATGAGGAATTTGAGATGCAGGGCAGGGGGTCATGGAGGGAAGGGAGAGAAAAATGAAACAAGATGGGCCTGGGGAGGGAAACAAACTATAAGAAACTCTTAATTTCAGGAAACAAACTGAGGGTTGCTGGAGGGGAGGGGGGTTGGGAGGCATGGGGTGGCTGGGTGATGGACACTGGGGAGGGTATGTGCTACAGTAAGTGCTGTGAATTGTGTAAGACTGATGAACCACAGACCTGCACCCCTGAAACAAATAATATATTATATGTTAATAAAAAATTGGTTACTAGTGCCTGAGATTGTCAGGTACCTTATGGAAAGGAGCCACACTCTTATCATCAGCATACTAAGACACCGAGAAAAACAAGATGATATAGATAATAAATATCATTGTTCTCTTTCCTTTGTTTTTTTTCTTTTTACCTAAACATAAAGATACGTGATGAATCATCCCTTAAACTAAAAGCAACTGTGAAATGTCTAAATGCTGTAGATCAAATGTATTTCTACTAGATTACACTGTCAATACTGTTAAATTCTGACTTTGGATATTTTGTGTGTGTTTTTATATGTTTAACTCCTTTTAAATGACTTGTACCAACTTTATTTAACCACTCAGTGTCTTGGTTTTATTAACTGTCAAATTGGGTGACTAATCCATAGTCATATTTCTAATTTGGTTGATTTTTTGTTTGATGAAGATAAATTAGGTCATTTAAAGTGTTTATTTCAAGAGTCCAATAAATATTTGGTATTATTTTTATCATATAATCTCCTTTTTTAGAATACTCTTCATCCCTATATTTAATGAACCATACTCTTCCTCTCTTTTCTCTTGTTTTGCTTTCATTCCCAGGTTTATTAGTAACTATTTGTCTTCTGTAATTAACCGTTGATAGTATTTTGTTCTCTCATTCTCTATTTCCCTCTTTTAAGATTTTATCACAGAGTTTAATATTGCATTCTGAGATAATGGCATCTAAACCAATGATTAACCCACTCCTATCATGCAGCCAAGGCCTAAATATCTGACTTCCTAATTTTTGCCCTTCTTAAGTGTTTGAGTAGTGGATTTACCCATTTTTCAGCCTACAACCTCAAAAAAGTATGCTAAGAAAAAACAACATCCTTGTTACATAAAATCATCTAATATATAATTGTTCTAGTGATAAACTAGATATGGAGATGGACCTCATAAGCCATCTCTTCTATACAGCATGTCTGGAACTGCCAACATGCAAGGATCTCATCTACTTTTATACATGGATATCTGAATACACATCAAAATCAAGTGTTCAAAAATTGAAAGTGTCCTCTTCTCCTTCCTACCAGCAGAAGTCAGTGGGCACCTAAAAATCCTATTCTGACCAGCTGAAATGAGGATCCCCCCTTCACCTTGGTGTGAAAGGGGCCAAGTAGGGGACCCGTATCTGTCAGTAACAAGACTGAGTACTTGCCTTCTACTGCTGGACAAATCTCAGAGGAAGCCAGTTACAACAGAGAGTCTAAGTAAGATCCAGAGACTCCTAACATAATAACACATCTGTCCAGATTTCAATTTAAAAAATCACCTGTAATACAAATAACCAGGGAAATCTTAAATTAAATGAAAAAAGACAATCAATTGAAAGCAACACTGCCATGAAAGAGGTGTTAGAATTACCTAATAAATATTTTAAAGCAACTACCATAAAAGTAATTCAACAATTATGATGATACTGGCAGAAAAGAAAAATTAGAAAGTCAAGAAAGAGAGAGAGAGAAAGAGAAGAAGAAAGAAAGAAAAAGAAGAAGAAAGAGAGAGAGAGAAAGGAAGAAAGAGAAGAAAGAAAGAAAGAAAGAAAGAGAAAGAGAAAGAGAAATCCTCAGCAAAGAATAAAAGACATAAAGAACATCAACTGGAAATTTTATGGCTGAAAAAAATAATTGATATTTAAAAATATTTTGAGAAGTTTCAAGTTTTTAAAAATTGAGTTGGATTTATTTGAGCATTTTTGAAAACAGCAAATGGGAACACAATAAATTAAAAGTATTAATAAGATGAAGGAAAAGAAATGCCTTTAAGATTTTTTTCTGGTAATGCTAAAACCGAAATTACTCCAAAGATGGACATTGAAAATTTGAGGAAGTTCTGATAAGACAGTGAGCAAATACAGACAGCTGTCTTCCTTCCCAAACAATTCATGAAGCTCTCACAAAAGTAAAAAGTGTGAAGATCTGAAGATAAAAGGTAGAAAAAACAAAGTTGTGTAGAAAGACTGAGGTGTTGTGTGCTGGTGTGAAGAAAAGCCAGCTAGGCGCAGAGAAGAATATGCTTGAAAGATTAAGTTATAGAAACAAATTCTATAGACAGGCTCAACATAAGAACGGAAGCCACAGAGAAAAGATTCAGTGAACCTGACAAAAGTACAATATACATTTACAATCTGAATTAGAGAGAAAATAAACTGAATATTTTTTTTTAAGATTTTATTTATTTATTTCACAGAGGGAGAGAGATCACAAGGAGGCAGAGAGGCAGGCAGAGAGAGAGGGGGAAGCAGGCTCCCCGCCGAGCAGAGAGCCCGATGCAGGCCTCGATCCCAGGACCCTGAGATCATGACCTGAGCCGAAAGCAGAGGCTTTAACCCACTGAGCCACCCAGGCGCCCGAAAATAAACTGAATATTAATAGGCATAACAATAATAATAAACAGAGCCTGAGAGACACCTGGGACAATAACAAAAGATCTAACATTCTTGTCATCGACATCTCTGAAGGAGAGGAGAAAGAGGGTGGGACAGAAAAATTATATGAAAACTCTAAAATGAAAATACAAAATATCAAAAAATGTGGGACAGTGCAAAAGCAGTGCTGAGAGAGGAGTTTATAGCATGAAATACATTAGAAAACAGGAAAAGTGGGGAGGCAGGTGGGGGATGGGCTAAACAGGTGATGGGTATTAAGGAGGGCACTTGCTAAGATGAGCACTGGGTGTTATATGTAGATGATGAATCACTGAATTCTACTCCTGAAACCATTATTACACTATATATTAACTAATGGGAATTTAAATAAAAACTTGAAACATTTAAATATATACATACATACAATTTAAAGAATAATATATACATAAAAAAAAGAAAAGAGGAAAAGTCTTGAATCAATAATCTAAGCTCTCCTGGTTCAACATAGAAAGGAGGAACAAATAAATTCAAAGCAGGCAGAAAGAAAGGAAAGGAAAGGAAAGGAAAGGAAAGGAAAGGAAAGGAAAGGAAAGGAAAGGAAGGGGAAGGGAAGGGAAGGAAAAAGAAGGAAAGGAAAGGGAGAGAGAAAGAAAGGAAGGAAGGAAGGAAGGAAGGAAGGGAGGAAGAGAGAAAAAGAAAGAAAGAGAAAGAAAGAAAGAAAGAAAGAAAGAAAGAAAGAAAGAAAGAAAGAAAAGGCAGAAATATAGAAATACAATAAATCAAAACCAGAAAAACAATAGAGAAAATCAGTGAAACAAAAAAGCTGTTATTTTGTAAAGATCAATAAACTTGGCAAGCATCTAGTAAGAATGAAAGAGAGATAGAAAAATAAAAGGAAGTCTCAAATGACCAATATCAAAATGAAACAAGGTATATCACTAGAGACAATGCAGAATCAAAGTGATAATATAGAAATACTATGGACAAATCTATGCACACAAATTTGACAGATGCAGTAGACCAATTCTTTAAAAAACACAAATTGCCATAGCTACCCAATAAAAAGTAAATATTTTAATATCTTTGTAATTATTAGGTAAATTGGGCTCATAATTGAAAATAAAACAAAACTTCCTCAAAGAAATATCTAAGTCCAAATGTTTTCACTGGAGATTTCTCAGTGTTTCTACCCCTTGAACACACAGTAGGTTAAAAATATTTGCCCAGTCTTTTCTGCATTTTTATTTATCTCTGCTTTCAAATTCTACAACTCTCCACATTATGACTCCAGGTTTCAATGTTTTAGAACCTCGGGCCTCATGAATTTGTTTTTATTTTGTCAATATGCTTAAGCATTGGTTGGTGGAATATTAACTTGTTTTGTGATTTTTCACAGCCATATAAGTAGGCTGTGAGAAAAATGATTTATTCCGTTAATGGAAAACTGTTACATAAAAACAGCAACGAATTCAAAGGGCATTGCATTACTGAACCTAACTTCTATTACCCTTTATTTTACTGTGTTCTTCAGGAATCTGAAAAACATATTATTTCTCCATAATCTCTTCAATATCGTACCATTTGTCACAAGCAAGTTATGCGTGTGAATTTCAGAAGACACTGAGTGCAGTTTCACTCAGGGGAGGATAAGAAAGTCAACTGATAGGTTAAGAATGTGGCATCTAATTATATTGGAAATTTAGCTTTCTCTAAGAATAAAGTCAAGAAAAAGTTGAATTAAATAAATATGTATTCCATTTCTGACAGTGCTGGACTAAGTGATTTATATCAACATGTATACTCTGAATTAAAAGAAAGATGGAAAAATATATTTTAAAGTACAGTTAAATAATTGGAACACTCTCAATATTGTTCCTCACATTAAGGTTGTCATCATTTAAGGCTAGTTTTCCATTGGGACATCTGCTGATACTTGAATTAAACAATAAGAAAATGCACAACTCAATTAAACAATGGAAAAAGATCTGAACAGACACTTCACCAAAAGTGATACACAAATGGCATATAAGCACATAAAAAGGTATTCAATATTATACATCATTAAGGAATTAGAAATTAAAACAATAGGGTTGCAAGTAGTGATAGACTATTTACTGAGACTACCCATATACTGATCCATGAAGCAGATATTAAATACTACAAAGGAGTAAAATAACCCAAAGAATAAATTCTGAACAGAATGGTAATAAAGAAGAAAAAAATATTGAAAATCACAATACATTTGGAAATTATGAAATAGCATCTAAGTATGACATTGGTCAACGAATAAATCACAACAAATATTAGAAGTAACATTTTATGTCATATAAAGATATTAAGTAACATTTGTGAGGTAAATATAAAGTGGTGATTAGCAGCATATTTAGATCCAAATGCATTAGAAAATAAATGATAAAAACTAGAAATCAATGATCTAATATTAATGCAAAAAAGTTTAAAAAGGCATGACATTATACCTAACTAAATTGGAAAGAAGAAAGTAATAAATATTAAAGCAGATATTATACAAATAGAGAAAAAGCAAATAGGGAATGAGCAAAATTTTTTTTAAAAACTTGAAATGTCAAAAGAGGAAAGTCTAAATGGATTAATGAGATCATTAAATCTCTCCCAAGGGTGACCAAAAAAAAGAAGGTTGTCATCATTTAAGGCTAGTTTTCCATTGGGACATATAAGTAGGCTGTGAGAAAAATGATTATATTAGGAAATCATTATATTAGGAAATAGAGTGCACATAACCTCACTTAATAGAGGCATAAAAGCAAAATAATTATAATTTTGCCAATAAACTTATAAATAGTGCTGAAATTTCTACAAAAAAATACAACCTACCACAACTGGTACAAATATTTAAGAAATGTATACCAGTTCTACACAGACATTCCAGGGCATAGCTAAAGGAGTATCTACACATCGTGAAAATGAGAAGAACATAATCTTGATACAATAGTTGATGATGATGTTTATAAGGGGCTCTCAATGGCCGAACCCAAAATCAAATCCACAGAAAAAGGAACTTGTGAACGCACTGTATTCTGGTCAGCCTTTTCGGACAAAAAGCAGGATGAAGAAGCGCACAAACAGAAACTAAGTGACCCTTGAATTCATCTATTAGGGATAATGAGGAATGTGATCAGAGATGGACAAACAGGAGGTTTCAAAGGTACAGGTAATGTTCTGTTCCTTAACCTAGTATGGATACCTCTACAATGGTAGACTGTTTTGTATGCATGGTAGATTTTTAAAAAATAAGTCTTATTTAGAAATTGTTCAATAATACAATTCTTTTTTTTTTAATTCTTTGCCCCAGGGGTACAGGTCTGTGAATCATCAGGCTTACATCTTTCACAGCATTCACCATAGCACAAACCCTCCCCAATGTCCATAACCCATCCACCCTATCCCTACCCTCCCACCCCCCAGTAACCCTCAGTTTGTTTTGTGAGATTAGGAGTCTCATGGTTTGTCTCCTTCCCCATCCCATCTTGTTTCATTATTTGTCCCTCCCTACCCCCCACGAACCCCCACCCTGACCCTCAAGTTCCTCATATCAGAGAAATCATATGATAATTGTCTTTCTCTGATTGACTTATTTTGCTCAGCATAATACCCTCTAGTTCCATCCACGTCGTTAAAACCATGGAATAATACAATTCTATGGTATTGTAAATCCCATTGGTGAATCCAAGGAAAAATTATTATAATATACTCATAATATGATTATATGTTTGAAAAATCTAAGAGAATCATCTGTAAAAAAAAAAGATGACTTGTTATAAGATATATTTACTAAGATCAAGGCCTTTCTAAATACAAAAATATTAATTATCTCTATTACATATATCGATGTATTACATACATTAGTAAAAAAAGATAAGATAAAGGGATGAAAAGAAAATTTAAAAATATCTGGGACTGAATGGATAAAGAAGATGTGGTATATATATATACAATGCAGCTATCAAAAGAAACAAAATCTTTGATTGACTTATTTCGCTCAGCATAATACCCTCCAGTTCCATCCATGTTGTTGCGAATGGCAAGATTTCGTTTCTTTTGATCAGAGAAAGACAATTATCATATGAT
>LNAC01000236.1:798141-854671 GCA_002007465.1 Ailurus styani
AAAATAAAATAAAATATCTGGGACTAAACCTTTTTGAAGTTGCACAATATTACATGCATGATATGATTCGTTCTTATTATTTAAAATCCAACATATAAAATCATAGTTTTTATGAATCTTAAACTCACTGTTTATCCTCTTTCTATTCCCCAGACCAAAAATTTAAATACTTACTGGCATGATAAGAACCTATTCCTGGGCGCCTGGGTGGCTAAGCATCTGCCTTTTGCTCTGGTCATGATCCCAGGGTCCTGGGATTTAGCCCTCGGTCAGGCACCCAGTTCAGTGGGGAGTCTCCTTCTCCCTCTGCCTCTCTCCCACACTCATGTGGAGGTTCATGTGTGCTCTCTCTCTCTCAAATAAATAAATAAAATCTTAAAAAAAGAACTTATTCATATAATATATTGTCTCCCATGACATAAATCCTAATAATAAATAAAACTTTATTGTGTGAAAAATATTAAAAAGAAGAATTTAAAAACAAATACTTGCCTTAATTAAAATATAAAATGAAAATTAGGGAAAGAATCAGAGAGGGGGACAAATCATGAAAGACTCTGGACTCTGAGAAACAAACAGTGTTTCAGAGGGAAGGCGGTTGGGGTGATGGAGTACCCAGGTGAGGGGTATTAAGGAGGACATGTGTTATGATGAGCACTGGGTGTCATACGCAACTATTGAATCACTGAACACCACATCAAAACTAATGATGCACTATATGGTGGCTAATGGAGCATAATAAAAAAAGGAAAAAAGAGAAAAGGAAAAGAAAAGAAAAGAAAATTAGGGAAAGTCATAGAAGAGATGCTGGTATAATAAAAAGTAATAATAAAGAGAGATTAGCTTTATTTATTCAAGCATTTTGCAACAAGGGCATTTTCTCCTTCCTTTAATGTAGGAACTTTCTTTCTTAATCATGACAGATGTATTAATCATGAGCCCTACCATCATCAAACCATAACTCTCAAAGCAACTAATATGTAACCATATAAGGTTTTTCCAGATTTCTAAACAGTCCATCTCCAAACTACTATAATTTCTATAATTACTATAATTCTATTATAGAATTACTATTATAATTACTATAATTCTATTTCTATAATTACTATAATTTCTATTACCCTTTTATAATTTATCAAAAGCAACATTTTCTTCACCAGTCCTTCAAACCTTAGTTTATGTCTTAAAATATTTTCAGATAGATTCCTTTTAATACATATTTCAAATTCTCGGGGGTAGATATTTCACAGCAGAAATTATTAGAGCCATGATTTTTACTTGATTGAAATGTTTTTGTGTCATCCATGTAACCATGGTATTATCAAGCATAATAAAAAATATGTCTGCTGTAAATATTTTTCCTGTTTTTCAAATGTAGGTAAATACTCTTGTGACTAAAAAAATAAATTCATTCTGCAATATCATTGAACATAGTAATTTGTTTCAATACCCATTTTCATATTAGATACTTTACAAACAAAAAATTATATCATGGGAGATTAGGGAAGGCAAATATTTTGATTATTCAAGTCTCTTATACCATATCTTTAGAAAGTGTAATAGAGAATTGAATCAGGCTTGCACACTTTTTTCATTAGTGCAATGGGCACCTGGCCTCTGTCTGATGCTATTGTTCTATCTTATTGTCTCAAAGGACAGCATGCCTGCTGCTGTCTATTTTAGTTGTTTTGCCAAAGTTCATTAAGCAAAAGATTCCTTAGTGACATTAGACGCCAGGTCACTAAGGATCCTTTACTTTATTCATACACATGATCCCAGTGCACCCCCAGAAGATAGAACAGAGGAACATAAATATCATTATTTTTAGAGTAGGAAAGCCAAATCCCAGCTCAGAACAATCAGGGCTCTTCCAAACCCAAAAAAAATTTGTTTGTTCTCCTCCCTTACATTAAGTTTTCTTCTCTTCATGACAGAGACCAAAGGAAAATGCTTCCAAGGTTTAAAATAAGAGTCTCTAATGAGAGTCTTTATATGATATGAAAACAGCAAACTCAAAGAACTCAAGACCTTCCAGAAAATGCCTGACGAGTGACTGTGAGTTGATGATCCCATTGGACCTGGGCTGAAGCACATATCTTTCCACACAAGACAGAAACACAAGAAGAAGCTGCCAGCTAAACCATGAATAATTACCCAAAGAGTAAGTACTGAAGGTAGACATGAGAATTACTTTCTCTTTTAAGAGATAAGAGAAAGAAATATTTGTTGGCATTTTCTCTATAATATGGTTACTTAAGCTTGTTTCAACTTTTAATGTGGAAAACTGTAGTAGACATGTTATGAACTATTCAATAGCCCTTTGTAAGTCTTAAGGTCATAGCCAGAGCCATATTTTTGAATCTGTAAGTATCACCCATGCAGTGTAATTTCAAGAACATACAGAAATATACCTTCCAATTTCTGGAATTTGTACCCAAAAAGAATATTACATTGCTTAAAATGTTAACATTTTCCCATTTGTAAATATTCTTTTATGATGAAAAATTGAAACAGAACTGATTCAATCCCTCCTAAACATCTATTAGTTAAACAAAAATGTTCTCTTAATATCTAATTGCTCAATAACAATAATTTCAGTAATTGGATGACTAAGGAGAGAGAAGCCATTTTTACTGTTCATGGAGCACTGTTCAGGATAGCAAGGTTGGGAAGAGTATTTCACTAGGGCAACTTCTGCCTGGTGTGTATCCAGAGGGAAGTATGAAAAAGGAAATGAGAGCAGGATGTCAATTTTTAGCTACTTTGTCGTTACTTCTACTTATTGCCCTTTTTGGAGCCCTGAAGTAGTTAGGGAGAATCAATTCTTAGATAAACAAAAATCAAAGGACAAGGCAAAGAATAAGCCATAGTAAATTATTAGCACACTATTTTACTTGCATGAAAGAGAAACCAATAATAAATTAAACTTTCTAACATAAGCAAAAATAGAATTTCCCAGAGAAAGAAGACTGAGAGGAAATGAAAAATTCCAGAAAGTTTGAAAACAAAGAACTCTGTTTTTCTTTCCTTGTATAAGCCATTGATTGGTATGAGAGGCTCACAAAGAGATCACTCTTTAGGAGTGGAAGAGTCATCAAAGAAACAGTTTTGATGATTTGAAAAACCTTGAGAGTTTAAGCATGATGTAAATGCATGTGACAGGCTGCCCTTACATAAGGTTGGCCAGTAGTTTTGGGTTTTTTTTTTTTAAGATTTTATTTATTTATTTATTTGAGAGAGAGAGAGACCAAGAGAGAGCACGTGATGGCGGGGGAAGAGTGACAGAGGGAGAAGCAAACTGCCCACCTAGCAGGGAGCCCAACTCAGAACTCAATCCCAGGACCCTGAGACCATGACCTGAGCCGAAGGCAGACACATAACTGACTGAGCCCCCCAGGCACTCTTAATGTTGGCTAGTAGCTTTGCTAGTGTCTTCACTTTAGTTGTATCAGGTCCACACTATTTCCGTTATCAAAGTTTTTCATTAGAGTCCCTTCAGGAGTGTCCATTTTCCTGTGATGGTCCCTTTAAAGCAAGGCTTGCTTTGCCATATATACCTCATAAGCCTTTAGAAGGCACATGTCCATAGGAAGAGAGGAATTAATGTTGCCAGACTCAGAGGGCTCATTCATTTGCAGGGAATGTTTTAAAACCAATCTAGTAAAAAATAATTCATATAACAAACTAAATGATGTCTCCTGGGAAGATATTATGTCATTCAATAATGGAGAAATAGCAGAAACCCTAGAGACTGTTTTCTCAGATAGGACATATTTTCATAGTTACCATTTTAAATAATTAATGTTAATTGAGGATTAGGAGCGATTACTGCTCCACAAACAGAAATAGAGTCTTTTCCTGTTGTTGAATAATATACATAATGGTCACATATAATATCAACAAAATAAGACTCATAATATATGAAAAGGGAGCCAGTTAATATTTTACTCATCCTTCATGGGTATCTCCAGTTATAATGTAAATATATAAATAATTTGACTGTACATGCTGTAACAGCACTGACTGGAAAGGAGGTGTGGATATGAGTGATGAGGCTGAGCAACAAAATTCCTTAATTATCTGGGTGGAGCTCAAGCATTAACTTGCAGATGAAATTCTTGGTCACCATAAGGAAAAATAAGAATGATGAGCCACCTGACCAGAATAGGCATTAAAGAAGATAGCTTAGTCTAAGTACATAGACAACCCTTTTATGTTTCTCCAGTTCACACTTACATAACAAAATACAACCTCTATTTTGGAGAAGTGTACAGAAACATAGAGGAGAAATATAAGCATATGGAAGTATACCATGTGATTGATTCCAAGAAAAGATAAGCAACAGGTGTTTAGAAATAACATGGTATCCCAATCTCACATACTCTAGGAGGGTGAATGAAGATTTCCTTGCAAAACTGATACCTAAGGAGAATTCTGAAGGACCAACTGACATTAATAAAAGATTAGCCCTTGAAGAGAAGACAGTCCTTGAGAAAGAGAAGAGAAAAGAAAGAAGAGAAGAGAAAGAAGAGAAGAGAAGAGAAAGAAGGGAAGAGAAGGGAAGGGAAATGAAGAGAAGGAAAGAGAAGAAAGCCTTTGAAAAATATGAAGGATACAGCAGTCAATGTTTGTAGAATTTAAGTTAGCAGAAAGAAAGGTAAGGAATATGTACATGATAAAGTGAGAAAATAAAGGAAGGTCCTGTCCATGAAGAGTCCTTCAAGCTACACACAAGAGACTAATCTTTATCAATAAATAGTTAACACTAGAAGATACTAAGGCTTAGAGAAGGACCATGATTTCACTTTGAATTCATGTGTATGAAGTGTCTGTGGAGCATCCAACTGCTGATGTACACTTAGCAATTGTTTTATTTGGAAAAGTTCCAGCCTTTGGAATTCATCATATAAATGACAATAAAATCAATTGCATGAAGTGAAATCCTCTTGGAGAGCATGCAGTAAGAAGAAGAACAAAGAGAAAACAAGAAAAGAGAGGTCTCAAGACAAAATACTGAGGAGCAGAAATACTTCATAGGTGAATAAAGAATGAGGAGACTGTAGGTCACTAAAAAGAGAGATACAGGATGCCTGGGTAACTCAGTTGATTGGGCAACTGCCTTCAGCTCGGGTCATGATCCTAGGGTCCTGGGATCCAGTCCCACATTGGGCTTCCCCGGCTCTGCGGGGACCTGCTTCTCCCTCTCCCTCTGCCTGCCACGCTCCCTGCCTGTGCTCTCTCTCTCTCTGTGTCAAATAGATAAAATAAAATCTTGAAAAAAGAGAGAGAGTGAGAGTCAGGAAGAAAATCAGGATGATGGCATGGAATCCATTTGAAGAATGATGAAATCTTAACTTAAAAAAATATTGTGGGGATGTCAGGCAAAATAACTACCAAAAAAAAAATGCCAATGGCTTCAACAGTAATAATGTTCCTGTGGTTGTTAGAGCAGTGGGAGGTTGGACATGAAAGTCAGGTTGCAGAGCCTTAAGACCTAAACTAAGTAGGGGTAAGATGAGAAGGTGGAGATGATAGTATCTTTTCAAAGAAATTGAAAACATAATTAAAGATGCACACCCTGTGGGGAGCCTGAGTAGCTCAGTTGGTTAAATGTTCCAATCTTGATTTCAGCTCAGGTCATGATCTCAGGGTAGTGAGACTGAGCCCCAAGTTGGGCTCTGCACTGGGCATGGAACTTGCTTAAGATTCTCTCTCTCCTTCTCCTGACCCTCCCCAACCCCACTGCAAAAAAAAAAAAAAAAAAAAAAAAAAAGCACAGCCTCTGGAAGACTGTATTTATTGATATTAAACATAGATTTTGTTTCAGGGCTTTTGAGAGACATGCAGCCACAGACAACTGAAAAATAACATGTATACATATGAAGATATTCCTTTTCTCACACTACAGATAAAATGGTTATATATGAAACCATCTTTTAGTTAAGAATAAGGAATACAAGCAGATAAGAATAAAGTCATTATTGTTTGTTTGTTTTACCCTTAAAACAATACTTTGATAATAACAACTGAAGAGAAGTCATGTTCTTCATTATCTGGATATGATATATATCCAGGATTTGTCTTGGATAAACAACATTTAAGTACACATTAAGTAAAATCACCTTTTTTTGCTCTAACTTATTTGTAAATCCAATCCATGTGATGAATTACAAGCAATCAACATGTACAACTGCAGATTTTGAGGGGCAAAGAATGATCTGAGAAAACATTGGATTGTTTTACAGAAACATGAATTCTGAAGGAAAAATCTTTACTGCTCTTATGTGGAATATTCAGGAAGGTTAATTGGAATAGTGGTTATATTGATTATGATGTGAAATGAGAAATAAATATAGACTTGGTTTGCTAGGCTTTTATATTCAGTCTTTTGATACAGAATTCAAATACTGATCTCCTCATAAAAATCTCTTTTATTTTCACATGCTGATTGATAGATTTTAAAAGTCAGTGATGAGAAACTACACAGCAATAACAACTTTTATCCTGCTGGGACTGACAGATGACCCACAACTGCAAATCCTGCTTTTTACCTTTCTATTTCTCACCTATATCTTGAGTGTCACAGGTAACCTGACAATTATCACCCTCACATTGGTAGACTCTCATCTTAAAACTCCTATGTACTTTTTTCTCAGAAACTTCTCCTTCTTAGAAGTCTCATTTACCACTGTCTGTATTCCTAGATTCCTATATAGTATATCAACTGGGGACAATACTATTACCTACAATGCTTGTGCAAGTCAAATATTTTTTGTTATTCTCTTTGGAGCAACAGAATTTTTTCTCCTGGCAGCCATGTCCTATGATCGCTATGTTGCTATCTGTAAACCCCTTCATTACATGACCATCATGAACAATAGGGTTTGTACCTTATTAGTCCTCTTCTGTTGGGTGTTTGGCTTAATGATCATTCTCCCACCCCTGAGCTTGGGCCTCCAGCTTGAATTCTGTGACTCCAATGCCATTGATCATTTTGGCTGTGATGCAGGTCCCCTCCTGAAGATCTCATGTTCAGATACATGGGTAATAGAACAAATGGTTATCCTTTTGGCTGTATTTGCACTCATTATCACCCTAGTGTGTGTATTTCTGTCCTACACATAAATCATCAGGACAATTCTGAGATTCCCCTCTGTCCAACAAAGAAAAAGGGCCTTTTCTACCTGCTCTTCCCACATGATTGTGGTTTCCATCACCTATGGCAGCTGCATCTTCATCTATATCAAGCCGTCAGCAAAAGAAGAAGTAGCCATAAATAAAGGTGTTTCAGTGCTCACTACTTCTGTTGCACCCCTGTTGAATCCCTTCATTTACACCTTGAGGAATAAGCAAGTGAAACAAGCTTTGAATGACTTCATAAAGAAGATGACATTTCTCTCAAAGAACCTGAAGTTTTGACAAATCAGTGTAAAATGAAAGAAAGTCCTCTAAATATTTAACTGCAGCTTATGACTTGTCTCATTGCCTTGTGCCTATAACGTAGTCATATTAACCCTCTCAAAGACATTTAATAATACATCCTGATCTCACTTTAATCAAACCCCTTTTTTTTTCAAACCAAACTCATATACATAGTGGCTTCCCTCACTGTAAAACTATAAAATATAAAAAAAAACTATAAAATATATTTCCAAGTAATTAAACATATCTCCACTTCCCATTTAGTCTTTTCTTCAGTGTTCTAGGGAAGGAAGGAAAGTGATAATATTTAAAACTATAGAAATTCTATAGAAGATGCATAACATAGTAACAAATCTAGTTTCTTCCCCTATTCAAAGTCATCAAAATTAATATCACAATCTAAGACCCAAATACAATATAAAAACAGCAACAGCAAAGATGCAAACCAAATAAGGCATTCTAGGCTAATTAAAATAATGAAAACAATAAGTGAAAACATAGATATCAAAAGCAACTTGGGAATAATCAGAATTGAAGAGATGAAAACAGTTTCATGAACACTAATAAGACTTCTAATTATTTACTTATATTTATGACAGAACTTCACTTAAAAGGCATATATTTAATTGAAAACAAATGTAAATGAAGCACCTGGCTGACTCAGTGTGTTTGCATCTGAATTTTGGTTTTAG
This sequence comes from Ailurus styani, assembly GCA_002007465.1. Classification (NCBI taxonomy): domain Eukaryota; kingdom Metazoa; phylum Chordata; class Mammalia; order Carnivora; family Ailuridae; genus Ailurus; species Ailurus styani. The sequence continues at coordinate 806,256 of LNAC01000236.1, forward strand.
CTCAGGTCATGATCTCATGGTGGTGAGATCAAGCCCTCTGATGGGCTCGGTGTTCAGCGGAGATTCTGCTTGTTGATTCTCTCCCTCTGCCCCTCCCCCCACTCACTCATCCTCTCTGTCTCTCTCTCTATCTCTCAAATAAATCTTTGAAACATAAATAAATAAAAAATTAAAAGTAAGCATTATGTCACTTATTATAAGTTACAAAATTAAAATAAATGCATAAAAGCAAATTAGAACATCAAATTTTAAATGATGATGAAATAAGGCCATTATTCACATCAACACAAAGCTGAGTGAATGATTTGAGAAGATATCAAAGATATCTAACCAGTAGAAATAGGAAAAAATAAGGAAACACAAAACAGATAAATTTTAAATTTTGAAAGTGGACTTAAGGAGGACACATGATGTGATGAGCACTGGGTGTTACATGCAACTGATAAATTACTGAACACTACATCTGAAACTAATGATGTATTATAACTTGACTAATTGAATTTAAATTAAAAATTTAAAAATAATACATAAAATAAAGGAAAATAAATAATTACTAACTATTAGTTAATTAATTGAAAGTGGGCTTTAAGGGTCTCCTGCATGCCTCAGTCAGATAAGTGGCCAACTCTTGATTTCAGCTCAGGTCATGATCTCAGGGTTGTGAGACAGAGTCCCACTTGGGATTCCTCACTGAGCAGGTAGTCTGCTTGAAATTCTCTCCTTCTCCCTCTCCCACCTCCTCTGCCCCTTCCCCTGCTTTCCCTCTCTGTCTCTCTCTCTTAAATAAACAAATAATCTTAAAAAAAAAAAAACAAAAAAAATAAAAGGAAGCTTTGAAATAGCAACTAAACATTCTTTTTTCTTTTACTATTTTATTTATTTATTCGAAAGAGAGAGAGAGGATGTGTGGGAGAGAGGGGCAAGGGGAGAAAGAAAAGCAGACTTTCCCACTGAGCAGGGATCCCAACATGGGATTCAATCCCAGGACCCCAAGATCATGACCTGAGACAACGGCAGACGCTTAACCAACTGAGGCACCCAGATGCCCCTCTCTCAAATTACTTCTACTGGCAGGGCACCTGGGTGGCTCAGTAGGTTAAGAATCTGCCTTCAGCTCAGGTCATGATCCCAGGGTCCTGGAATGGAGGCCCGCATAGGGCTCCTTGTTCCACGGGAGGCCTGCTTCTCCCTCTGTCTACGAATCTCCCTGCTTGTGCTCTCTTTCTCTCTCTCTGTCAAATAAATAAATACAATCTTTTTAAAGATTTTTAAATAAATAAATAATTTCTACTGACATAATTTTGAAATAACTGTTTTTTTTCTGAACTCCAGTGATATGTCAAACTCTTTTCAAACATTATTATTAATGCTCTTGCCAGTCCTGGAAATACATTTTAGTTGTATCAAAATGTAGATAGAAGAAGATTGAATACATTGACCAACACATCATAGGTAGTTGATAGTGGAGCCTATATTCTGATATCAAGTCATGTTCAGTCCACTACAACACATGACCTTTCAAGCAGTGTAGTTTTACTGGGGAAGGGATGAGGAAAGACACTGATTGAAAGTATGTAAGCTGACACAGTAGTTGGGATACACTCAGTTTATTGATGTGTCTGCTTTTCTCTGTTGATTAAATTGTATTACTGACATCAAAGAAAAAAATTAATTTGTCTAAACACTTCAAAATTTATGTAATAGATTTTAAATACTTAACTATTCATGGAAAAAATCACAGTGGTCTTTGATTTCCCATGTTACTGTTTGTTATTCTAATCCTTTCCAATCGAAAATGCATTGTGGTAAGGCAAGTCTGTGAGAGTAACATTGTATCAAGATAATTTTGAATCTTCTCTTGTTTGCACATGAAATAAAGTCGCTTTCAAATATTGATTTTTTTCCATACTTATTAATCTGTAACATGATATAATTACACAGAGATATGATGGTTAGAATCATAGTCCTAAACTTTAAGGTAACTTTTCTGAGTTTAAATTTATAGAACAAAGATTATGAGCATTTTCATAGTGCAAATGCCCTTTATCTCCTGATTTAGAAGAGGAAAATTTATTCATCTGTGTTTTATAGTATATTCCTTACAGTTCTCTGAGATATTTACATCACTGATAAAAACTTGAGGCTTATTTAAAATAAAACCTTGTTGTCTTGAACATAATTGTCTTCGGGGGGCCTGGGTGGCTCCCAGTCAGTGGGACTTCCAACTCTTGATTTCAGACCAGGTCATGATCTTGGGGTAGTGTGATCGAACTCCACAACAGCTCTGTGCTCAGCACAGAGTCTGCTTCAGATTCTGTGCCATTTTTTCTTCCTCTGATCCTCCCCTGGCTTGTGTGCTTACAGGCATGCATGCAGATGCATGTTCTCTCTCTCTCAAATAAATAAATAAAATCTTTTGAAAAAAGATAGTTACCTTAAATAGCTATGGTAACTGTAAAATTTCATTTTAATTTTCCTTTCCCTAAGAATTTACTTTCTTCTTCTAGTTAAACATTTTATTGAAAATAAATGTATTAAGAAAATCTCTTCATAATGTCTGAGCAAACAATTTTGATATGGAGCTAGATTTAAAATCTAAAGCTTTAATTTTTTGAGGAATCTCCATACTGTTTTCCAAAGTGGCTGCACCAACTTGCATTCCCACCAACAGTGTAAGAGGGTTCCCCTTTCTCCACATCCTCTCCAACTTTTGTGGTTTCCTGTCTTGTTAATCTTTGCCATTCTAACTGGTATAAGATGGTATCTCAGTGTGGTTTTGATTTGAATTTCCCTGATGGCTAATGATGAATGTTTTTTCATGTGTCTGCTAGCCATTTGTATATCTTCATTGGAGAAGTGTCTGTTCATGTCTTCTGCCCATTTTTTGACATGATTATCTGGTGGTGGGTATTAAGGAGAGCATGTATTTCATGGAGCATGGGGTGTTGTACATAAATAATGAATCTTGGAACACTGAAAAAAGAAAATACAAAATAAAATAAAATCTAAAGCTTACCACAACTTTTCTAGAACTATTTCATCTCATTGTTTTATCTACTAACATTGTATTTAATTCATGTAGGCTTACATCATTCTTGTTAATTTACTCTTGCACACGATCTATATGCAATATTCTTGTACCTCCATCACTTTCTCTCTGTTATCTTCAATCCTGGCTGCTCTGTGTCTCGTTTGTCAGAGATGAATGGGAAATCAGTCAGTTTAGATGCTAACACTGGATTTTTCTCAGCTTTTTGCTTAGCAGCCTATCACCCCGTGTTTCTGGATGAAGAGCTAGCACAGTGACTGTAACACAAGCCCTCTCTCTCTTTGATTCCCTGTGATCCCTGTAAACTAAAAAGCATGACCACCAAGTACATCAGCTATGCAAGCTAGTTAGTTAATTAGTTAACACATTCAGTCATGTCATCTCAACTTTCAATCTCCTCTGCTAACAAGGCAAGGATTTCCATAAACTTCCATGGACTGGTTATCATGAAGATAAGATTCTAAAGGCTATCAGGTCTTCCAATCCAATTTGCAATTTTTTATATTCCTCTCCTGAACTATGTTTTTTATTGAGGTAACATTTACGTAACATAAAATGCACCACTTTAACCATTCCACTATGTGCAGTTCAGTGGCTAGTCATATATGCAATCATCACTTTCATTATTTACTTTCATAGCATTGTCATCACTTCAGCAAGAAACTCCATATCTATCAAGCAGTGATTCCCTGTCACTCCCTTCCTCCAGCCCCTGGCAACCATTGATATGTTTCTGTCTCTAGGATTTGCATATTCTAGACATTTCATATAAGTGGAATCATAGGATATTTGTTGCCTTTTGTGACTAGGTTTTTTCACTTAGGGTAATGTATTCAAGGTTTATGCATGTTGTTGAATCTAAGAATACTTCATTCTTTTCTATGGATAAGTAATATTCCATTGCGTAAATATACCACTTTTGTTTATCCATTCATCAGCTGATAGACATTCAGCTTATTTCCACTTGGGTGCCATTATGAACAATGCTATTATGAACATTCATGTATAAATTTTTGTTTGAATCATAGCACATTTAGATGTGCTTTTAATATTTAAAAAAGCTGGTGATGATATTAGAGGGGCATAAAAAATTGGAGGGATGATCATATACATTGTTTTCTGAGCTAGCAGTATCACATTAGCACTAGAAATATAAATGAATCATATTTTATTTGAAATGCTTTCATATGCCTAATACTTGGAAATCTTAGAAAAGAAATTTATAATTAAAATTTTGTTGCTACATGCCATTATTATCATTATGTGATCTTAAAATTACACAAAAATCCCAAAGGGAATTAATTAATTAGGGTGAATTTAATCTAATAATAGTTCCACATTAAAAAGAGAATATGATAAGTGAAAACATTGATCAATGTAAGATCATACTGTTGATGAATGGAAAACAAAGCATCATTTCCTAAAATTATGAAAACATTTGAGCACAGGTAAAATCATCCCATATGTTGTACAACACCCAAGCTTCTTAATAAATACCAAATACTAGGTTTCATTAAACTAATAATATTCTAACACTTGCATATGAACATGAAATTCTAGAAACTCTTAATGAATCCATTAATATGGTATTTAATAGCTTTCAGTCATTTGTAAGTCAACTACTCTCAAATGAGGAAATGACTTGGTTGTTTTAGGACAGTCTATATTCTACCATGACACCCCTTGTAAGTCAAATCCATAATGAGTCATATTGAGAATAGTTGTTTCAGTCCAAGCCTGTTTTTGTAACAATTTTGTAACTTAAAGTCATGTTCCAAAAATAGTACAAAGTACTACATATGCCCTTTATCTAGTCACAGTTGTTTACATTTTGTATGATTTGTTTCATCATTCTCTCTACATATATACATACATGCCCTTTATATTCTATATATACAAATACTAATACCATAAACATAAATGTGTATACACACATGTATATATATACTTTCTAAACCATTTGATAATAAGTTGGACATTATGCCTCTTTATCTCTCTCAGGGTATATTTCCTAATAAGATCATTATGTTACATAATAAAAGTGTAATGATCAAAATCAGAAAATCTGTCATTGACATATTATCTAATCTATAGTCCATATTAAAATTTTATAAATTTTTCCAAGTGATGTCTTTTACATCTTTCTATATCTTTTTATTCCCTCTAGATCCAGCATAATGCAGGTTATACACTGCATTTAGTTTTCATTTCTAGTTAGCTCTCACCTGGTTTTTCTTCAAAGTTAAACTGATGTTTTTTATTGTTATGGTTGTTGTTGGTGGTGGTGGTGGTGGTGGGTTTTTTTGCAGGAATAAAACAGAAGTGATGATAGATCCTTCTTAGTCCACATTTTCAAGAGCCAGATAATGTTGATTTTCCCTCTGGTGATGATAACTGACCACTTGGCTGAGGTGGTCTCTTTCAAATCACTCTAGACTGCAAAGTTACTGTTTTCTCCATGCACATGTAATAATAAGTAATTTATTGGTGATTTTGAGACTGTATAAATATCCAGTTCCTCAAGAAACTTTCATCCACTAGTTTTAGCATCCATTGATGATTTGCTAACTTAATCGTCACTTCTGTATTGGTAGTTAAGTATATTTTACTACAAAGATGGTCTTTCTTTTCTCCCATGTGTATTATTCATTTACTATAAAGCAATATTGATTCAAGGATACTTGTTTTACTCAATAAGTTGTAATTATTAATATCATCATTTATTTGATATCCAAATTACCCAAATATGGTGAGTGGGAACTTCCTTTAATTGGATTCTGAACTTTGCTCATATGTCTTCTTCATTTTTTGAGTACTTCTCTACAACAAGGAGAGAAGGTGACTTTAGCTTTCTTATACTTTCCTTGATCAGCCCAAAATAATACTGTCATTTCTCCAGGGATCCAAGGTTCCCTTTAGTTAGTGATATTCAAAAATCAATGTGGACAATAGTTATGTTGGTTAGTGTGTTATTGCTTATTAGCCCTTAGAACACTCTGTGTGTGTGTGTGTGTGTGTGTGTTATGCATTCATACTGATACCCCAATTCTGATATACACTATACAGGTTACTTAAGAAAAAACTGCTTGTAATTTGTTTCCCCTAAAGTGAGAAGCCTCAGTATCATTTTTTTCAATGCCACACTTGAATAAGCCCAGAGTACACAAAGAAATTACAGAACTGATAACCCATATCATTGTGAAAAGTAAACCAGATATCCAGAACTCAATTTTTCTCAGAACTTTTAATTAAAATTTATGTCTGATGAAATGAACAAATATTAAGTATCCAATCTGATGAATTTTGACAAATATAAGCCATATTCCCATTACCTGTCAAGATCAATCAATTATTAATTATGATTTCTACTTTGAGTTATGGTTTAGTTTTGGTATTATTTTATTAAAATTAATCAGTAAATATTTTCAAGAATATTGACTAGAGAAATATATAGTAACTGTAGACATAGAACAAATACCACTGACACATATGGAAAATAATCTTTTTTTTTTTTTTTTNCATATGGAAAATAATCTTGAGCTAACAACTTAATCACCTCTATGGTATAAACCAACTGGCATAATGACATAAACATTAGAAGAATTACAGAGTTGTAGCATCCATGTGTTTTAAGAACTGACAGAGTAACCTTAATTTTAGAGAAAATAAAACATAATTCTATATTTAAAGAAGTCATTTGAATTATGAAAAATTGATATTTGATATCATTTACCATGGAAAACTCATACAGAAGTAAATGCTATAAACTATATGGCAGGACTTAAATTCATCATATATCCTCACTTATTCAATAGATTCATTGACATGTTTAAGAGATTAAGCTTGTTTTATGTTTTTGAAAAAGATTGTGTGAGAAATCAACTATATGCGTACTAAATCATATTGCATTTTTACTGCAATTTAAAAAATTTACCCAACATAAGTACTAAAATAAGGAGTGACTGGATGGTTCAGTCAGGTAAGTGTCCAGATCTTGATTTCAACTCAGGTCATGATCTCAAGGTCATGAGATTCAGACCAGCCTCGGGCTCTGTGCTCAGCAGGGAATCTCCTGGAGATTCTCTGTTCCTCTTTCTCTCCTTCTCCCCCTACTCATTCTCTCTCTCTCTAAAATAAGTAAACAAACTCTTTTTTAAAAAAATACTAAAATAAAGTGACAGAAATGAAATTTATGATTCATTTCCAAAAAAAGTATGTTTTCTTACCATGTTGACAATTGACATTTCAAAAAATAACTTTACAAAATATTTCTTCACATTACAGAAAGTTAAAGTCAGAATGCATAGAATGGAAAGAGTTTCTAAGCTCAGGTAAACTAAAGAAATCCAAATAATTAAATTTTAAAGATCAGTACTAAACTAGAAGAGTCAAAATACTATTTGTTCACTGTTCTTTTTATGTTTTCATGTTAATTATTTAAACAGACAGTATTATTTATCTGAAGCAGAAAATATCTTACTAAATACATCTCTGAAGACTTGTTTAACTTGCTGGTTTCTCAGAGTATAAATGAATGGATTCAACATGGGGGCAACTGAAGTATTGAGCACTGCTACTCCTTTGCTTGAAGTGACTTTTTCATTTGCAGATGGCTTTATGTACATGAATATACAACTACCATAACTGATGGATACAACAATCATGTGAGAAGAGCAGGTAGAAAAGGCTTTTTTCTTTTGCTGAACCGAAGGGAATTTTAGAATTGTCTTGATGATGTAAGAGTAAGAAAAGATTACTAACAACAATGTGACAATGATGATCATCACAGCTAAAGAAAAAGCAATGTGTTCTAGTAAATGTGTGTCTGAGCAAGAAAGTTGCAGGACAGGAGAAATGTCACAAATGAAATGATCAATGATATCTGAAGCACAGAAATCCAGGTTCAGAATCAAAATCAGTGGAGGGAAAACGACTAGGAATCCAGTTGCCCAAGAACTGAGTACAATCTGATGACAAACTCTGCTGCTCATGATGGTTGTATAGTGCAAAGGTTTGCAGATGGCAACATAACGATCATAGGACATAGCTGCCAGAAGGAAAAATTCTATAACCCCCAAGAATATATAAAAAAATAACTGAGATATACAGCCATTATAGGAAACAGCCTTTTCTCTGGTCACAGTGGTGATTAGGAATCTGGGGATGCAAACACTTGTGAATGAAATTTCCAGGAAAGAGAAGTTACGGAGGAAGAAATACATTGGGGTCTTGAGATGAGAATCCAGTAGAGTAAGGGCAATGATGGTTAAGTTTCCTATCATACTCAGCATGTAATTTAGAAATAAAAATAAGAAAATTACAATCTGTAACTCAGAATTATCTGTCAGTCCCAGAAGGATAAACTCTATCTGTTTTGTATGGTTCTTCATTTCTCTTTTGTGATTTCAAACAAATTCTAGAAATAAAAAGGTACAATGATAAGAAACTACATGAGTAGCTTTATATCCAGAAAAATGATATATAAAACGATCCATTTTCACATATATACCCATTTATGAGAAGATATTCCATGAGGTTGAAAAGATGATCTAGAACCATGCAACCAACACTATTTTTAAAAAGCACAATAGAAGTCAACTCAGTTTTGAAAATTGACTTGCAAAATCCATAATAGTTTATTTTTTCACCATTACTTACAAACTTTCAGCTCAAGTGTAACTAATTCCAAGTTTGTTCTTTCTTAAATAAATTAGATTAAATCTTGGTTCCCGGTTAAAAAATAATTCATTCATTTTAATTATTAATTTCATCAAAATAAAATATGCCAGTATAATGAATTAAGACCTACAGTTAAATTCTGAAACTTCAGGTTTCACTTTAAAGTGGTATTTGTTTAGAGCTCATTATAGCCTCTTGCAACTTTTCTAAGAACTACCAATGAAGACAGCAAATGACAAAAGAAAAAGAGTGTTAGAGTGTAATACCACAACAAAATAAATACTAGTTGAATCTAGAAAAAATTGAAACAATATAAAGCAAATATAATCACATTTACAAAAATCCAGTGATGGGTCTGAGCAAGAAGAACGTATTAATGGCTACTGAGGAGAAGGAAAACCTGCTCTTAAGACTGAAGTTTCCATGGGTCTTTTATTGTTTAAGAATGAATATTTAAAGAATATCCCCTCCAAAAAAAGAATATCCAAACAATAAACTGAAACTATCATAATAATAAGTTTAATAAGTTTAAAAAAACTTTTTTTCTTTGCAAAGGAAAAAATGTTTAGAATATATAATGGAATATTTACCTTTCTCAAAAGGCAATTCAACTTTCATATTACATATAAGCTATACGTCATGGCATAGTTTGAGTGAAGAGTAGAAAACAATCTAAATATTTAAGAATAAGCAATTCTTCAAATAATTTTAGTCATTCAGATAATTACATTTTGAAGTCATTTAAAATGTTCTCAATGTATTTTAGACACAAAATTGTAAAAAAGTTTATGTAAACTGACCCCAATTTTATAAATGTCTGCATCTGATACATGAAAGTATAATTTCTATTTTTTATAAAATAAAGTACTTTCAATGAGTTAAATTATAGGTCATTTATATTTTTCATTAAAAATTCAGTCATTCTTAATAACATCCTACCAAAGAAATTAGGCAATGGACCATGCTTTCTCTAATTTGTCTAATTTATTATTTTATAAAAGCAAAATAAAAACAATGTGAATTCAGAACACTTATTGGTTATATATTTTAGAGGCATATTTTCCATTAAAATAAACCTAGTGATGCACTTCAGTTTCCTATTAACCTGAAGAATTGTTATCAATTTGCTAAACAAATAAGTTATTTCCAAATGAACATAAGCACTGGCAGAGAGAAAAAAAATAAACTATTTCATATAGCGTATTTTTCTTTCCTTTAAATAAAAAATATTTAAATCACATCCCTTATAAGTTTTGTCAATCAATTATCTTTGCCTGTCCTGAAGTTGTTCTTCTTTTTATTATTGAATACATAGTATTTTTCTTTTTACATGATTTAGTCCACTACCTCATATACGAATTCACAAACCACACTAATTGTCAATGATAAGTTTTTATTGCTCGAAGTGTTAATCAGCATTAGCACCTCCAAAGAGCTACCTTCCCTTTTTTCAAAAATGTATTAAAACATGTAAAGCCAAATCTCCAAGAAAAAGTATCCTCCAACCTTGTTATGTTTGATTGACTTGTAGAGTTGTTCAGGCACTCTGTTTATCTAGAGCGCACTAGGATAATCCTCATTCCCTTCACAATTTTGCAGTGCAGTGTCTGGTTTAAACCACTTAAGTATTAGAAATGCAGGTGGAAATGCATAAATTAAACTTCAAGTTCTCGCATTTATGGAATTATAAAATAGAAAGTGACCAATAATTAACATATTATATAAGGAGTAATAATAAAATATCACTTACCACTGCTATTTATTTGTATATAACTTACATGGTACTTGTAATTGTTCTTAAATTTTTGAAAGAAACTAATACCACTATTTTACATACCACAAGCAGTTTATGTCAGTATTTTTTTTTCTGTAGTTTACATGAGCAAGTATCAATCATAAAAATGAAAGGCAAACATACTCAGTAGCAAACAATATTTAATTTTGTAGGCAGAAAGATTAATATAAAATAATCTCATGATAATTCAAAACAAAGAGATAAAGTGTGAATATTTTAATAATGTGATTTGTCTGCCCTATCTCATATATCTAAACATATGGTAGAATCTATGCCTTGGATAGTAAAGATTTCTCATAAATTCTGCTTTTTAATACCCTATAATTTATAAAATGTGTGTCCAACTAATCCTACCTTACAAACATTCATGAAGATTATCATGGCTGAGATGATTAGACTGAAACTTGGGAAATATATACATTAGTTTCAAATTATCTAAAAGGAATGAATTCATCCCCACAAGAAATCTAAGGGGAAGGTGTCTCTAAGGAAAAATAGTAAAGATGAAGCAACATTCAAAAGAACCTACAAAACACCAATTGACCTTGTCTTTATCATTTCATTAAATATAAGCTTATTGTTCCAGGCATGATGATAAACAACTGTTAGAGTTGTCACATTAAAAACTGCTCATTTCAAGACAATCATGTAGACAATCAGCAAGTCATGCTGTAAACTAGCAGAATATTTTGTATCATACATAATAATATGTGCCAAAATACCAATAATATGTGCCAAGATACCAATAATATGTGCCAAGATAACTTCTTTTGAGGTTTTTTGGGTTTTTTCCCAACATGTGAATCTATCACTAGGAGAATAGCATATGGATACCTAACTCGATACTTCTCCCACTTATTTTTTTATAAGCAGCTGTGTTCAATATTAAGAAATAGAAATGCTCGGGCGCCTGGGTGGCTCAGAGGGTTAAAGCCTCTGCCTTCGGCTCAGGTCATGATCTCAGGGTCCTGGGATCGATGCCCACATCGGGCTCTCTGCTCAGCGGAAAGCCTGCTTCCCCCCCTCTCTCTCTGCCTGCCTCTCTGCCTACTTGTGATCTCTATCTCTGTGTCAAATAAATTAAAAAAAAAAATCTTTAAAAAAAAAAGAAATAGAAATGCTGCATATTATGATTTGAGAATGAATATTTTCTTCAATGATTTGAGATGTACACCTAAGTTCAACCTTTTTGAAATATTACTAATCACTATAACACCTATCATTTATTGAATATTTACTATGCATGAAGTACTATGCTGATTGTCATACATATATTATTCAGTTAATCATCATAATAGGCAAAGTACACATAATTATGAACTTTTTTGGCTGTTGAAAAAACAAGAACTAGGGAAATCAGTTTACATGCTCACACTCAAGACAAAGCTTAGAAATTATGGAGACAGGGCGCCTGGGTGGCTCGGTGGGTTAAAGCCTCTGCTTTCGGCTCAGGTCATGATCTCAGGGTCCTGGGATCGAGGCCCGCATCGGGCTCCCTGCTCGGCAGGGAGCCTGCTTCCTCCTCTCTCTCTGCCTGCCTCTCTGACTACTTGTTATCTCTCTCTCTCTCTCTGTGTCAAATAAATAAAAAAAATCTTAAAAAAAAAAAAGAAATTATGGAGACAGAATTGCAATTAGAGTTTTAATTCCAAAGTGTAGTTAGTTAACCATTATGCAATATTTCTACTTAAATAGGCAGATGATGATAATTAGATAAAAGATAGATAGATAGATAGATAGATAGATAGATAGATAGATAGATAGATAATAGAAGAAAAGGGTATTTAATTTAGAAAATAATCAACAGTCTAATGCTTGATATCATACCCAGGATGTAAGTGCTGAACTTTCCTTAGTGAATGAATAAATAAATATATGATTAAAAAATTTGACATTCTTATATCATAAATGCAAAAACTTTTTCAAGAAAGGAAAAGTGAATTGGAGCAAATTGGAGGGGTATATGAAAAATGAGAGACTGGGGACTCTGAGAAACAAACTGAGGGTTTTAGAAGGGAGGTGGTGGGGGGATGGGTGAGCCTTGTGGTGGGTATTAAGGAGAGCATACATTGCATGGAGCACTGGGTGTGGTGCATAAACAAAGTATCTTGGAACACTGCATCAAAAACTAATGATGTATTTTACGGTGTTTAAGATAACACAAAAAAAGAAATGAAATTAACTCATAAAGCTTTTTTGAATGTACCTATAAAATAAATATTTGATTTTTCAACCATATTTTATATATTTCAAAGTTTAAAGGACCATATTACAGGGGGGGAAAGCTACAATTGAATATAAACAGCAGTAAATGAAGTAAGAGTATTTCACACTGAACAAACCACAGGGGTAAAAATCAAAGGTACAGAAATAATTAGTGTGCAACTCTTTAAAAATGTCATGCTCTGATCACTGACTGTCCATGAGATATATTCTAAACAGTAAAAGGATGACAAATAAATCTTTAACTTTAGTTTGTTTGTTATCAATGGACATACTGATAGAGTCATTCTGATTTCATTTTATACAAATTTTAGCATGGGGCAAAGTAGTAAATATTTTGATGTTGACAATTAGGAATCTGTAGAGAAAAAGGGAGGAAGGAGAATCAAATATAAATGAGAAAGTAATTCAAAGTGATGGATTAGAATTAGAGGCAGCAATGTCAACTGATTTCTTAATGATTTTTTTTCCTAACTTTGTCCTTTGAAAGATCCTAGAAAGCTTTAGACAGCATTACTATGCCTAAAACTAGGGGGAACATTCCAGAATGACAGAGGAGCCAAAATTTTCTACTGATCCTTCCTTATTTTTCTGACTTCTGCATACTGGATTGGTCCAATGTTTGGTCTATGGATCAAGAGAACAGTATCTCTCCTTTCTATGCATATTCCCAGAGTCCTCTTATTCAGTCTCATGTTTTAAAACTCCATCTATTTGCTGGAATTTAACCACATCTCGCTATTTCCATGGCCACTTTTCTGGTTAAAATCACCCTTATTTTTATCTTGACATTTTACTATATTAGTAGCCAAAGATGTTGAGATTAAACTCCTAGCAGATGAAACTAGGGTTGAACATCAGTTCATGCTATGCTGATTTTTTTTGAACTTTTCAACTTTAGTTAATATATTATTAACATATTGGGCACCTGGGTGGCTCAGTGGGTTAAAGCCTCTGCCTTCGGCTCAGGTCATGATCTCAGGGTCCTGGGATCGAGGCCCGCATCGGGCTCTCTGCTCAGCGGGGAGTCTGCTTCTCCCTCTCCCTCTGCCTGCCTCTCTCCCTACTTGTGATCTGATCTCTCTCTCTCTCTGTGTCAAATAAATAAATAAATTCTTTAAAAATATATATATTATTAACATATTGATAAAAATTAGCATTTTATGTAATAGGTGCAAACATATCACTGCAGATTTTTCTGTCCAGATTGTATCTTTCTCAGCCCCTAAAATGACATTAAAACAACTGTCTAATCATTTGGAGGGAAATTCTATATCCTCATACCTTATACCAACTATAATCCAACAGTATAGATACTAATATGAATAAGTCACAAAGTTACTAGAAGAAAATATAAGTAAATATATGACAAGATCAGATTAAGTAAAGCCTTTAAGTAATAGCATCTGATTCAGAAATAATAAAACAAAAGATACATATTTTATATGTATCTTTATACCACAACTACCCTAAATTATATAAAATGTTAAATAACAAATCATTAAATAGGATTTTTAACATATAACACTTGCAAAGACTTAATATCGTTAATTTCAAATATTTTAGAAAAGGATAAAGAATCACTTTTATTCAAAAACAATGAAAGGATAATATGTTCATAAATAAAGCATAAATTGCATAAACATTTCAAAAATTGCTGTATATCATTGGCAACCAAAAAAATGTGAATTAAAGTGAACAAAAGAACAAATTATTATTTGGATCATCATATTGGCAAAGACTTAATACATTGATAATGCATCTTGTAGTATTAATGCATCTTCCGATCTCCAAGGACTCCAATTCCCAGATGCATCAGCTAGCTTTTGTTTTGTTTTATTTTTCTATATTAATTACATTTTACATTCATCAGTGACTTTGAAGTAGGGTCACCAAAGACACTTTTTTTTAACTTAGTTGATCTTACTTATATAACAAGTTGCATATGTAAAGCATCCTCAATCATATCTTGGTGAAACTTTAAGAAACCCTTTATGGGGGTTATTATGATATTATGATTCGTGATAATTGTTAGACCTAGGGATATAAAAATTTATAGAGCTTGTGTATACATTTCCACTGCTACATTTTTTTTTACTTTATTTATTTGACAGGGAGAGAGAGATCAGAAGTAGGCAGAGAGGCAGGCAGAGAGAGGGGGGAAGAAGGCTCCCTGCCGAGCAGAGAGCCTGATGTGGTGCTCGACCTCAGGACCCTGAGATCATGACCTGAGCCAAAGGCAGAGGCTTAACCCACTGAGCCACCCAGGTTTCCCCCAACTGTTACCTTTGAGTGAAAGTTGATTGGGAGAAAGCGTGACTACATTATATCCATGTCACTATAGATAGTTCTTATTTAACTGTGAGTTCCACTAAGGATCTGTGTGGATCTGAATAAGACCCCAAAGTGTAAGGATGTTCATATTTCTTAAATCAATTATTTTCTGTTATGAAATTTGGAAAAATAATTAAAATATTTCCTGTCACTTTCTTAAGTGTATCTATCTATCTATCTATCTATCTATCTATCTATCATCTATCTATCTATATTTATGTACAAACACGTGTTTATGTGTGTGTATTTTTAAAAATTTAGGTAGTTCATAAGGATATGAGAAATTAATTTCATTTCTAGAATGTCATTTCTTTTTCAAGAATATTAGTCATAGAAGCAAATAAAGATGTTTCTACATTTGCTTTATAAATTGGTTAAGTATGTGAGCAATAAAATGGTTAGAATTGATAGGTATATAATGCAGTATCTATTACCCTAATATGTGTGCCAACATATGTGCACACACACACATTCATTCACATACATAATCTAAGTTGTACAATTACATCTCTTCAACTTAATAAAACTTGGTTGACATTTCACCTAAGAAAACCTTTTTGTTAACAAATACTTTTTACCATCTAGTTATATTAAATAAAAATTAGTAAGTTACATCTGCAGTATAATTTATTTGTCAAAATGTTTCTGAGGCATGTTTCTGAAGAAAGTAACTAGAAGGACAAAGTGTTGCTTTGCATCCGGAGATAATACCCAGCATCAGCAGGGACTTTTGCTAGAGGTTACAATAGGGAATGAAGGGAAGATGATTGTAAGAAGAAAGGAAGGTGGGCTCTGAGTAACAATTCCATGTTTCTCAGGTGAGCTACTGCAGATATTTCAAGTGTGCATCTGCAGAACATTTAAACAGTTTTTTGCCCATGAGCATATTTCATGTCCTCTCTGATAGTGTCTAGAATTTCAGAATGCTACTTTTTGTTACAAAGGTTCCATCTGAGACCATTCTGTCAAACAAGGAATCCAAGAGCAGGCTTTGGTTGAAACTAGCAATCTAATACCACACCATCCCTCCATCCCTGATGATTCACAGACCTGTACACCTGGGGCAAATAAAATAATAATAATAATAATAATAATAATACCACACCATCCAACAGAAATGCTAATTCCAGTCTACCTAGACTACAGTCTAAGCAGTTTGCCCTATACACTGTCAGTAAAATTGAAGAGTATCCCTACATAATTAAGGGACTTTCTAGTAACAGGTTTGGGTAAATATAATACAATAGAAAATTAACATTACATCATAACTAGAACTTTTTAAAGACTTCCTTACCTTACACTTATTTTTTATTATCTCTTTTTTTTCAGATGGTCTATATTAGAATTTAAATGAAAAGTCCTGCAGGGGCACCTGGGTGGCTCAGTGGGTTAAGGCCTCTACTTTCAGCTCAGGTCATTATCTCAGGGTCCTGGGATCGAGGCAGGGAGCCTGCTTCCCCCTCTCTCTCTGCCTGCATCTCTGCCTCCTTGTGATCTCTCTCCCTCTGTGAAATAAATAAATAAAATCTTTTAAAAAGAAAAGAAAAGAAAAGTCCTGTGGAGCTGTGACCAGTAGAGCTGATGAAATGCCCAGCCTGAGGGACTATATTCTAATACACAAAAATTAGGGCACCAAAAGGTCAGGGGAACAGGATACAAATTTTTATATTAAAGGGAGAACCTTTAACATTGGTGTAGTATCTTCTATGTGAACCACAGGAATTAAAGGTCTTTTGTTAAGTAGAATCTTTAAATAGAAGTAAATAATATATTCTGGTCTTTGTAAATATCTATGTGTTTAATTAATATTCTAAGAAACTATTATATTTCAGGAAATGTGATAAGATCTGAGTCTACTACTGAGAATAAGATGGGCCCTGATCTCAAGATTATCACTGTCTAATTGGGTAACAAACGTTAAATAAGCAATTCTATACAGCTCTGATGTAGGGATGATGGATGTAGGAACTCAGTGGAGATGTAAGCAGCCTAGTCTACAGGAATTGAGATGGTATCTCAGAATTCATTCTAGATGCAGTGTGCAAAATGTATTAAAATGATCAAAACAGAAGACAGGGACTCCAGTTAGAGCATAAAGTTTTCATACTGAGAATGAGAACATAGTGATCTGAAGTATGATAGAAGCAGATGGAATAGAAAAGATGAGCTACTTTGTAAAACATTAAAAATATAGACTCTAAACAGATTGGCCTTATCCAGATGGGGCAGTGAGGTGGAAGGAGGCCTTCTAAAAGAAGAGTAATAATAATGAATTAAGCAAGAGCAGTGATAGTAGATTAGTGGATAAAGATGCCAAATTTTAGTAGCCTGAGTAATGAATGAAAGAGGGATAGACAAAAAACAGATAAGCGAGCCAAAAAGTGGGCAAAAGACATGAACAGACACTTCTCCAATGAAGACATACAAATAGCTAACAGACACATGAAAAAAATGTTCATCATTAGTCATCAGGAAAAAATCAAAACCACATTGAGATACCACCTTACACCAGTTAGAATGGCCAAAATTAACAGGACAGGAAACAAATGTTGGAGAGGATGTGGAGAAAGGGGAACACTCTTACACTGTTCGTGAGAATGCAGGTTGGTGCTGCCACCTTGGAAAACAGTGTGGAGATTCCTCAAAACATTAAAAATAGAGCTACCTTATGACCTGGCAATTGCACTTGGGGCATTTACCCCAAGATACAGATGTAGTGAAAAGAAGGGCTATCTGTACCCCAACGTTCATAGCAGCAATGTCCACAATAGCCAAACTGTGGAAAGATCCAAGATGCCCTTCAAAAGATGAATGGATAAAGAAGATGTGGTCCATATATACAATGGAATATTACTCATCCATCAGAAAGGATGAATACCCAACTTTTGTATCAACATGGATGGGTCTGGAGGAGATTATGCTGAATGAAATAAGTCAAGCAGAGAAAGTCAATTATCATATGATTTCACTTACTTGTGGAACATAAGGAATAACATGGAGGACATTAGGAGCAGGAAAGGAAAAAGTGAATTGGGGTAAATCAGAGGCAGAGATGAACCATGAGAAACTGTGGACTCTCAGGAACAAATTGAGGGTTATGGAGGGGAGGGGATGGGGGGATGGTGAGCCTGGTGGTGGGTATTAAGGAGGGCACATATTGCATGGAGCACTGGGTATGGTGCATAAACAACGGATCTTAGATCACTGAAAAAAATAAAATAAATAAAATTTAAAAAGCAAAAACAACAAAAAACCAAAACCAAACAAACAAACAACAACAACAACAACAAAGCGTCTCTTATAGACAGCATATGGGCGGGTCCTGTCATTTTATCCAGTCTGCAACCCTGTGTCATTTTATGGGAGAATTTAGGCCATTCACGTTGAGAGTGATTATTGAAAGGTAGGTTTTCATTGACATCAAGTTGCCTCTGAAGTCCTTGTTTCTATAGATCGTCTCTAAATTTCTGTTCCATGTCACTCTTGGGTTCTTTCTTCTTTTATAGAACCCCCCTTAGTATTTCTTGTAGTGCAGGCTTGGTGGTCACATAATCTTTTAAACCTTGCTGGTCTTGGAAGCTCTTTATCTCTCCATCCATTCTGAATGTCAGCCTTGCTGGATAAAGTATTCTTGACTGCATGTTCTTCTCATTTAGTACCCTGAATATGTCTTGCCAGCCCTTTCTGGTTTGCCAGGTTTCTGTGGACAGGTCTGACATTATTCTGATGGTCTTCCCTCTGTATGTAAGAAATGTCTTCCCCCTAGCTGCCCTTAAGACATCTTCTCTGAATTTATGACTCATGAATTTCATGATTATGTGCCTGGAGGTCTTTCTACCCTCGTTGATCCTGGGGGGTGTCTCTCTGCCTCTAGGACATGAACACTTGCTCCATTCCCCATATTAGGGAAATTTTCATCTAGGATTTGTTCACCTATGTCTTCTAGTCTTCTCTCTCACCACCCCCAGGATCCAAATAATCCTGACATTGGAACATCTCATGGCATCATTTATTTCCCTAATTCTGTTTTCATGGCTTCTAAGTTGTTTGTTCCAGGCCTCCTCCTGATCCTTCTTTTCTATGAGTTTGTCTTCTAGATCACTAATTCAATCTTCTGCCTCAGTTATCCTAGCTGTTAGAGTATTTAGATTAGATTGGATCTCATTGATAGCATTTTTAAGTTCTGCCAGATTAGCTCTTGCTTCTGCCAGCAGAGATACTATGTTGCCACTAATGGTCCTCTCCAACCTAGCCATTGCCTGGATAATTGTTACCCTAAATTCTATTTCCGACATACTGTTTATGTCCATATCCAATAGTTCTGTGGCAGAGGTCACAGTCTCTGAATTTTTCTCTATTGGGTGTTCCTCCTCCTAGTCATTTTGGTGAGAGGTGGTTGAAGGGATGTACAGCTGAATATATCAACCATGATCCAGGCAAGGTGCACCTCTCCCCTAATGATCTTCTTCCCCCTGTAGATCCAGAAGTGTATAATCTTACATCTCAGGGTGATTTCGTGTTCAGAGTGTTCTGGTAGATATTTAGCTCAATTCAGGGGTCAAGTTGAAACAGGGTCTCCTACTTCTCTGCCATCTTTCCCCTCCCTCTAGACTGCAGATAAACTGGAAACAATTTTTCAATAAAGGAAATCACCAATACCAAGGGTTGAGAAGAATTCTTATTCTGCTGTTTTGGATTTGAGTGTTCTACATTTGAGTATTAAGTCTGATTGCTTTCTAAGGCTTTTTTTTAATCCTTATTTATCTTGAACCTAGTTGCTATATACATTCTTGAAAATGGAGTATTGAACTCTCCAATTATTATTGTTGAACTGTCTATTCCTCTCTTTATTTGTCAGTTTTTGCTTTATGTATTTTGGGGCTCTGTTGTTAGGTTCATATATGCTTTAAATTTATCTTTTTCACTATTTCACTTTAAACCTATTTATGTTTTTGAATCTATGATGTATCTTCTGTATACAGTATATAGTGGTTCCTTTTTTTTTTTTTTTTTACTCCAGACTGAAAACCTCTGCCTTTTTAATTGGCTAGTTGGATCCATTCACATGTAATGTTATTAATGATATAGTTGGATATACCTCTGTCACTTTCCTTTTTGCTCTCTATATGTCTAATGTACTCTTTCCTCTTCCATTCCTCTTTCAAAGCTTCCTTTTGCATTAAGTGAATATTTCCTGTTTTAATATTTTAATTCTTTTAATGATTCTTTCACTATATTTTCACTATAGTTACTCTTATATAGTTTTATTCTCTTTCATTTTGAAGTTTATTATGTTGATAAATGCACAACTAGGTGTACAGTTTAAAAACCACTGAACTCTGCCTGACCATATAATTTCACTCATATATGGAATTTAAGAAACAAAAATGATGAATATAGAGGAAGGGAGGAAAAAATAAAACAGGAAAAAAAACAGAGAAGGAGACAAACCATAAGAGACTCTTAACTGTACAGAACAAACTGGGGGCTGTTGGATGGGAGGTAGGTGGGGGGATAGGGTTGCTGGGTTGATGGGCATTAAGGAGGCCACTTGATGTAATGAGCACTGGGTGTTATTTGCAACTGATGAAGCACTTAATTCTACCCTGAAATTTAATAATATAGTATATGTTAACTAAGTTGAACCATAAATAAATAAATAAACAAACAAACAAACAAAAAGCTGAAGATGTAAGGACAAAAAAAAACCCACTGAACTGCGCAGAACTACATGCTTTTAAGTTTATGAATTTAGAACATATAAATTATATATCAACAGTACTTACATATACTGGGATAAATATATATATATGAGATATATATAAATATATTTTTAAATTCTACATATATGTATACCATAATACCTAGTCATTTATCCCAGATAAAACCTGCACATAAATATACATGGTGACTTTATAATAACCAAAAATTGGCAACAATGCAGATGTAATTCAAAATGTAAATGGTTGATCAAATTATTATACATCCATACCACAGAATCATAATTAGTTGTATAAAGAAACAAGCTATTGATACAGACAACAACTTGAATAAATCTCCAGGCAATTATGCCAAGTCAAAAAGCCAACCCCAACAGTCATGTATACTATTGACTTGTTTAAATAATACCAAAATTACAAAATTACAGAAATGAAGAACAAATTAATGAATGGCAGTGATAGAAGGGCTAAGGGAAATGGAGGCTTGAGTGACCAAAAAAGAGCAAAATGAAAAGCAAAAAAGCATCATTAAAAGAATTAAAATGTTAAAACAGGAAATATTCACTTAATGCAAAAGGAGGCATTGAAAGAGGAATGGAAGAGGAAAAAGTACATTAGACATATAAAGAGCAAAAAGGAAAGTGACAGAGGTATATCCAACTATATCAATAATAAGAAACTTTTCTGCACTTAGGTTGTATGGTTGCCAATGTCCTGTTGTGAGATTGTGTCTTATAAGACATGCCCATTGCAAGAAACTGGGTAAAGCATGCATGAGTTCTGTCTTTGTTACTTATTACAAGTGCATATGAATCTATAATTATATCAAATAAAGCTTTTAATTAAAAAAAGAAAAAATCTATGATACCAAAATCAAGGAGAAAAAATTACATGCACTTGAATGATCATAGAAGCACTATTTATAAAAGCATGAAACTGAAAACTATACAAAGGCAGAAAAACAGTAGTAGTATGGATAAATAAAATATAGTTAATTTACATAAAAGAATATTATAAAGCAATAAGAATGAACGGTCTACAATCACATGCAATACATGTGGAGGAATATCACTATCTTACACTGACTGAAAAGAGTTAGACATAAAATGTTTCATGTTACATGACTCCACTAATATAAAATACAAAAACATGAATAATCTATATTATTGCAAATCAGGGCAGTGATTTTCCTGGCAGTAGATATGAAACAGTGAGTGGTTGGATGTTTAATAACTATTTGACTAAGTAAGCACTAGGGAAATTTTCCAAGTGATGGTACTGTCCTGTTCTGTTGTTGCTAGTTATCTGTATAAGTTCAGTTAATGAAAATTCATTGTAATGTGCAGTTAAAAATATGTGCATTTTCATGTATATGTGTTCCTTCATAAAATCTTCTAAATTTTTAATGTAAAAAAATTAAAGCAAAAATTAAAAATCAAATTTTTACATCCAATTGCCCTAGAAGAGAAGGCAGGCATTTGTTTTAATATCATTATTGTGTTTCTTTATATATTTAATGCTACACTTATGCTTCTGTGTCTCTAAGGAAATGGTCCCACTGCTACATGTATTTTTGTGTGTGTCAAAGTTCATTAGAAGATTCATTACCAGCTTTTATACAGTAATCACAAAGGACCCTCTTGGTTTTTTTCACTTGATTCTTATGAACCCATAGCATATTCAGCAAATATAACAGAAGGCACTAATACTTTAAAAACTACAAAGCACCCTATCTCCATGTCTAGAAAAGATCAGGCCATCAACTCTTCCATAATCCATTTTTGGTATTCATCTGCCTCAGTGTCAGCGTTTACTTTTCCTTAAACTACTAAATGCAAAGAAGTTATTTCCTAACTTTGCAATGGGAAACAATATCTAGTGATAGTATCTGAATAAAACATTTTTTAGATCTCTGCATTGTCAGGGCTTTCTTGAATGTGGGTTTCTGAAAACACATAGTCACTATATTTATACATCTCTATTAAAAATGATGGGAATTAAAGAGGGCATGTGATATGATGAGCACTGAGTGTTACATTCAACTAATGAATCATTGAACATTATATCAAAAAGTAATGATGTATTATACCTTGCTAATTGAGTTTAAAATTTGAAAATGGAAAAAAACTTCCATTTTGACTTTTACTTTCCATAGGGACCTAAAGATATTTTTGGTGAAATTGTCAACAGAAGCTATGAATTACTATCAGAAAATTAAGTATGACACTTTAAATTTTTAAGTTTGAACATTTTTAGGAAGAAAAAACAATAATAAATAACTCAAGGTTAGAGTAGCACCCAATTTGGGGGAATATTTTGTGTTTGTCCTTTAATCTTTGTGTAGAAAAAATTTGGAAATTTCATGAGGTGAATTCACAGTACTTTTAAACTATTTTTCAATGGTATCTGACCTGTAAATAAATTATATTCATGAACAAAGCTGGCTTTACATTTTGGTAAATATAAGATTATCAGAATTAGCTTTCTTCTCACCTCCTTATCCTCAAACAAAACCCATTAGCTCAAGTCTTTATTTAAAGGTTTTAACATGAGGACAACTCAAGATGACCATTATCAAGTTAGTAAGAAGGTTGAAGATTTCCAGGGAAGATTTTTGAAAAGGCTCCATCAAAGGTCAATATTTTACTGATAAGTGTTGCCACTCAAATTCTCAGTAAGTATGGGTAAACCGAGGTAGTGTTAATCATGAGGTTTGTAAGCCTGAAGCCATGGGTTAGCAGCTATTGGTTGAATAATTTAGACTTAGCAAAGAAATGGGGAAGAACACTTGGGAATAAAGTCTTGCAAGGGTGAGTGGAAATTCTTCACTCCTTCAGTATATATCACAATAATAAAAGGTCAAATACCTGAACTTTTATCCAAAAAAATGCAATATTGGAATTATACACAACAAATTATCCATCAGACAGTAAAACTTTGAGGGTCAGATTTTCCTGTATTTCCTCCTACTAATCACTGTGAATCCTTGGATGTCAAGGAGAGTCAGGAGATTGCCAAAGAGATGATGAATGGAACAGAGAGATAATGCTATTCTACAACACAAATTGGCCTTTGGATCATTCTTTGAGTGTCTCAGCAATAAATTTGAGGGTATAATTACACTTACAGTCTTATCCCTAAGTCAAGTCCAAAACCCCCTTTTGTGATCAAGTTTATAAATTCTAGGGCTATAATGAGTTATTGTCTTCATAAAGGAAAATCTACATCACTGATCGAAGAGTGGAAACATCTGAGTAGCTTCTAATACAAATGAGTTAGTAATAGCTGAGGAAAATCTATGTACCAAGTATTAACTTACTTGTGAATGGCAGAGTACCTGACACCTGGCTTCCTTCCTTTCTAATAAAACACTAAGCAGTCAAAGATGGCCATTAGCAAAAATAAAGCAGGACATAAACTTCAGTAAGCTTGTTATTGTTATTGTTATTGTTATTGTNCATAAACTTCAGTAAGCTTGTTATTGTTATTATTATTGTTATTGTTATTGTTATTCTGCATGTGGATTAGTATGACAGAATGAGGCCCAAACAAACAAATATAAAGATTCGACAGCATGATGCCCANTTATTGTTATTCTGCATGTGGATTAGTATGACAGAATGAGGCCCAAACAAACAAATATAAAGGAAGATTCGACAGCATGATGCCCCGTGAAGTTCCCTGTCTTGGGCCAAAAAAGCAAAGTGAGAATATGTTACAGAAAGGGAATGACTTAAAATNAAGGAGACAAACCATAAGAGACTTCTAATCTCATAAAACAAACTGAGGGTTACTGGGGGGTGGGAGGGTAGGGATAGGGTGGATGGGTTATGGACATTGGGGAGGGTTTGTGCTTTGGTGAATGCTGTGAAAGATGTAAGCCTGATGATTCACAGACCTGTACCCCTTGGGCAAAGAATAAAAATAAAATTAAAAAAAAAAATACAAGGGGCAAATTTGGCCTAATTCAAAATCGTGTTAAGCTTAAATTATCTCACTGGTCAAACTAATCCTTACTGCCTTTGGAGACAAGATTTTACCAGAAAACAAAGCAGAATAAATAGCATTAGTAAAGAGGCTTGTTGAGTATTCATGAAAGATGAAGTGATGGTATTTCTCACTCAGAATAAGAAAAAAAAGATGGATGGCTACAGGGTTTGGACTGAAGAAGAGCTAAAGACAACAGACTCACAAGTCAAATTATTTAAAAAGCAAAGTCTATCTTTGGGACATTCATAATCATCATTCCACTCATTTTTTAACAGCATGTAATTAATAATACTATTACCTTGCATTGGGTCTTATTAAATTTCTTAAATATAATGGATATAAAATATGACTATTTTTTAAAAGAATAGGTATAATGGTATAGAAAACAGATGCTGTAGATAGTATGGCTGGAGAAGGAAGATAGGAAAATGGAATAACCAGGAAATAGAAAAGTGATTATTGGAAACATGATGGCATTTTTATCATGTACTGATGTGATTAATTATGCACATCTTTATGATTAATCTTCTTTGTGTTGTAAATATATTTTCTTAGAATTCCATGTTTCCTGTATGAGGAAAGGAAAATAATACACCTAAATTAGTAATCTTAGAGATGCTTAAGTTTATATAATCAAAATACAGACATAAAAAAGAGAAAATGTAGTCATAAATCTCTGGCTATTACAATGAACCTTATTATTATTAATCAAGCAGTGAATGAGAGTTTGAGATGCTGGCATGGTTGGGTAGAGACTGTCAGGGGTAGACTGGATAGAACTAAAAAAGTTATGAAAACATAATGTGCCTGGGATAATCAACTTGATTTTTGCCTCAGTGACACTAAAACCAAAATAACAGAAAATTCCAGCTTGAGACAAGCTTCCTGAAAGCATGCAATTCTGTGATGATAGCCTGTATCCAACACTTCTTCCTGGATGAGGATCAAAATAATCAAATGTACAAAGATTCCTAGAATATGTTGTGAAGTACCAATACTTATAAAAAAGTTTCAAGGGCGCCTGGGTGGCTCAGTGGGTTAAAGCCTCTGCCTTCGGCTCAGGTCATGATCCCAGGGTCCTGGGATCGAGGCCCGCATCGGGCTCTCTGCTCAGCAGGGAGCCTGCTTCCTCCTCTCTCTCTGCCTGCCTCTCTGCCTACTTGTAATCTCTCTCTGTGTGTCAAATAAATAAATAAAATCTTTAAAAAAAAAAGTTTCAAGATCCAAGAGAAAGGACCCAAAGCCAAGAGATGACTTTTCACTTAAAGAATTTCTGTTGTAGCCCTTTAAACAAGTCTGTATAAAAACGGAAAAATGTCTTCAAGTCTAATAATGGTTAGAGAAGGCAAATTCTAGATAAGTTGATGATCTAAATAATGAAAACATAACTACCATCTCAGTATTTGAATTTCAAATGTAAAAAAAAGTTGAGGATTGAAGAACAACACTTATATTTACTATCGAGTTTAAATTCTAATAGATGTTTACCAGAGTGGAAGAGGGTGGAGTTTGGGTTGAATAGGTGATGGGGATTAAGGAGAATGCTTTTTGTGACGAGCACTGGGTGTCACATGTAAATGCTGAATCACTAAATTGTACACCTGAAACTAATATTACACTGTATGTTAACTAACTGAAATTTAAATTAAAACTTTTTAAAAAGTAAATAAATAAAACAAACTGAGGGTTACTGGGGGGTGGGAGGGTAGGGATAGGGTGGATGGGTTATGGACATTGGGGAGGGTTTGTGCTTTGGTGAGTGCTGTGAAAGATGTAAGCCTGATGATTCACAGACCTGTACCCCTTGGGCAAATAATAAAAATAAAATTAAAAAAAAGAAAAAATTAAATAAATAAATAAATATATTCTAATAGTAATCACAGAACGATGAAGATGACATTGGATTAGGGCAGTGTCTCCAAGTATGAAAACTGTCATGGAGAAATTAAGAAGAGTACTGAAGGATACTCATTCCACTGGATAAAAGTTGGGACCTAAGCCAGAAATATTCTTCTGTTTTCTGCCCAAGTGTACCACTCAGGTTAGTCAATCACATCGCCTAAGATCAAGTAAAATAATGAAAGTTGAAAAAAAAAGAAAAAAGTTGCTTTAGAGTGTTCATTTAATTGAACTAACTCTTTCTAGAAAGAAAAAACAAAATGAAGATGTGGGGAAGAATGCTGTGCTAAATATGCAATTCAATAACAAGAGTTATTAGGCAAATCTCTCCTGGTAATAGAAGCAAAGAAAGGGCCAAAATTATACTGACTGTGTAGGTGATTAAGTAAAAAAAAAAAAAATCGCATACAACCTTGCTTGTCTTTATGCTTCACCTACTGCTCATTGCCATGTGATATTGATAGACCCCTCTTATCAAGATTCAATTTTGCAAATTGTCCTTGCAGATCAGAGAGAAGTCAGAAGTTAGCAGTGAGAAACCACACAGTATGCTGTAACCAATTCATCCTTTTGGGATTGACTAATAATCCATGATGAAGTTTCTTTTCATTTTCTACTTACCACCTACACGTTGAGCATAACAGGGAATTGGACTATCATCATGCTTTCATGTATTGATTCGTACTTTAAAACTCCCACGTACTTTTTTCTCAGAAATTTTTTATTCTTAGAAGTCTCACTCACAAGTGTTTGTGTTCCCAGAATCCTTTATAGCATATCAACTGGTGATAACAGATAATGCTATTACTTACAGTGGTTGTGCTACTCAAATATTTTTTGTCACACTTTTTGGAGCAACACATGTCTTTCTCCTGATTGCCATGTCACATGATCACTTTGGGACTGTATGTAAATCCCCGTATTATGTGACCATGATGAACCAAAGTGTCTGAACTATCTTTGTCCTCAGCTGTTGGCTGACTTATTTATTGATCACGTTCGCTCCACTTTGTGTGGGCTTTCAGGGAGAATTTTCTGACTCCACTGTGATTGATCATTTTGGCTGTGATGCATCTCCTCTCCTGAAAACTTCATGTTAAGATACATGGTTCATAGAGAAAACAATAATTACCTATGCTTCACTAACATTAATCATGATCCTCATTCATGTGGTGCTAT
Source organism: Ailurus styani (assembly GCA_002007465.1). Lineage (NCBI taxonomy): Eukaryota > Metazoa > Chordata > Mammalia > Carnivora > Ailuridae > Ailurus > Ailurus styani. The sequence continues at coordinate 834,124 of LNAC01000236.1, forward strand.
TTTATATTTACATCATCAAGACTATCTTAAGATTTCCTTCTGCTCAACAGAGGGGGGAAAAAGCCTTTTCCATTTGCTCCTCCTATACAATATCAATTTCTATCACAATGGCAGCTGCGTCTGCATCTGTGTCGGTTTTCAGCAAAGGAATGAGTGGCCATTAATAGAGGAGTATCAGTACTCATTAATTCCATGACCCCTGTGTTAATCCTTTTATTTATATCCTGAGAAACAAGCAAGTGAAGCAAGCTTTTGAGAATTCAATCAAAAGAATGAAATTTCTATCAAAGTAAAACACTCAGGGTTAATATTTTCCCCTTACTGGTCTAGTCAACTTTACTGCATCTGAAATTTGTCAACATGGGCTTCTTTCAAAAAATTTTAATGTTCATCACAAAATCTACCCTTATATCATTACTTTCCCTTTTACTGAATGAAAAATAATGAACATGGGTCTTTCCTCCTTAAAATAACATAATTTTTTTCAAAGACAGTCATGCCTGAACTCAACTCTTTCCTAACTTTTCATAATATAGCCAAAATACAAAACTATTTTGCATTATTAAATATTTAAATAGGGACTTCTGGGCAAGTGCTGGATAAATATGATCATTTAATTTGTTAACTAATAATGACATCAAAAGGATAAAACACTGAAAAAAAACAAAGAAAAAATGAAAACCAAAAGAATACTTCATCATCACCAACAAAATACAAAGATGAATTTTAAAACAAATAAAATCAATTCCAGCTTCAAAGCAAAGGATTAGAAAGCTGGAAAAATTCACATTGTAGAAATGTGAAAAAAATTACAAAAGACACTGACAAGAGATTGGCTTCACTGTAACATAAAAGAGATGGTTTCTTCTCAAAAAATCATATAAAGGAATAACAAATTGCACCAGAATACCAAAAACCCATATGTTTAATCAAAAGCACCACAGTTTTCAAAAAGCAGAATAGATTATGAAAATCAAGTTTTTCTTAAAAATTCACATCATGACCCTTACTAAGTTCAGTAAAGGAATAATATTTAAGTACAAGGTGAGGGCGCCTGGGTGGCTCAGTGGGTTAAAAGCCTCTGCCTTCGGCTCAGGTCATGATCTCAGGGTCCTGGGATCGAGGCCCGCATCGGGCTCTCTGCTCAGCGGGGAGCCTGCTTCCTCCTCTCTCTCTGCCTGCCTCTCTGCCTACTTGTGATCTCTTTCTCTCTGTCAAATAAACAAATTTAAAAAAAAATAAGTACAAGGTGAATTAGTGGAACAACATGAAAAAAGACTTGAAGAATAAATAATAGGAATGATTCAAGTCAGGTAAAAAAGGCAGCCTTTGGTAATTGTGATCAAGAATATTCTTGAAGAGGGCTCCTGGCTGGCTTAGTAGGTTAAGCATCTGCCTTTGGCTTAGGTCATGATCTCAGGGTCCTGGGATAAAGCCCTGCATCAGCCTCCTTGCTCAACAGGGAGCCTGCTTCTTCTTCTCTCTCTGCCTGCTCCCTCTGCCTGTGCTCTCTCTCTTTCTCTGTGTCAAATAAATAAAATCTTTTAAAAACATACTATTGAAGATAATTTTTTTGAAAAGGAAAGTAAAGATAGTAAATGAGGGACCTGTAGTCCTAATGTAGTCACAAGTAATAGTTTTCTCACAAAAGACTCCATAACACTTTTATTTTTTTTTTAGATTTATTTATTTATTTGAGAGAGAGAGAGAGAGCACAAGGGAGGGGCAGAGGGAAAGGGAGAGAAAATCCAAAGCTGACTCTACTGAGTGCAGAGCCCCAGAAAGGGCTGGATCCCAGGACCCTGAGATCATGAGTTGAGACAAAACCAAGAGTCCAAGACTTAACCCACTGTACCATCCAGGCACCCCACCTCATTTCAAAGCTCTCACTCTGCTCGATTTAATGGGGCAGGAGGGATGGGGGAGATATATTGAAAGAGGAAAGAAAAGAGTACTTGGGTGGCTCTGTCAGTTAAACGTCTGCCTTTGGCTCAAGTCATACTCTCAGGGTTCTGGGAGGCTCCAGTCATGCTCTTGGGTGGGTACTTTGTCTATTATGATGATTAAATTGAACAATGTATGTAGGACAATCAGCATAGTACTTCATGCCTTATAAATATTCAATAAATGATGGGTGTTATAATGATTAGTAATATTTCAAAAAGGTAACAGGTATACATTCTCAAATCACTGAAGAAAAATATTCATTCTCAAATCATAATACTGAGCAGAAGTTCTATTTCTTTTCTTAATATTGAACACAGCTGCTTGTAGAAAAAATAATAATAAGTAAGAGAAGGGCGCCTGGGTGGCTCAGTGGGTTAAAGCCTCTGCTTTCGGCTCAAGTCATGATCTCCCGCATCGGGCTCTCTGCTCAGCAGGAAGCCTGCTTCCTCCTTTCCCTGTCTCTCTGCTTGCCTCTCTGCCTACTTGTAATCGCTCTCTCTGTGTCAAATAAATAAATAAATAATCTTTTAAAAAAATAATAATAATAAGTAAGAGAAGTATTTGAGTTAGGTACCCATATGCTGTTCTCCCAGTGATAGATTCACATGTTGTGAAAAAAACCCACAAAACCTCAAAAGGAATTATCTTGGCACATATTATTTGTATCTTGGCGAGTATTATTAAGTATGATCCAAAATAATCTGCTAGATTAGAGCATGACTGTCTTGCTGATTGTCTACATGATTGTCTTGAAATGAGCATTTTTTTAGTGTGACAACTCTAACGGTTGTTTATCATCATGCTTATATTTAATGAAATGATAAAGACAAGGCCAACTGATGTTTTGTAGGTTCTTTTGAATGTTTTTCATCTTTCCTATTTCTCCTTAGAGACACTCTCCCCTTAGATTTCTTGTGGAGATGCATTCATTCGTTTTAGATAATTTGAAACTAATAAATATTTCCCAAGTTTCAATCAAATCATCTCAGCTATGATAATCTTCATGAATGTTTGTGAGGTAAGATTCGTTGGACACATATTTTATAAACTATATGGCATTAATGGGGCACCCGGGTGCCTCAGTCTTTAAGCATCTGCCTTTCACTTAGGTCATGATTCCAGAGTCCTGGGATCAAGCCCATATTGGACTATTTTTTCTTGGAGAATTGACTTTACATGTTTTGTTTTGTTTTGTTTTAAGATTTTATTTATTTATTTGACAGAGAGAGAGAGATTACAAGTAGGCAGAGAGGCAGGCAGAGAGAGAGGAGGAAGCAGGCTAAGCCCGCCAAGCAGGGAGCCCAAAGAGGGCCTCAATTCCACGACCCTGAGATCATGACCTGAGCCGAAGGCAGAGGCTTTAACCCACTAGGCCACCCAGATGCCCTGGCTTTACATGTTTTAATACATTTTTGAAAAATACGAAAGACAGCTCTTTGGAGGTGCTAATTCTGATTAACACTTTGAGCAGTAAAAACTTATCATTGATAATTTGTGCAGCTTGTGAATTTGAATATGAGGTAGTGGGCTAAATCATATAAAAGGAAAAATCTTATGTATTCAATAATAAAAATTTTTAACAACTTCAGAACAGGCAAAGGTAATTGACAAAACTAATGAGGGGTGTAATTTAAATATTTTCTTATTTAAAGGAAAGAAAACATACACTATATAATATAGTTTATTTTTCTCTCTGCCAGTACTTATGGTCATTTGGAAATACCTTATTTATTTAACAAGTTGATAACAATTCTTCAGGTAAATAGGAAAATGAAGTGCCTCACTAGATTTATTTTAATTGAAAATATGGCTCTAAAATATATAACCAATAAGTGTTCTGAATTCACATTGTTTTTATAAAACAATAAATCAGACAAATTAGAAAAAACATGTTCTGTTGCATAATTTCTTTGGTAACATATTAGTAAGAATGACTGAATTGTTAATGAAAAACATAAATGACCTATAATTTAACAACTCATTGAAAGTACTTTTTTTTTTTTTTAGATTTCATTTATTTATTTGACAGAGAGAGAGAGATTACAAGCAGGCAGAGAGGCAAGCAGAGAGACAGGGAGAGGAGGAAGCAGGCTCCCCGCCGAGCAGAGAGCCCGATGCGGGCCTCGATCCCAGGACGCTGAGATCATGACCTGAGCCAAAAGCAGAGGCTTTAACCCATTGAGCCACCCAGGCGCCCGAAAGTACTTTATTTTATATATTTGCAGAAATCATACCTTCACCTATCAGATGCAGAATTTATAAAATTGGGGTCAATTTATATAAACGTTTTTGCAATTTTGTGTCTAAAATACATTTAGAATATTTTAAATGACTTCAAAATGTAATTATCTGAATGACTGAAATTATTTTTAAAATTGCTTATTTTTAAATAGATTGTTTTCTATTTTTCAAACTATGTCATGACAGATAGCTTATATGTAATATGAAAATTGAATTGCCTTTTGAGAAAGGTAAGTATTCCATTATATATTCTAAATTTTTTTTTTCCTTTGTAAAGGAAAAAAGTGTTTTCACATTACTGAACTTACTCTTATAATAGTTTCAATTTATTATTTTGGATACTCTTTTGGGGGAATATTCTTTAAATACTCATCCTTAAACAATAAAAGACCCATCGAAACTTCAGTCATTTTTCTTTTTTAAGATTTTATTTATTTAATTGTCAGAGGAAGAAAGAGAGAGAGAATAAGCAGGGGGAACTGCAGGCAAAAGAAGAAGAAGGCTCCCTACTGAGCAGGGAGCCCCATGCCAGACTTAATCCCAAAATTCCAGGATCATGACCTGCACTAAAGGCATTGCTTAACTGACAGAGCCACCCAGGCATCCCAAAACTTCAGTCTTAAGAGTCCTTCTCTTAAATCCTTCTCCTCAGTAGCCATTAATAAGTTCTTCTTGTTCAGATCCATTACTGGGTTTTTGTAAATGTGGTTTTATCTGCTTTATGTTGTTTCAATTTTTTCTAGATTCAACTAGTATTTATTTTGTTGTGGTGTCACACTCTTAGACTCTTTTTCTTTTGTCATTTTGTCTTCATCAGTAGTTCATAGAAAAGTTTAAGAGGCTATAATGGGGCTCTAAACAAATACCACTTTAAAATGAAACCTAAAATTTCAGAATTTAACTGTAGGTCTTAATTCATTATATTGGCATGTTTTATTTTGATGAAATTAATAATTAAAATGAATGAATTATTTTTTAATCTGGAACCAAGATTTAATCTAATTTATTTAAGAAATGAACAAATTTAGAATTAGTTACAATTGAGCAGGAAGTTTGTAAGTAATGGCGAAAAATAAACTATGACAGATTTTGCAAGTCAATTTTCAAAACTGAGTTGACTTCTATTTGCTTTTAAAAAATAGTGTCGGTTGCATGGTTCTAGATCATATCTTCAACCTCATGGAATATCTTCTCATAAATGGGTATATATGTGAAAATGGATCATTTTATATATCATTTTTCTGGATATAAAGCTACTCATGTAGTTTCTTATCATTGTACCTTTTTATTTCTAGAATTTGTTTGAAATCACAAAAGAGAAATGAAGAACCATACAAAACAGATAGAGTTTATCCTTCTGGGACTGACAGATAATTCTGAGTTACAGATTGTAATTTTCTTATTTTTATTTCTAAATTACATGCTGAGTATGATAGGAAACTTAACCATCATTGCCCTTACTCTACTGGATTCTCATCTCAAGACCCCAATGTATTTCTTCCTCCGTAACTTCTCTTTCCTGGAAATTTCATTCACAAGTGTTTGCATCCCCAGATTCCTAATCACCACTGTGACCAGAGAAAAGGCTGTTTCCTATAATGGCTGTATATCTCAGTTATTTTTTTATATATTCTTGGGGGTTATAGAATTTTTCCTTCTGGCAGCTATGTCCTATGATCGTTATGTTGCCATCTGCAAACCTTTGCACTATACAACCATCATGAGCAGCAGAGTTTGTCATCAGATTGTACTCAGTTCTTGGGCAACTGGATTCCTGGTCGTTTTCCCTCCATTGATTTTGATTTTGAACCTGGATTTCTGTGCTTCAGATATCATTGATCATTTCATTTGTGACATTTCTCCTGTCCTGCAACTTTCTTGCTCAGACACACATTTACTAGAACACATTGCTTTTTTCTTAGCCTTGATGATCCTCATTGTCACGTTATTATTAGTGATCCTTTCTTACTCTTACATCATCAAGACAATTCTAAAATTCCCTTCGGTTCAGCAAAAGAAAAAAGCCTTTTCTACCTGCTCTTCTCACATGATTGTTGTATCCATCACTTATGGTAGTTGTATATTCATGTACATAAAGCCATCTGCAAATGAAAGAGTCACTTCAAGCAAAGGAGTAGCAGTGCTCAATACTTCAGTTGCCCCCATGTTGAATCCATTCATTTATACTCTGAGAAACCAGCAAGTTAAACAAGTCTTCAGAGATGTATTTAGTAAGATATTTTCTGCTTCAGATAAATAATACTGTCTGTTTAAATAATTAACATGAAAAGATAAAACGAACAGTGAATAAAAACTATTTCTACTCTTCCAGTTTAAGAACTGATCTTTAATATTTAATTATTTGGACCACTTCAGTTTACCTGAGCTTAGAAACTCTTTCCATTCTATATATACTGACTTTAACTTTCTGTTCTTCAAAGTGAAACATTTCTATGTAAGAAAAATAAAATTACAAGTTTTTTTCTAGACATGTAGAATAAAATGAAAGGCTGGGATTGTATTATACAATACAGGTATTTGTAGAACTGAATTTGTTAAATAATTTAAATAAATGTACCCTGTTTTATTTAGAAGCCATGTTATTTAAAATTTTAAATTGAATTTTGTCATTATTAAATACACATTAGATGCTCCAAGAGAGCTTACACTTTAAAAGGATAATGTAAAGAAATATTTTGTAAAGTTATTTTTCAAAATGTCAACTGTCAACCTGGTAAGAAAGAATAGTTTTTTTAAAATGAAACATACATTTCATTTGTGTGATTTTATTTTAGTATTTATATTGGCTAAATTTTAAAAATTGCAGTGGAAGATAAAATGTGATTTAATACACATGTAGTTGATTTCTCACACAATCTTTTTAAAAAACATAAAAATTTAATCTTGTAAACATATCAATGCTCTATTGACTAAACTGGAGTATATGAGGAATTTTTTGTTTTTAATTCTGTACAGTTTTCCATGGTAAATGATGTCAAATATCAATTTTTCATAACTCAAATGACTTCTTTAATGATGGAATTATGTTTTATTTTCTCCAGAACTAAGGTCATTCTAAGTTTCAACTCTTAAGACACATAGATGTCACAACTCTGTAATTCTCCTACTGTATATGCCAACTGCTTTATAGCATAGTCGTGATTAAGCTATTTGCTCAAGATTATCTTCCATATATGTCAATGGTATTTGTTCTTATCTATGTCTACAGTTACCATACATTTATCTAGTCAATATTCTTGAAAATATTTATTGATTAATTTTAATGTAACCATACCAAAGCTAATCCATAATTCAAAGTAGAAACCATAATTAATAATTGATTGATCATGACAGTTAATAGGAATATGGCTTATACTTGTCAGAACTTATCAAATTGGATACTTAAGATTTGTTCATTTCATCAGATATCAATTTTACTTATTTTTTTAATTTATTTTATTTTTTCAGCGTCCCAAAATTCATTGTTAATGCACTACACCCAGTGGTCCATGCAATAGGTGCCCCCCTTAATACCCAACACCAGGCTCAACCTTCCCCCACCACTCCCCTCCAAAACCCTCAGTTGTTTCTCAGAGTCCACAGTCTCTCATGGTTCATCTCCCCCTCTGATATATCCCAATTCACTTTTCCTTTCCTTCCCCTAATGTCTCCCATGTTATTCCTTATGCTCCACAAGTAAGTGAAAGGTAAATTTTATTTAAAAAATTATGAAAAAATTGAGTTGTGGATATTTGGGCTATTTTTCACAGTGACACAATGATCAATTCTGTAAGTTCTTTGTGTACTGTAGGCTTATTCAAGTGTGGCATTGAAGAAAATGATATTGAGGCTTCTCACTGTAGGGGAAACAAATTACAGTCATTTCGTAAGTAACCTAAATATTAGAATTGGAAGTGTCAGTATGAATTCATTACACACATGCACACGCACACACAAACAGAGTCTTCTGAGAGGAGTTTTAAGCAATAACACACCAACAGAACTAATGCCCACATCGATTTTTACCTATCATTAACTAAAAGGAACCTGGGGTTCTTGGAGCACTAACAGTATTGTTTAGGGCTGATCAAGGAAAGTATTAAGAGAGTTAAAATCACCTCGTTGTAGAGAAGTACTCAAAAAATGAAGAGGACATATAAACAAAGTTCAGAATCCAATTGAAAGAAGTTCCCATTCACCATATTTGGGTAATTTGGATATCAAATAAATGATGACATTAATAAATTCCAACTTACTTAACTACCAACATAGAAGTAATGATTAAGCTAGCAAATCATCAATAAATGCTAAAACTAGTGGATGAAAGTTTCATGAGGAACAGAATATCTAAACAGTTTCAAAACATTTCCAATTAATTTACTTATTACCACAGGGAGAAAATAGTAATTTTGCAGTCTAGAGAGATTTGAAAGAGACCATTTTAGCCAAGTGGACAGTTATCACCACCAGTGGGAAAATCAGCATTATGTGGCTCATGAAAATGTGGACTAAGAAGGATCTATCATCATTTCTGTTTTATTCCTGAAAAAAAAAAAACATACCAACCTCAGTTTAACCTTGAAGAAAAATTGGATGAGCTTGAGTAACATGCCTTCTTCAAAAATCTCAAGACAAAAAGGTAAAATATAGTCTGAGGAGCTGTCCTAGATTAACAGAGCTAAACAGAAATGAGAACTAAATGAAGTGTATAACCATGCATTATGGTGGATCTAGGGGGAATAGAAAGATATACATCCATATGTACTAGGTATAATGATAATTTCAAAATAAAGGAAAAATAAAAGCACACTTCCACTTAACATAATGTGACAATCTCTTGTGCATCTTAACCTACCCCTCAAAAAATGAGACACAAAGTCCCAATCACTTTATCCATCTTTTGGGGTTTGAATGATATGCATTCCTGTTCTAGCTGAGACACATACTCCTTGTGATACTCTGTATCTACTACTACTGTGATATAAAGCTATTTATTATTTATTATATAAAGCTATTTATTATTAATACTAGTATTTCGTTTCATATTTTATATTATAGAGGAATGAAAAAGTGGAAAAATTAAATAATTTGAATGAAATGTGTGCTTGTGGGGGATATTGATAATGGGAGAGGCTATGCATGTCAGGGGACAGGACATGATCTTTCTCCCATCCCAATGTTTTACTTCACTGTCTTAACATATTTGTTTTTATTTATAAATAAAAGACTAATTGCTACTCAAAGAAATGTGTGTGTTAAGGAAAAAAACTGTTAAGAATAGAATAAACAGAATAAAACCTGGAGACACTAGAACATTTTATTTCACAGATTTATTTCCTAGGACTACTGTCTAAGAACTCTGTACCAATATACTCTAAGAATTTTTAATGGTCTACATTTGGGATATCTCTAAGTTATGGAATTTTATTACTAAAGTATCTATAGTGTCATTCTATATTAGGTTGCCTATGTTAGATAACGTGTCTGTTCTCGATATTGGAAAAATATTAGAAGGTAGATTTTCATTTACAGGTTTAGAGTGGCCTTGCTAAATTATTTATCTAGTACTCTGATTCAGAGTAAATTCTGAAATGTGCAGGGACACCTAGGTGGCTCAGTCGCTAGGCCTCTGCCTTAGGCTCAGGTCATGATCCCAGGGTCCTGGGATCGAGCCCCTCATCGGGCTCCCTGCTCAGTGAGAAGCCTGGTTCTCCCTCTCCCAATTCCCTTGCTTGTGTTCCCTCTCTCGCTGTGTTTCTCTCTGTCAAATAAATAAAATCTTAAAAAAAAAAAATTCTGAAATGTCCAACATAGGCCCAGAAAGATATTCAGAAGAACTGGCAGTGGGAAAGTAAACCAGGGAAGGTGGACTCTTTTGCCTTAAAGAGAACTGATTTCTCTCTTAAGCGGTATAAGTATACAGTTTGTTAACCATAGGATTAATGTTAAGCTAATTGGTTTAGAAAAAAAAGTCTTAGAAATATGATGAATATATGAGTATTAGCAAAAATATATACACCCTACTCTCCATATTTCTCTCCATATGGAGAAACATTTTTTAAGAGTAATTTTCAAGGGTAAAAAAATACAATATTCATACAGTTATTCAACAAACATAAGCAAAGAATTTTATTCAAATAGTTAAACAGTAAGATGGTAAGGCTGCTTGAAAGGAGAATTCAAGAAATAAACACTATATAATCAGATAATGACTATTTGTTATCTATTAGATACTGAATTGATTGATATCCCATAGTACCATAAAACTGTAGTCTTTAGGATATCTTTTCTACTGAACAGAAATCTACAGTTAATGTGTCATGTCAAAGTGTGTGGACTTTAAGCAAAAAGTAAATAACAAAGTCAGATCCCTGTGTATTTTCCTGAATAAAAAATGTTCGGATGAACTTGTAAAATAATGACATTGTAAAGATGGGCAGTCATTCTCCTACTTCATTTCTAAGGTTTGAAGACTTTTTCAATAATTCATCTGTGCAATTCTCCTGGCACCTCTCCTATCTCTCCTTCCACTGGTGTTGAAAAGACTGATCTGACAAGTAGATTTAGAGGGGTTTGGAGGGATTTTTTTTGTTTTGACTTTATCTTTGCAACTTTTCTCTTTTTTTCCTTATTTCTTTTTATTGTGGTAAAATGAACATATCATAGAATTTACCATTTTAAAAATTTTAAGAGTACATACAGTTCAGTGGTATTAAGTATATTTACATTGTTGTCCAGTCAACACCACTATCTATCTACACTACTTTTTCCATCTTCCCAAACTGAAACTCTATACCCATGACAGGTAGATTTTGAACAAGGATCTGGGTATGCTAGGTCTATCCTGTTCCCTTTCCTCTCTTATGTTGTCTTGTCTACAACTAGATTTAAAACTGCTCGAAATCATTCAATAAAGGATATACCCCTGGTTGGTGGGGTAGATTTGGATCTAGTCCTGTCTATCTGATAGATATGACTAACTCAAGAATTTCTTATTGTGATGCTCCAAGCCATCTTTTCAATACTTGTATCTATAATAAAACTGGAATTTTAATATCCATTGACTTGCCTACTTTCTCTCTAACTGACTCAGAAATCAAGCAAGGAATAAGGGTGGGATTCCTTCACAATCCCAACAATGGCAAGGGACCTAAACACTTCTGTGAATATTATGTGGCATTAACACATGGCAATACACTTCTGTTGTGATGAGCACTGGGTGTTATATGCAACTAATGAATCACTGAACACTACAAAAATAATAGTAACAATAATTAATTAATATATATAATTATATATGTATAAAACTGGCCTTTGCCTCAGAAATTCTTCTTCTGATAATTTATACTAAAGAAATAGATGACATTTATATAAGATAATATAATATATAATTTTATAATGGTTAAATATGGGAAGTTTTACCAAATAATGGCTTGTCAATAAAAATAGCCTAATGCAGAAAAAAATTGCGATGCAAATCTATATTTTTATCATGGAAAAGTATTTACAGTTACTACTCAGAAATTGACTGTACACTATTTTCAAATATATTTACATGTGTTTCCACTGAAAGTACAGACCTAAAGCAATTTTGTTGTCCTTTGTTCATATTTTGTTATCTATGGGTTGAAGAATAACTAGAAATATCTTTTCATCAGAGAATTACTGTCTTGCCCTTAGAATGCATCTAATAAAATTGTTGCATCTTATTGTCTCCAAGGACATGATTCCCACTGCTGCTTCTATTTCGTATTTTGCCAAAATGCAGTGCATATTAGAATCACTAGTCATGTTCAAACTTCGGTTACAGAGGACCCCTTCTTTACCCATATAGAGAGCTCCTGCACATCCATAACAGTCTGAGATAACAAAACACTCATGTAACCTCACTGTGTAAAAGTCTATCTGTCCGGAGAAGTCAGAAATCATCTGTCAAAGTCTTCTAAATATCACCTTAGATTGCTCATCATTTAAAATAAATGACGGGTTTTTTTTCAGGTTTGCTATATAAGAAATTTTTTCTAGGTTTAAAGTGGAATAGAATCTTTAATGAGAGTTTGTTGGCAATTCAGAGAACACTGTCTGCAGTAAAAAAAAAGAAATTGTCCATGACTGTGTATGTGTCGATGAGAAGGGCATCTGTACATATATTCGACTCCACTTACGCTTCCAGTTTCATCATTAGGACCATCAGGATTACACAGTCACCTAAAGCCATGATTACCTTCTGTAAGAGTAAGTATATTCTTATTTGGTAATTTCAGTTTCTTTCTTCATTCGACATTCTAGTTCCTTGGTCTCTGTAAAATATCAGACTGATCTATCTAAATATGAGATGGCAATACCTTAACTTGAATATCTCTTAACAAGCAAGTAGTTATTTAAAATGTTATTGTCTTTTAGAAAAATTAAACTTTAAGGGATTTGACTCACTGGAGATATTTAATGCACACATCAGTAGAGATGGGTCAATACCTGTTCGCTCTTTTCATCTTTAGTATCTATAGCAATACCAATCACATCACAGGTTCTCAATAAATATGTTTTGAATTAATTCATAGAAATAGGAGGAGCAAACAGAAATGACTTGTCCTACAATATCACACTTACCACTCAATATGTATTTACACCAATTTGTACCTCTGCCTTCATCAGAGTTCCACATTATTAGCAATGTTGTTGTTGGTGAACAATGAGCTAATTATAAACACAAATATTCCTTGAACTACACTAGATTGAAAATACACCTAAATTAGAGTGGTTTACCAGGACATTCACTTAATATCTCAGGATCACAGAAGATAAATGTTGGTGAGTAGAAAGAAAGGAGAGTTCGGGAATCTGGGCCAGTGCTCTGAGTTAGGATGCCACAAGGAAGCACTGAGAGCTTTAACAATTTTCTCAGTTTGGTTCAGAAGGTTCAACTCCTATATGATCCTATCTAAAAGGGTGTCTTGTTATCAGTTAATTATTTCTCCCCCTGAGCATAGATCAGTGCTCCTTTTCTGCAGAGATGCCTACAGTCCAAGGTAATTCCCTAGCTATAGGACTCTGATGCTGTTTTATGTTACTGTCTTGATAGAATTAACATGCTTCAATTCACCAGACTTTAGAAAAGCACACTTCCAGGTTTCTTGTTGGGTCCAGACTGCTAGAAATAAGTGAAACCATTCATTTTTAACAAACTAACCAATTTTTCCATAAGAAATCCTTTTCTTTCTTGGACTGGAGGGGAAAAAATGACATAAACTTTTTATTTACAAATGGAAATAGCTGCCCATATAATGAATAATCTAATGATAGTTGAGAAAGAAATATGAAATACCTATTGCCTCATATCCAAAATGGCAGTCACTGAACTCGGCCCTTAGTATTTCTTTACAGGACATTGAACGGGTTATCAGAGGCACCAAAATTCACAAACTTTATCAAAAAAAAAAAAGAACCTCAGGAAAGGGGTGCCTGGCTTGCTCAGTCGGTTGAGTGTCCAACCCTTGATTTCATCTCAGGTCATGATCTCAGTGTGGTAAGTTTGAGTCCCTCCTTGCCTCTCGCTGTGCATGGAGCCTGTTTGAGATTCTCTCTCCCTTTCCCTTTACCCCTCCCCACATACTCACATACATGCTCACTCTCTCATTCTCTCACTCTTTCTCTCGATAATGTTCAAAATAAAATTTGTCAACACTGTTTGACAAGTTAGTCATAAGAGCTATCATAAGAATAGTCATACATCAAAAACTAATGATGTACTGTATGGTGACTAACATAATAAAAAATAATAATAATAAAAGGAATAGTCATGGACTACAGTGGGAATATTAACAGGAAAAACTACTTCCGTCTTAAAGAATTATACACGGATTCCTAGTGAAATGTATACCTAAACCAAAACTTTGAAAGAGGGATAAGGAGGGTAGAGGGTGCAAGTATAGAAATCACTGAAGACAAAAGGATCAGCATATAGGGATTTCCACAGATAATTTTAAGCATGGCCTTTTATGGGAACTACGAGTAAATAACTGAAGCAAATTGAGGAGATGTGAAACTAGCAGCCTGACTCTGTAGACTGTATTCTTTATCACTATAATATCCTATCTCTTTTTTTTCCTTTTTTTATTGAAGTATAATTAACAGTGTTATATTAGTTTTAGGTGTACAATATGATTCAACAATTCAATGCAGTACTCAGTGCTCATCAAGGTAAGTATACTCTTAATCCCTTTACCTATCTCACCCAGGCTCCACCCACCTCCCTCTGGCTAGCTACCACCAGTCTGGCCTCTCTATTTAAGAGTCTATTTTCTTGTTTGTCTCCTTTTTTCTTTGTTCGTTCATTTGTTGTTTCTTAAATTCCACAGATGAGTGAAATCACATTGTATGTGTCTTTCTGTGAATGACTTATTTCTTTTAGCATTATATCCTGCAGATCCATCCATGTTGCTGCAGATGGCAAGATTTCATTCTTTTTTAAGGCTGAGTAATATTCCATTGTATATCATAGTGGTATATGCTGACTAGGATGGTAAGATAGTAGCCACTGTAAGTATACTAGGAGAATAGAACAAGAAAGTCTGTCAGTTGTATGAATTAATGCTGGAAATATTAGAAAGATCCCCAAATGCTCACTAAGGAACTTAAATTTTATAATGAAGGCAAAAGGGAGCAACAGAAAGGATTAAAATTACTGTTTGGGTTACAAAAATTCCATTTACAAACTCTGAAAGCAATAAATAAAAGTTTATTTTTTTAATTCAACTTAATATTAGTGTCTTCCCTCTCTACCTAACTCCACCACCTATCTCATTCTCATGAATCATTACCATATATCTATTGCCACCCTCAACCCAGCTTCACCTTAATTCTGGTACATTTGCACAGTTCTGATATTAAGAGGTAAAGAAGTATCAGCATCCATCAGAGCTGGCGTTACCAAAATATGCATCAACTCTTCAGGTCCTTAAATACCTATTCTGTGCTCTACTGCTGTGGGATCGACCTCTTGTTTCCCTTCCGTTATTACTCTTAAATTAAGGTCCAGGGGTTCTCTGTATAAACTTTAAGAAACTTTTAGTATTTCTGCGGCAAATTGCAATACAGAAAAATATATGAAGTATCAAATGTTCTATTTTAGTTTCCTTGTCAACATTAGGCATGATAACAACCTTCTTCTAATTCTATACTAGTCTTGAGAGCCGAAAAACTATGTGACTTTCTAAAGCCCTTTTAGCCTGTGTTCAAAGAGCAACTAATTACTTCCTATTATTTTCTTCCTTAGATCTCTACAAGAAAAAAAAAAACTGCAGAAGTCTATCTCATTTTCTTCCCTTCTGTTATTCTGGCTCTATATCACTGGAAGATAGCAGACAGCCCCATACATAGAGATCTTGTTCAGAACTATCAAATTCTCTAAACTACCCCCCAACTCTCCTATCCCCTGCCAAACAAATTTCATAAGTTCTCTAAGAATGAAAAGACTTGTCCTTACTCACTACTCTGAAAAAAATATTTACTGCCTGAAAATATTCCATTAATCTAAATGCTTGATGCATTTGAAACTTAAAATCCATAAATATATTCCTTCTTCTATTCTTCACAATTCTTATGTAAAGCCAAAATGAATTAACTTTCATTTAACTGAGAGATGGATCAAAAGTTTTAAGGAAACATCTAGTATGGGATGAATGTCAGCTAATAACAGTTCAGAAACATTTTTCCACAAAACATAAGGGAGAATTAATCATATCTGAGCTTTTTAAAAATGATTCTGATTGCATTGATTTTAAAATATTGAATGGAGAAGGAAAGACATATGTTAAAGTGTATGTCAATATGCTTTTGCAATATTTTAGCCGTGAGGTAAAGACACGCAGAGTAAAATTAGTATTGTGAGTGAGAGGGTAAAAGAAACAAATTAAGAAGAGAACCAAAATGGCAAGACCTAGTGATAAACTGAAAATGGGAGTAAAGAAAAGGAACAGTAAAGAGTGTCCTTATATGAGACTTGGGATTGACAGGGAAGGATATACAATTATAAGAGGCATATTTCAAATCATGAAATATGTACATCTACAGGACTCTCAATAAGAAATAATAAGATAACAAAATAAGGATGCTCCGTGTAGTTAATAATAATGAGTGTTCACCATATTCCAAATGCAGCTGTATATATTTTATCTATATTATCTAAATTTATCAGTATAACCCTAAGATATAACTATTATTTTACCTAAATTTTGCACATTAAGCAAATTGTGCAAAGACACTCAGAAAGGAAAAAGGGAAAGTATAAATTCAAACCCTCTAATTCTGACCTAGATGTCCAAAAATAAGCTGAATGTTGAAATAAGAACATTGTAGAGATGTGTTTTTTCCCTTGTGATATAAATTGGGAATTATCCACCTATTTGAAATCACCTCACTTACAAGAATCACCTCATTTATAAGAGAGAGTGAAAGAAAGGATTTTCTAGAAAAGAGATTTCAGATGGATGAACAACCATACCGATTAGAGAAAGAAAAACCATGAAAGAGAATGAAAAAGAAAAGACAAAGCAGNAATTACTGTTTGGGTTACAAAAATTCCATTTACAAACTCTGAAAGCAATAAATAAAAGTTTAATTAAGAAGAAATTCAAGGAAATGTGAAATAGTGGGAATGAAGATGTAAAGAATTTCTTAAATTAGCAGTTTATAGTCTCATATGCCAGAGAATTTGAATAAAATGAAAACTGAATTTTGTTTAATGAGTGAAACAAGAGGGAGGCTAGTGGTGACCTTGGCTAGAATAGTTTAAATGTTGCAAAATCAGATGAGTTGATGTCCTAATGGTTACTAGGACAGAGGAGACAATTACCATGTAGGTGAAATTTAAGCAAAAATGTGGAAGTATAATTAAGAAATAGCTAAAACCTCTTAAATCTGATATTGCTAAATGTCATTTATAATAAGGTGGTGATTGTTTTTCAAACTGCAACAAGGCTAGCCAAAAACAAACAAAAAAACAGGGATATGGCTCTTCAACTCTATAAACATACTTCTAACGTTCCCTTCGTTCTCTGTAATAAATTTTTAATCCAACACATTGTAATGCAATATATTCAAGGAGCGATATGTCATTGTCAACTGTGTTTAGAAAGAAACAATGGAAATTCAGTTTGAATTTTAATATCAAGAACCTGCTCTTAATGAGAACCCCTTGGTGGGAAAAGAGGGGGGATAATTCTCAAGATCTAGAGAATACAAAAGAGTAGCCTCTAGTTAGAGTTATGTTAGGGCTTTCACTGTTGAAGGAATCTAGAAAAAAAGTATTGAATGAGACAATACAATCCCAGACCTCAGCTTGCAAGCTGGGGAGAAATTCTTCTTAGCACAAAGATACCTCAGGAAGCATCAAAATATATCACATAGATGCTCTACTCTGAAAGTAGAAAGAAAATACAGCCAAAGGTAAATATTACAATGTTAAATATGTACCTTTGAAGTAAAATTTCTATGGTGAAAATCTGCAAAAAAATTGGACTGTTCACACATTTAAATGAATCTTTAAGAAAATATAGCCAATAAAAATGTCTTTTTTTTCCAATAAAAATGTCATAAGCACATTTCCAAAAAGATGGTCTAGGTAATCTGACACAGGGTAAACTATGCAGTAAGTACTCACTGCCTGTTTAATAACTAATACACATGTAAACTTTAATACTGGGATTATCTTACCAAAGACCATTGTTAGTTTTTCTTAAAGTCATCTCTGCTGGAAGCATGTCTGCAGATAGAAAATTTGGGGAGAGCAGAATTCTTGATTCAAAAGCAACTTATGGAGAGAGGGTTTTTTTTTTCAATGATGTTTATAAGATGATACATTGAACTGACACCAAGTATAGCTAAGTTGTAGATTTATTAGCAGCAGTAGTAGAAAATATGTGATTCAAATGTGAATAGTCAGTTTGTGTGACACCAAGAGGTAGTGAAACATCGTTGTGTGTTATGTGTTCACTTCTCAACTAACCAGTTGTAAAGGAATCACTCTCAGATTTACTTCTCTTAAAGTTAGACACTGGCCAGGACTTTGGAGTTCTTATGTAGTCTTCCTTATTGTTTCAAGCAGATTGGGCAAAAAACAGTAGTCAAGGATGAGAAACCAAACGGCACTAACATCTTTCATCTTGCTGGGACTGACAGATGACCCTCAACTGAAAATTTTGCTTTTTATCTTTCTGTTTCTTTCCTACATGCTGAGTGTATCTGGAAACCTAACCATCATCACCCTCACTCTGATTGATTCCCACCTTAAAACACCGATGTATCTTTTCCTCCAAAATTTCTCCTTCTTAGAAATTTCATTCACAACTGCTTGTGTCCCCAGATTCTTATATAGCATATCATCTGGGGACAAGTCCATTACCTATAATGCTTGTGCCAGTCAACTGTTGTTTACAGACCTCTTTGCAGTAACAGAATTTTTTCTCCTGGCCACCATGTCCTACGACCGCTATGTGGCCATCTGTAAACCCCTGCATTACATGATCATCATGAGCAGTAGAGTCTGCAAGAACTTCATCCTCTTCTGTTGGGTAGCAGCACTGATCATCATTCTCCCACCAATTAATCTAGGTTTGGGCCTGGAATTCTGTGATTCAAACATCATTGATCATTTTTGTTGTGATGCATCTCCTATCCTGAAGATCGCTTGCTCAGACACATGGTTGATAGAACAGATGGTTATAGCCTGTGCTGTGTTGACCTTCATCATCACCCTCATGTGTATAGTTCTTTCCTACATTTATATCATTGGGACCATTCTAAGGTTTCCCTCTGCCCAGCAAAGGAAAAAGGCCTTTTCCACTTGTTCTTCCCATATAATTGTTGTTTCCATTACGTATGGTAGCTGCATCTTCATTTATGTCAAGCCTTCAGCCAAGGATGAGGTAGCTATTAATAAAGGGATTTCACTCCTTATTACTTCCGTTTCGCCAGTGTTGAATCCCTTTATTTACACACTGAGAAACAAGCAAGTGAAGCAAGCTTTTCATGACTCAATTAAAAAAATTGCATTCTTCTCAAAGATGTAAAGGAGAAATGAGTCTATGAATCTAACTGAAAGGAAGGACAAAAAGGTCTCATACTGGAAGCTTTTAAAACTGTTTGTCTCTATATCATTTATTCTCCAGTCATACAGACACCCTCACTTTCTTTTTAAACAGCTTACTGTGAGCGCTATTCCATTTTTTAACTCTCCAATAAAACTAAACTCTGTGGATATTTACTCTTAGTGTCTGACAGAAATTGATATTTGCCAAACATGTTGGATGTTATCCCAGAAACACAGTAGACCACATTTTTTTTACCATATTTCTACACTGTCAGGTGTGACTATGTAGCTTATGTTATAGCTAACAGAACAGCTGTGGAAGTGGTGTGCACCATTTCTAGACCTGGCCTATAACACATCTAATATGTGATTCACCAACTCTTTTTTTTTCCCCACCTACCAGCTAGATGCCAGGTTTAAATGATTTGTAAGCTACACATTGGTGATGAATGAAGTTGATTTTCCATCTCAGCTATAGTCTTCGTCCAAAGAAAACATGATAAAGCTTCTTCTCTGCCCCACCTCAACTCAGGTGTCACCAGATTGGATAAGTAAAGTATTACAGAGCTGTCCCTGTCACTTAGTTAAGGGGACCACATTCGTGGTTACCTCTATTTTGGCTAAATGGGTGAAATTATGACCTCTACTAAAGTACCATTAGAAGTATGTACTGTTAAATTTAATGGTATGAATATTATGTCTTGACTATTGGCATCATCCTCTACAGACACCCATAAACTCAAATCTAGCCCAGAAAAACCATATGAGGAAAATAGTACTAAAAATAATATATACAAAGTTGTGAAGTTATAATACTACCCACCCCTCTTTCACATCTCCTGGTCCTATAAACCTTCCCAGTTAAGTGCCCATATTACTTCCTCTCATCTTCACTGTGAGGAGACAATTATTTAAATAAAATTCGAGGCTTTTGTCAACTACTTTTTTTCAATAACTAGTGTTTAAATTGGCCTTTCCAATTTTCAAGGAGTCCATTGCATAGGGGCAATATGGAATATAATATGTCTATGTAATATTCTGTTTTTCTCGACCCTTTGTGTATATTGCTAGGAGTAAACTATGTAACTGAATCAGAAGGAACATATTCAAGATACTTTAGAAGGGATTGTGTAAATAGATGTAGTCCCTCAATCTCTTGCAGATTCCCTAAGAGTAACTGAGGGAGTAAATTTAGCCTCTGTACAAAGATTTGGAGGGTATTATGCTGAGCGAAATAAGTCAATCAGAGAAAGACAGTTATCATATGATCTC
>LNAC01000236.1:854835-867327 GCA_002007465.1 Ailurus styani
AAAAAAAAAAAGATTTGCCATTCTAAATCACAATCCTTACTGCATCTGGAACTCTTACAAGCTATAATAAATTGAATAAATCTGAATGAGAATTTTAAGATGTGCATGTTGAACTAAAGTGACTTTCTCACACATTACTACTGATATTTCACTAGTAATTTTTAGTACATCTTAATAATTGATCTTTATTCATCTAATTCTTTGAAAGTATGTTTCTCTGAGGGTCTGTCATTAATTAATCCCTTTTAAGGGGATTTCACCAGGTCACGCCTTCCTTTCTGCTACCATGCCCTCTGCCCCCTGGGTCCTTGGTCACAGCTTTGACCCAATACCACTAAGGCCAGGCTACCACCACTCTGCACTCCAACCCTGGGGCCTAAAATGCAGCTATGACTAGACTGCACTGCTCTGTGCCCAGCCCCCTGGGACACTACTGCATCCTCCCTGGAAGTGGAAACACTGCACCCCACCTGGCAGACACCCTCACACTCATTTGGAGATGCAAGTCTTTTCCCACCAAAGCCAGTTTGAAAAAGCTGCAAGAGACAACTGCTCCCTCAAATGTGTAGACATCAGTGCAAAGCCAGTAGAAACATGAAAAGGCAAAGCAATATGACACCATCAGGGGAGCACAATAATTTTCCAGTTAACTGAGACCAAAGAAATGGAAATCTATGAGTTATGTGAAATAGAATTCAAAATAATTATTTTAAAGGGGATGAGCAAGTTGTGAGTCTGTAAGTACAATATGGATAATAATTAATAATACTATACTATATACTTAAAATTGGCTGGAGATCTTAAGCATTGTCACCACAAAATAAAAAATTATATACATATAAAGTGATAGATATGTAGTTAACTTAACTGTGGTATTCATCTCACAATGTATATGTGTATTAAATCATCATTAAATCATTATATTCAAATTTATTTGCCAATTATTCCTATAAATCAGGAAAAAAACACAGACACATATATACAAAAAATAATCAATTAGTAAAAAAAAAATAGAAAGGCCCATGAAATATAAAAGCAGAAGAATCATAAAATTCTGGGAGTTATTTCTGAAAACTATCAACAGTAATCATTTTGCATTTTCTTAAGAGCTTTTTTCTTTTTTATTATCTGAATAGTTATATTTACACTAAGCATTAATTACACATTTTATAGGATTACTACATTAGAAAACTGTCCTTATCATCTTACAAATACTTAAAATGATGTTGAAATAAAAGAAAAGAAAATTGCCTTTTGCCTTGTAATCTGGTACTTATTATTGCATACCTGGGCTATTTCTGATGTTAATGTTATTTATATCTGTGTCTCTCAGTATATTTTCCCCAGTTCTCTTTGTTCAACTCTGTATTTCCAAAGTCTTACATAAGAGATTCATTAGTAATGTTTAGGACATAGCCACCAAGGACATATGTGTTTATTTCACTTAAATGAAAACTGGGTCAATTTTGTCAATTTAGAAATATTTTCCTGTGCTAGAAATATCAGAATATCAATTTTTACAGAAACAGAGATCCTTACCTACCCGTTTAAACTATTATAAGCTTTGAAGTTAACAGGGTAAAGAAAATATTTCCTGGGCTCACAAGGAGACAGGCTTCCTGATGAAAAACTCTTCATCTTATGTAGATGGTAGACCACTTAGTGAAAACTGCAATTGCTAAGCTCTCTGTGTAAGTCTGTATTCACAGAATGAGCAATCAGAGCCCATCCACCTATCTCTATGATAAGACATTCCTGGATGACTCTTTCACCTTTTGCAACTTTAGGATTCAGTAAACATCTGAGATCATGACTATCAGAAAAGTTTTTTGGGTTTTTTTGGCTTTTTTTTCCCCCTTCCTTGAACTCTGGAAGGATTTCCTCTGAAGAAAGTGTCTAAAAACAAAATAATGGATATGATATGTTATTTTAATAATTTATGGTTTCAACAACCATTAATGAAGTGTGGCTTTTCAGTATGAATGACAAATATATGATAGTCCCTGACAACCTGTTTTTATGTATCAATACAATGAAGATCATCTACATGTCGTGGAATCTGGGGGGACACTCCTAAGCATCCTCTGCCACATCTCACCCCTCATTTTAAGCAAGAACTATGCAAAAAATAAAAATAAAAATAAACAAAAACTATGCATAAAATGTGTAAATTTTATCTCCATTGAGAGATTTGTTTGCTGACATTTTACCAGTGGATGATCTCGCTCTCTAATAATTATTTACATTTTAATGTAAAGTCTATTTTTAATCTCTGTATCTTAATGTCAATGTCAATTTCATGACAGTGTTCTTGATAATGTGAAATATTAACAGCTGGGAGAAAATGGTGTGGTGTTTTTTATTTTTTTTTTTATTTGCCCCAGGGTTACAGGTCTGTGAAAGTGTGGTGTTTTTTAAAAAGACACCATCCTCAGTATGTACAGGCTGAATGAGGTGCCTCAAGATGAGTGACCTATCCAGAATTTTGGTGATGGAAATTGAGGGGAAATGTCTGGGCTGCAGATCCAGATTCTCTACCATTGGAAATGCTGTGCTGTCCCTTAACCTGGTACTGAGGTGCCAAGGTTAACTGTGACCTGCTCTTACTCTCATTTTGCTTTTCTATATTCTTTAGGCTAAACTATGGGTCTAGTACAAGATGGAAGCTGATATCTATCCACCCTTTCTAATTATTAAGAAGGAAACTTTTTTTTTTTTTTTGACACAGAGAAAGAGATCACAAGTAGGCAGAGAGGCAAGTAGAGAGAGAAGAGGAAGCAGGCTTCCCACTGAGCAGAGAGCCCGATGCGGGGCTCGATCCCAGGATCCTGAGATCATGACCTGAGCCGAAGACAGAGGCCTTAACCTACTGAGCCACCCAGGTGCCCCTAGAAGGAAACTTTTTAAAGCAACTTTTAAAGCAAGTGAAACTCCACGTAGCCATCTAATTGAGGCCTCTAAATCAAATGCCTTTTAATTCAGCAATGTGGAAAATGACAAAGTATGCAATGATCGAAGATGGGGAATACCTGAGTTAGCTGCTGTGTAAGTAACCAGATCAGAGAAAGGGCCAAATATGTAGTACTAATTCACCCAAAGAATTTCAAATAATTGAATCACTTCGGTACATCTGAAACTAATGTAATACTGTATGTTGACTATACTCAAATAAAAAAAGTTTTTAGTAAATAAATAAGGGGCTGTTGGGTGGTCCATTCAATTAAGTGTCCAGCTCTTGATTTCAACTCACAATCTTGGGGTCATGAGATCAAGCCCCATATTGGGCTCAGCATTCAAGTGGGGAGTCGGCCTGAGATTCTCTATTTCTCCCTCTGCCCTTCCCCCAGCTCCAACTCTCCTCTCTTTCTCTCAAAATATATAAATCCTGAAATTTTTAAATAAATAAATAAATACCCTTTATTGTTTTAATTAAAAGCTAAACATTTAGCTTTCAGGGGGTTATAATCTTTTTCTGATAGAGGGTTCCTTCCTTAAAATTGATAGCTGCTAATTGGTGGGGTGGTGGTTACTGATGGTTGGAGTGACTATCACATGCCTTAAAATAAGACAACAAAGAAGTCTGCCACATCAGTTAATTTCTTTCACAAACAATTCTCTGTTGCATGCGATGCTATTTGATAGCACTTTACCCACAGTATAACTTTCAAAACTCAAGTCATTAACTCTGCCACTGCTTTATCAAGTTTATGTAATATTCTAAATCCTTTGTTATCATTTTAACTATCTTCACAGCATCTTTACCAAGAGTTGATGCCATCTTAAGAAACCAGTTTCTCTGCTCATCCATAGGAAGCAATTTTTCATCCATTAAAGTTTTATAATGAGATTGTAGCAACTTAATTACATCTTCTGGCTCCACTTCTAATTCTTGTTCTCTTGCTATTTCCACCACAACTATCGTTACTTCCTCCAGTGAATTCTCATACTCCTCAAAGACATACATGAGGATTAGAATCAAGTTTATCCAAACTCGTGTTCATGTTGCTATTTTGACCTCTTCCTGTGAATCACAAATGTTCTTAATGGCATCTAGAATGGTGAATCCTTTTCAGAAGTTTTCAATTTGCCCAGATCCATCAGAAGAATCATTTTCTATGGCAGCTTAAGACTTATGAGATGTATTTCTTAAATAATAAGACTTGAAAGTTAAAATTGCTCTGCAATCTGTGGATGCAAATGAATGTTATGTTAGCAGGCAGAAAACAACATTAATCTTATTGTAAATCTCCATCACAGCTCTTGAGTGACCAGAGGCATTGTCAATGAGCAGTAATATTTTGAAAGGAATCTTTTTTCTGAGCACTAGGTATCAAAATTAAGTTTAAAATATTCAGTTAACCATGTTGTAAACACATGTGTTATCATCCAGGCTTTGTTGTCCCATTTCTAGAGCACAGGAAGAGTAGATCTAACACAATTCTTAAGGGCCCTAAGATTTTCAGAAAGGTCAGTGAACATTGGCTTCAACTTCAAGTCACCAGCTGCATTAACCCCTAACAAGAGAGAGTCAGCCTGTCCTTTGAAACTCTGAAGCCAGGCATTGGCTTCTCCTCCCTAGTTATGAAAATCCTACACAGCATCTTCTTATAAATATAAGGCTGTTTCATCTACACTGAAAATCTGTTGTTTAGTGTAGCCACCTTCATTAATTACCTTAATTAGGTCTTCTGGATAACTTGCTGCTACCTCTGTGTCATCACTTCCTGCTTCGCCTTGTACTTTTATGTTATGGAGATGACTTCTTTCCTTAAACCTCATGAACTAATATTTGCTGGCTTCAAACTTTTCTTCTGCAGCTTCCTCACCTCTCTCAGCCTTCACAGAATTGAAGACAATTAGGGCAAGATAGATGCTGCCACCTACATAACTATCAGGACCATTCTCAAGAAGTTATTACAAAAATACTTTCTAAAAATCTGAAAAATGTAGCCCATGCAAAAATAAATGTACTTTATTATCAAATATGAAGACTAATGTTAGAGTACTAGTGATAACATCTTGAATAAAAATTTATAAAAAGATGGAAATAAAACAGGCTTTCTTAGGAAAAAACAGGCCAGCACTAAAACATATACTGATATTGAAACACCAATTATAAAAGAAGCTACATTATGCACAATGATAAGAACAAATTCCAGTAAAATAAACTCAAAAAGTATATGGGAAACCCAGGTTATATACTGATTAGAAATCAGTAATGTAAAGTATAAAAGATGAAAAAAGTATGAACCTAGGCATTCGTTCTCAAGGAAAAATCTTCACACTGTTAGTGGTTATATTCTTCATGACTTTTCATATTTCTTATGTCATCTGTGTCCAAGTATATGGAATACTCTTATCTTTTTAGTCTTTTATTTCTAGATTCTGGTTTATTCTAGAGATGTTGTTTTCCCTAGAATTTTTTTTTCATTCTAGAAATTTTTTTTTTATTTTTTTTTTTTTTGCTAGTACCTTAGATAAATCTTATCTATCCTTCCGAGTTCAGCATAACTGTCACTGCCTGGGGAAATCTTTCTTTGGCCACTTCCCAAATGTGCTTAATCAGATAGCCAACTTTTCTTCCCAATTCCTAATACCTTTCTTCCCACTCTCCCACATCCTGCTTGTGGGATTCCTCTGTGTACAAGAAGAGCTTCTTTTCTCTAACCTTTGAGACACTTGCAAATCTTATGATTACAACATTCTTCCTATTGCAATAGTTCCCCCTATTGCAGTATACTCTCAAACCTTCTTGCAATAATCTTTTTTGAATAAACTCTCTCCTGACTAAGTCTGGATTTGTTTTGTTTTGTTTATGACAATAGACAATAATATGGATCCTTTCTGATTTTACTGCTTGTTTAACCCTATAAGAGAATAAGCATAACTATCCTCCAAACAATACTTGAATCTTTTTTTAAGATTTTATTTATTTATTTGATAGAGAGAGAGAGTACAAGTAGGCAGAGCAGCAGGCAGAGGGAAAGGGAGAAGCAGGGTCACCACTGAGCAGGGAGCCCCATCCAAGCTCAATCCCAGGACCCTGGGATCATGACCTGAGCCTAAGATAGACACTTAAACAACTGAGCCACCCAGGCACCCCAAAACAATACTTGAGTCTTTATGGCACCAATTAATAACAGCTATACTGACCTCTGAGTTGTGAAGAAAAAGAATAACAAGCCTTCATCACAGAAAACTTAATATGTCGGCATTAATGATGTTAAGTGGAATTTTATCAGAGATATTTACTCTCTCCCCCCATAAACTAATCACTCCTGACTTCAGGGGAACAAAGAGAGATCAGGGTGTCTCCTTACCACTGGACTTTGCTTTACTCTGTGTACCTAACAGGATTTCCATTCAACACTTTGCATATAGAACCATGAAATACAGCCATACAATGATGGAAAGTAGAGAACAACCACTAGAGTCAGGGATTTTCATTTCAGTCCAAACTCCACCACTTCCCAGAGGCACAACATTGCATAAGGTGCACAACTCTAGTACTTTGATTTATTTATCTGCAAACAGTAATAATAATTACAGCTGTGGCACAGAGCTGTAAAGATATGAGCTAATGCTTATAAAGTGCTTTCTTCTATCAGCAGAGCCTTACTAGGAGCCTAGAGCAACAAAGTGGTAGGAGCTATACATCCCCATACCCTTCCCTAGTGGCAGTGAGGCCTAGCAAGGAGGTAATCATCAATCCCTACTCAAGCAATGAGGCACTATGAGTCACTGCCCTTCTTTGACTAGAAAGGTGTCAGTGGGGCTGAGATGGGAGCTGAAATCTCACTCATCAGCAACAAGGCAATGTGATTCAATGCACCAATTTTACCAGGTTGCTATTGGTATTGGCAGGGCTTAATGTGAAATTGAACATGAACATCCACCCAGCCCTCATGCTACACCTCAACAAGGGCATTGCCAGCTAAAAAAAATTAAAAATTAAAAAAAGTATTGTGGAGGGTATATGCTATGGAGAGTGCTATGAACTGTGTAAGACTGATGAATCACAGACCTGTACCACTGAAATATATAACATATAATATATTATATGTTAATAAAAAATAAGGAAACTCACAACCCAATTTAAAAGTAGGCAAATGATTTAAACAGATACTTTACCAAAGAAGATATCCAGATAGCAATTAAATGCACCAAAAAATACTGAACTATATTATTATATTATTAGCTATTAGGCGTACAAAAGTTAAAATCACAATGAAATACCACAACACCTATTAGAATGTCTAAAAGTATAAAAATTTATCATACCAAATAAGTGGACCATAAGTGGTGCCTGGGTGGCTCAGTCAGTTAAATGTCTGCCTTCAGCTCAGGTCATGACCCCAGAGTACTGGAATCGAGCCCCACATTGGGCTCCCTCCCTCTTGTCCCTGCTCTGGGTCTTTCTCACTGTCTCTGTCTCTCTCTCTCCAATAAATTAAATAAAGTGTTGAAAAGAAAGGGAAAGAGAAAGAAAAAGAAAGAAAGAAAGAAAGAAAGAAAGAAAGAAAGAAAGAAAGAAAGAGAAAAGAAAAGAAAAGAAAAAAGAAAAGAAAAGAAAAGAAAAAGAAAGAGAGAGAGGGAGGGAGGGAGGGAGGAAGGAGGGAAGGAAGGAAGGAAGGAAGGAAGGAAGGAAGGAAGGAAGGAAGGAAGGAAGGAAGGGGAAATACTCCTATACCACTGGTGGGACTGTAAAATCATGTGACTCCTTTGGAAAACTGGTTTCTTAAAAAGTTACATATATACCTTCCATATGACCCATCCATTCTACTCCTAGGTGTTTATCCAATCTACAGTGAAATGAAAGGATATGTCATTGGAGAGATTTGCGCATGAAGGTTCATAGCAGATCTATTTGTAAGTGCCTTAAAACTACAATGACAAAATACCTTTTAGCAGGTGAATAGTAAACAAATTGTGACATATCCACAAATGGATATGAAATAATAAAAGGAATAAATAAATAAAAGAAATGAGTTATAGATACACATAATAATGTGGATGAATCTCAAAAACTCATGCTGAATAAAATAAGCCAGATGAAAGATGGTTGGCTGTAAATAGCAGCAGTGGGGGGTTGGGTGGTGGGGACCAAGAAGGAAGGATTTAACAAGGGGCACAAGAAAACTTTGAGGAATAATTGATATATTTATGATTGTGATTATGGTGTTATTTTATTGGAAATATACAATATGTCAAAACATAAAATTGTACACTTTAAATATGCACAGCTTATTGAATGTTATATCTCAATAATGCTGTTCAAAAACTAAAAAGCAAAAAAAATGATAGATTTGACACTATAAAACCATGACCTATATGCCAAAAAACAACAATAACACTTTTAAAGACTCATTAAAATCTTAAAATTCATATTTAACGTATTTAAAAGGATAAGATACAAATAACCATAAAAATAAAAATAATGTACACTAAAACCTAATTATGATGACACATGTTTGATATAAAATAATCTTATGGCTCTTCTTAGACAAATTTTCTAAAAGCAGAATAATATTTTTATCTAGAAATTTCATTTTCACCAATCATTCTCACACATGCAAAAATATTTGTATGAAAATGCTTTTGCTCTATCACAAAGCTGTCATCATCAAGACAGTACGGTACTGGCACAAAAACAGACACATAGATCAGTGGAACAGAATAGAGAGCCCAGAAATGGACCCTCAACTCTATGGTCAACTAATCTTTGACAAAGCAGAAAAGAATGTCCAGTGGGAAAAAGACAGTCTCTTCAACAAATGGTGTTGGGAAAACTGGACAGCCACAGGCAGAAAAATGAAACTGGATCATTTCCTTACACCACACACAAAAATAGACTCAAAATGTATCAAAGACCTCAATGTGAGAAAGGAATCCATCAAAATTCTTGAGGAGAACACAGGCAGCAACCTCTTCAACTTCAACTGCAGCAACTTCTTTCTAGGAACATCACCAAAGGCAAGGGAAGCAAGGGCAAAAATGAACTATTGGGACTTCATCAAGATTAAAAGCTTTTGCACAGCAAAGGAAACAGTCAACAAAACCAAAAGACAACTGACAGAATGGGAGAAGATATTTGCAAATGACATATCAGATAAAGGGCTAGTATCCAAAATCTATAAAGAGCTTCTCAAACTCAACACCCATAAAACAAATAACCCAGTCAAGAAATGGGCAGAAGACATGAACAGACATTTCTCCAAAGAAGACATCCAAATGGCCAACAGACACATGAGAAAGTGCTCAACATCACTCGGCATCAGAGAAATACAAATTAAAACCACAGCGAGATACCACCTTACACCAGTCAGAATGGCTAAAATCAACAAGTCAGGAAATGACAGATGTTGGCGAGGTTGCGGAGAAAGGGGAACCCTCCTACACTGTTGGTGGGAATGCAAACTGGTGCAGCCACTCTGGAAAACANTTGGTGATCCTCAGGGGCATGTGCACCTGAATGTTTATAGCAGCAATGTCCACAATAGCCAAACTATGGAAAGAACCTAGATGTCCATCAACAGATGAATGGATAAAGAAGATGTGGTATATATATACATATATATGTATGTATATATATATATATATATACACAATGGAATACTATGCAGCCATCAAAAGAAACGAAATCTTGCCATTTGCAATGACATGGATGGAACTAGAGGGTATTAGCTGAGCGAAACAAGTCAATCATAGAAAGACAATTATCATATGATCTCTCTGATATGAGGAACTTGAGGGGCAGGGTGGGGGGTTGTGGGGGGTAGGGAGGGAAAAATAATGAAACAAGATGGGATTGGGAAGGAGACAAACCATAAGAGACTCTTAATCTCACAAAACAAACTGAGGGTTACTGGGGGGTGGGAGGATAGAGATAGGGTAGATGGGTTATGGACATTGGGGAGGGTTTGTGCTATGGTGAATGTTGTGAAAGGTGTAAGCCTGATGATTCACAGACCTGTACCCCTGGGGCAAATAATAATTAAAAAAAAGAAAGAAAATGCTTTTGATAGAATGGTTGATAACTATGGAAAATAAAGAACGCTGTATATTTAATTCAGGCACTGGTTTAAAATTGCCAAAATATTCATACAGCCAACATTATTAATAGTGAATAATTGGAAAAACAAATGTATATCATGGAATAAATTAATAAATGTTTAAATATATGGAAATATATGTTTTTATTGTGGTAAAATATAAATAACATAAAATTAACCATTTTGACCATTTTGAAGTATAAAATTAGTGGCATTAAGTATATCTGTGTTGCTGTGCAACCATAGAGCATATGTTTTGCATCCAATTATAAAAGATGACTGAAAATCTTTATGCATTCATAATTACTACTTATAATACAGTTGATATATTTGGAGAAAAAATCTGAAAGGGTAAGTTCTATAATGCAAGCGGTAGCCTTACATAATTATATAAACTTTGCCTTGTGCTTATCTGATTAAAATTAGCCAATGATAACAAAACATTTATATAATAAAGGATTTCATTCATAAGTAAGGGATTACAATCTTCCAAATACCTTAGTGGATGTGAAAGTTTAAAACAATTTAACTATGCAACTTAAATGATACAGTTGTCCTCCTGACCTGTGTCAAATGATGCTCTAAGATTCTCCTATCTCTAAAGGCACGGTACCCACTGAAGCCAGTATTATTTGTGTTCTTGCCAAATTTCATTACCCCGAAAATTAATGACTCTTGACTGTAGGTCCCCAAAGACCACTTATTTTTTTCACTCTTAACATTTTCTGCAAATTAAAAAGAAAACACACATTTGACACAGTATATGCATTTCTCTCTGCTCTTATGATTTAAAATTAATTTCTTCCACCAGTGGAGAGAGTTCCTCAGCTCTTTGAGTAATTTATTTTCTTTTCAATGATGGAGATAATAAGAAAATATTTGGAGGCTTCTAAGAGCATTAAGCCCATTACCAATTCTGTCCAAGTTGTTAGAGATAGTAAGCAAAGAGAGTTCTATACATTCCCAGACATGTCAGTGAATATGAAGACATAAATACCTTTATAAAAATATCACTTTTAACATTATGGTCTTGATATTGGCTATAGTCAAACAAACAACAGAAGCTCTGATTTACTAACAGAAAAGTAAGTATAATAAAGTTTGTCTCTTTGACTATAATTCCCTTTATAGGATCTAGGTTGTATTTTCCACTAAGAAAGAAAATATATTTCAGTGACAATTTTAATATTTTTAGTGTATTTAAGATATATGTATAAGATGTCATTTTTTTAGAATGAATTTCCCTTGTGTAGATAAATGCCATTGTCTGGAGCTTTGTATGCATAAGATACATAAACAAATCTGCATCTAACTTAATGTAAGAAGTATTTAGGGTAACTTTGGATAGATATTCAACCTCAAATTTAAAATAAAGTGTCTTCATATATATAGAAGTATATAGGCATGCCCTTGCATTCCTCTTCCCATCCCTGAAAAGAACACCGTAACGACTGAAATGACAGCATCTCATGAGAGAATCCTGTGCTCATTCTGAAGACTCATTAGAAAGATAGAATAAACAAAATCAGTTAGTTACACTTTACTGTCAATCTTATTAACTTCCATCATAAAGTAAGTTGTAATATCTTGGGGGAAAAAATGGCTGTATTTTGAAAATTGAATAATGCTCAACATTTGGGGGCCGAGTAAGATTTCACAATAATACACACTATCTCAGAGATTCAGAGAAAACATGAAAGGAAAATGGGTGAGGCACAAGTATATAAATATATAAATATTCCTTTTGCATCTCCATTTGATAGAATATTTGATAGATGTTGAATGAAAAACTAAATTTCCTAAGAGGATTCTAACTTTCGAGTAAACCATGATCTTCAGGGATTTTTCTATATATTAGAAATACTGTGAATGAGGTAAATAGTCCCAAACTATTCTGCCACAAACAATTCCACCAAAACCTCAGTGAGAAGAGAACACAGCAAGTTAAACAATAAAGTGAATTTGCTCGTAAAACAAAGAAACTCAGTATGCCAGAAAACCTCAAGGTTTAAGATCTTGATTGTATATTAGACATATTTGAGTCTCTACAAGTATGGCCTCAATAAAAAT
This sequence comes from Ailurus styani, assembly GCA_002007465.1. Classification (NCBI taxonomy): domain Eukaryota; kingdom Metazoa; phylum Chordata; class Mammalia; order Carnivora; family Ailuridae; genus Ailurus; species Ailurus styani. Next base: position 866,958 of record LNAC01000236.1, read on the forward strand.
AAAATAATTCACTGACTGGAAGATGAGAGAGGGAAGAGAAGGCAGTCATCACTTGTATCAGCAGTAAAGGTAACACAAATTCAGCCGGTACTGCAAATATTCAGAAAAATAAATAGCTAGGCTGTGTAGCAGGAAGTCCGGAGGATCAGCAGGGTGTGAAGTTGTTCATAAGAATTAAACTCACTTAACCTAAAAACACACCAAAGAACAAAAATATTCTTTTGGAACAAAGACCTCCAGTTTTGTTTTGTTTTTAAAGATTTTATTTCTTGGGCGCCTGGGTGGCTCAGTGGGTTAAAGCCGCTGCCTTTGGCTCAGGTCATGATCCCAGGGTCCTGGGATCGAGGCCCACATCGGGCTCTCTGCTCAG
>LNAC01000236.1:867558-949855 GCA_002007465.1 Ailurus styani
AAAAAAAAATCTTAAAAAAAATAATAAAATAAAGATTTTATTTCTTTGTCAGAGAGAGAGAGCACGAGCAGGTGGAGAGGCAGGCAGAGGGAGAAGGAGGGTCCCCGCTGAGCAAGGAGCCCGATGTGGGACTCCATTCCAGGACCCTCGGATCGTGACCTGAGCTGAAGACAGACGCTCAACTTACTGAGCCACTCAGGTGTCCCTAAAGACCTCTAGTTTTGCTCTAGTGTCTATACAGTAAAGTTAAGTGATATTAGCACTGTTTTTCTAAAAAGACCCAAAGTGTCAAGAAAAGACATGAAATCGAGGGTGAAGTTCTGTGACTTAGTTTCTGAATAGGGAAGAATTTTTTACCCTTAAAATGACACTCACTCCCTCAGTAATCTACTTGGTCACATGGGAAAATCCTAAGCACAAGATAGACATAAAATGTAAAAACATATATAAATATATGTAGGTATATATTTATATATAAAATATACATTTATGTTATAAACAAATGAAATATAAAAGCTTGAATACATTGTATTTTAGAACAGTTAAAATAATCTATAATCTATGAGAACATTTATCTGAATATCACATGTAGATTGGAGAGAAGTCAGAACTCAGTGATGAGAAACGGTACAATAACATCATTCATTCTGCTGGGACTTACGGATGACCCTGAGCTGCAAGTTCTGATTTTTATCTTCCTATTTCTCACCTACACGCTGAGTGTAACTGGAAACCTGACCATCATCACCCTCACTTTTGTGGATTCCCACCTCAAAACACCCATGTACTTTTTCTTAAAAAATTTCTCCTTCTTGGAGATCTCATTCATATCTGCCATTATTCCCAGATATTTGTATAGCATAGCAACAGGTGACAATGTTATTACCTATAATGCTTGTGTCATCCAAGTGTTTCTTACTGACCTCTGTGGAGTATCAGAGTTTTTTCTGCTGGCCGCCATGTCCTATGACCGCTATGTGGCCATCTGCAAACCCTTGCATTATGTGATCATCATGAGCAACAGTGTCTGCAGGATTCTCATTATCTGTTGTTGGATGGCTGGTTTATGTATAATAATCCCACCACTTACCCTGGGTTTAAATCTAAAATTTTGTGACTCTAACATAATTGATCATTTTGGCTGTGATGTGTTTCCCTTAGTGAAAATCTCATGTTCAGATACCTGGTTCATGGAATGGACAGTTATAATCTGTGCTGTGCTGACCTTGAATATGACGCTTACATGTGTGGTTCTGTCATATGCTTATATCATCAAGACAATTTTTAGATTCCCTTCTGTTCAACAAAGGAAAAAGGCCTTTTCGACCTGTTCTTCCCACATGATTGTGGTTTCCATCACCTATGGCACATGCATTTTCATCTATATGAATCCTACGGCAAAGGAAAAAGTGACCATTAATAAAGTGGTTTCACTGCTCATTTTTTCTATTTCACCTACATTGAACCCATTTATTTATACCCTGAGAAACAATCAAGTTAAGAAAGCCTTCAAGGACTCAATCAAAAGAATGGCCTTGCTCTCAATTAAGTAAAAGAAATATTATTTTCAAAACATCTCAAAAGCAAGAATAAATGTCCACAGACATTTCATTTTGAAGTCTATAATCTTGTTTTTTAATAATACATCTTTCATTAGAAATAATATATATTTCATTAGGTACATTACAAAGTTACATTAATTTGCTCAACACTTTTTTAACCTACCTTTCATTGAGCCCTGCTCATGTCATTCTTGCATTTTGCTTTTTCAAACCAATATTTGATAGTTTTGCATATCAATTTCTAAAAAACCATTATGAAGAGAAATTAACTTCATAATGTCATTACAATATATAATGAGTTATTTCTCAGGAAAATATAGGGTAAAATTGTTTGTAGCTCTTCAATATACACAATAATTATATTTAAACACATGTAATAAGTAATTTTAGGTAAACTGTATAAAATGGATTAGTAACCACATATTTTAAAATACATGTGAAAAAGAATAATAGCACTTCCAATATTGAGAAAATAGATGAAAATTCACTTTAATGAACACCCAGAAACACTGGATAATACGTAATAAATATTCCCTTAAATCTATAGCTGAAATTATTGCAAAGTTGTAAACAGGAGGTTTCAGAAATAAAGATTCAACTAAAAGTACAATAGTAATCTATAAAATGACTACTGGGTGCTGAGGGGAGCATAGACTGGAGGGTGGGACAGGACATCGCATTATGGATCACAAAGGCTTAGGCTTAAAGTCTCAGGATTAATGTGCAAAGTACTTGGAACAACACAATAGCTGCACATTCAGTGAAAGTTTGAATGAGAAAAACAAGCTCATTTTCACAGAAAGATTACTTTTTTTCTAAAAAGCATCTTCTGCTGCTTATAGAGCTCTGAGTCAAGGGGAAACATTCCCCAGTGTATTTGATAGCTTGTGCCTACATCTAGTACAAATTAAGCTTTTATAGTCCAAATTATACCATAATAACTAATATAAAGAGTTTTACCTATAAAGAATGAAAAATCCGCATCAATATAATTCCTTGGAAATTAAGGAATTTACATTAAATTAACTAATTGCTATCTGGAAAGTAATGAAATGCAGACATGCCATCGCAAATTATTTGGAGCACTGAAAAAGCTGTAGTTAGAAGGAATTGTTATCTTAAATGCATTCATTTTTTAAAAATATATAAACTAGACCAAAGTGAGGAATTTATACTAATGAATTTGAAAAAAAATTGAAAACAAACAAAAGTAAATGAAAAGTATGACTATGGGTAGAAAATGAAATCAATTAAATAAGTTCAAAAAATTCAAAAGCCAGTTCTTTGTAAACTCTAATAGCACCAATAAAACCCACCCCAATGAATGTGATAAGTAAAAATCAGAAATGCTCCATAACTTATTAGATCTTCGACAATGACATAAGAAAACAAAATAATCATGATAATATGGGAAAGAATAAATAAAACAATTGCATTTCCTTGATTTTAAAGTCTTATTCACATTTTGCTTTTCTGAAATTCAGGCATTTCATACAATGAATGGCATCTACCATTGTCCATAGGCTAACTGCCAACACTTTCTTTTCAATTGTGATACATAATATAATGGCATGCCTTACAATTGATGTTGTCTTAAAGTTGATGAAATTTGATATCATTTTTTATATTGAGGGCATTCTTATATACACAGAAAACTCAAGAAACTAATAGGAAACTAATGGAACTAGCAAGGGAATTTGGTATTCTAGCTAAAAATATGGAAGATATTTTAAAAATCAGTAGACCAGGGCGCCTGGGTGGCTCAGTGGGTTAAAGCCTCTGCTTTCGGCTCAGGTCATGATCTCAGCATCCTGGGATCGAGGCCCGCATCGGGCTCTCTGCTCAGCAGGGAGCCTGCTTCCTCCTCTCCCTGTCTCTCTGCCTGCCTCTCTGCCTACTTGTAATCTCTCTCTCTGTGTCAAATAAATAAATAAAATCTTAAAAAAAAAATCAGTAGACTGTAATAGCAAAAAGCAACAGGAAATCAATGAGCAAATGTTATTTTGGTCATAAAAGCAAAAAAAGTTTAATTACCAAGAGAATACATTTAACATAGAAGTACAGTGTATATATAAAGAAAGTGTAAAATCTCTTCAAAGAATGTAAAATATAATTAGAACAAAAGAAAGACAGCCAATATTCTAGGTTGGAAAATTTTAGTATAAGCATGTGTCTGTGTGAATGCATAGATTATGTATTGCAGAAGCAATACATGAGCATATAAAATATTAAAGGAAAACAAATTTTAATGAAGGTTATCTAAAGCAGAAACTAAACAATGTAATCTGAAAGAAGAATGGATAGAATGAGACAAAGGAAAAAATCAAAATAAAACATTGATCATATAATCCCACTTACATATGAAGGCTTTGGTATATATATATAGTTGAGTGAAAATAAAGAAAATTTCTTTTTAATATATTTTCATCTACAAAATGGTAGAATATTAAATGTCTATTGCCAAGCAAAAAAATTAAGTTGCAGGGTTTTTGTTAACTCTAGTTCAATAAAAAATAAACAAAAAAATGCAAAAAAGAAAACCTCTCTGAATGTATAAATGTTACACATTATACACACAATTATCTCAAGTGACACAGTAAAAGCATTGGACAAAATCCAGCACCCTTTTGTGATAAAGACACTCGAAAGACTAGGAATAGAAGGGAACTTCCTCAACTTGATAAAAGCATCTACAGGTAACCCATAGTTAATGGGGAAGATCAAATGCTTTCCCCCTAAGATCAGTAACAAAATGATATCTGCTTTCACCACTTCTATTCAACATTGTACTAGAGGTTTTTTTCCAGACTAATTAGAGGAAGAAAGAAATAAAAAAAAAGGAAAGGAGGAAGGGACATGATTTTGTATATAGAAAATCCACAAACAACTATTAGAACTAATAAGTTCAGCAAGTTTGCAGCATACAAGATCAGTAACAAAAATTAATTACATTTCTATACTCTAGCAAAGATAGTTTAGAACATCAAATTTGCCAAAGCTACTGGAAGTTCCTTTGTACTAGCATTTCTTTTTAGTGATAGAAAGTAAAAGAAAATATTTCCTGGGCTTATGACAGCACATCTATCTTGAGAAAGTTTATGCAATTGATTGCAGATAAAAACCCAAGTCACAAGGATTCCATAACTGTGGCCATGCATTCGATCAACAGTGAGCAGAAGCTGTCATGTGGGTTTTCAATATTACATTTATTTTCAAATTTGTAGGTGTAAAAATAATTGTAGATAAACATCAAGGGAAGCTATGATTAATTGCTAGAAGTATATATATGATCAATTCTGTCCTTTCAGTTATATTCTCTTTTGGTAATATTGGGTCATGTTGTTTCTGGGAAATGGATTTTCCCTGACTGTATAAAACTGGGAGATGTGAGTTTTAATATGGATATTAATTGATATTTTTTAAATATATTACTTTGGGATAGTTTATATTCATTGATGTGATCATTTGTATGCATCAATAAATAGGAAGTCAACTAAAAATAGCATAACTTGAGGGACATGAAGAAGCACTGCTCATTGAAAAAAAACACTTAATTTGGCTCACATTGCATTATCTCATTAGAAAACCAAATTTTAAAACCTTTTACATATAATACGAACAGCAATCAGTCAATAACAATTCAGATCAGTTATACTCAATACTTGCATTTTAATGTCAGAGTTCTTAAAGTAGTTTTAATGACTAGAAGAAAAATGATTCGCAGAATCAATTGGGTTGCATTAGTTGCCAGAGAAGCACAAGTCTTTGTACATTGGAAAGAATAGATTCACGGATGGGGGTGGGGTGCAGAAATCATCCTCACTGTGAGGAAATGATCATTCATCATAGAAATGATCAATTGTAAATGTCAGGAGTGGACCTATATTTATGAGAGCGTTCTAGGTCTCAAGCAAACCATGAGCCCCCTATCTTTGATAGTGACTGTCATTCCTGGGATTCAACTCTGGCATTTAGGCACATGATCAGAGCTGGTACTGGCCCCATCTCAATATGGAGAAAATATTCTAAAGCAATATAGCAAACATTTCACATAGTAAATGAATTGGAGCCTCCAGGACAAATTGTAGGAAATCTTGCTATTTTGGGAAACCTTGATTTCATTTTGAAAATATTTTAAAAGCCATCATAGTATTTAGTTTGTGTTAGTTGAAGGGGAAAAAAATCTAAACATAATGCCTCAAATTTCGAGTTTTAAAGTCCCTGGCTTCTGGGTTTAATACCCCACTGACAGATACATCAGGAAAGCAAAACCAATATCATTGAACATACAACTACTCCTCGTGAACATACTACTATTACTCTAATTGACAGATACGACAAAGAGAAGGCAATTATCACTTTTTTCAGGAGTGAATATGATTAATATAATCAGAGTAGTGCTTATTCATGATAAGACTTACTACACTAGCTAGAAAAAAAAATCTTCAAAACCAAAGTCAAAATGTTTGACTCAGAATATAGCAAATTAAATAAGTAAATCCAATATCCCAGCAGTTTTAGCTATATCCCAAATAAGAATAATGTAGCTTTGGAAAATTTGGGCTTAAATTTTTTGCCAATAAGGACTTGATTTTGGCTCAGGTCATGATCTCGAGGTCATGATTTGGAGCTCCTCACTCACACAGCATCTGGTTATCCCTCTCCCTCTCTTCCTCCTCCCTCCCTCTCTCTCTCTCTTCCTCTCTCTCTCTGTTTCTCTCAAATAAATAAGTGAATATTTAAAAAAATAATTTTTTGCCAGTAAATTTTTTAGGTGTTGAATATATATGGAACTATGTTACTTACAGATGCTATTCTAATAAAAAGCACCACATTAGCCTCAAAACAATGTACATTTTCAGGGTGGTACTGGAATAGGAGAAAGAATTGATTACAATGAATGACATCCAACCCATATATCAGAATTTCATTAGGTTCCATTCTACATAGACATTTTCTACTATTTTATATCAAAATGGGGGTCTTTAATAAACTTTGGTAAATATGGTTTCATTAGAACAACAGGGGTGAGTCACCTGAATGGTTCAGTTGGTTGAGCAACCCACTCTTGGTTTCAGGTCAGGTCATGATCTCAGGGTCATGAAATCAAGCCCCTTGTCAGGTTTTGCACTCAGGAAGGAGTCTGTTTGAGATTCTTTCCCTCCTCCTGTCCCTTTGCCTTCCACCCCTAAGATAAATAAATAAATAAATTTTTAAAAAAGAACAATGGGGTCAAAAGTATGATTACAATGTGGTGAAGAATAATGGAGGATGAATAACAAAAGGAAAGTTACCATGAACAAGAACACTGAAATAGGGAGCATATAGTTACAACAAGCTAGGCACTTTACTAAGTTTCAGATATGTAGAATTTAGTTTTTTTAAATGGCATATAAAGGACACTATTATTATTTCCACTTCATAGATGACAAGACCGAATAATAGTGAAAGTAAATAGTGCTTGGGGAATGTGATTAATATTTTAAATCTGACTTTTTTTTTTAATTAATGACATTGGAACCAAGATGTTGGAATGTTTAAATCTTAGCCAAACAAATTAGAAGTCAAAAAAAATCATGATGATTTCAAACAATCCTATGAATGTCAAACCCAATATATCTTAACATTCCAAACAACAAATTACTCACCAGTAGACAATAGACAATGACTATAAAGTTTAGACCAAAAAATTCATGAGGAAGAGAGGAGAAGAAATGAGTCAGAAGAAAGTTGTTTAGAGAAGAAAACAAGAGTTCAAAAATTAGAATAATGTTAGATCTCAAAATCTTAAGTAATGGATACAGAAAGCCCATATTGTAAGCCCCAAACTACTTGTGTATATTTGCACTTTATCAGTAACCAAACTACAGAGAAAAATGAAGACTTTAGAAGTTTAAGATTTAACTTTAGGATTTATCTTCAGTTAGCAGTAGAACATAATATAGGTAATTCCAATTCATCTGCAAATAAAAATAAAACATAAATTGGGAATAAAAAGTGAAAAAACGAATAATAATTTGTCATTAGAGTACAGTGTAAATAATCTGATTTTTTTAATATACATTGAAATTATCCAAATGTACCACTGTGAAAACTCATGCCCTTTTATAATTTTTTTATTGTAAAAAGTTTTTGATTCACAACTTCAGAAGCTTTCCAGGTGAAATCTGAAACTGGTCCCATTACACAAAGGGCCAGGAGGAACCAAAAGAGGCAGGCTACTCCAGACTGATGAACTGTGGTTTTAACAAGCAGGGGAATATATTATGTATGAAGCTTGTCATCAGTGGCTGCAAGTTGAGTAAATCTCTACACCCACCCTCCAGAATGTAAAAGTTTATGTAGAAGATTTAGCTGGGTTTAATCATGTATACTGTCTAGATGGTTTCAACAACACACTGCTCTCTCCAGACTGTGTCCTCAAAAATGGCTTCCGCTATGGGAACAATGGGCTATCTGCATATATCAAATAATCACAGTGTATATATCATCAAATGTTTTGGTTTGGCTTTTTGGTTTTGGTTTCAAGGCTTTTGGGGTTTGTTTGGGTTTTTGGTGAGAACATTTAAGTTCTACTCTCAGCAAATTTTAGCTATACGATACAGTGTTATCAACTAGAGTCACTATGTTAAACATTAGATCTTCAGACTTTAATCACCTTATAGTTCCTATGCTTTTACCAAACTTTCCCTATTTTCCTCATCCCCCAGTTCCAGCAACAACTTTTCTACACCCTGTTTCTGATTTTTTTATGTTTTTAGATTCCACATATAAGTGATATCATGCAGTATTTATCTCTCTTTGTCTGACTTATTTTGCTTAGCATAATGCCCTGAAGTCCCATCCATGTTGTCACAAAAGGCAAGATTTCCTTCTTTCCTATGACTGAATAATATTCTGTTGTATGTATACACACTACATCTTCTTTATCCACTCATATGTTGACAGCCTTATAGGTTGTTTCCATATCCCAGCTATTGTGAATAATGCTACAACAAAAATGCAACTGCATGTATCTCTTCAATACCCTGTTTTCATTTCCTATGGATATATACCTTGAATCGAGATTGCTGGGTCCTATGGTAGTATTATTTTAAATTCTTTTTTTTATTCTTTTTTTTTTCAGTGATCCAAGATTCATTGTTGATGCACCACACCCAGTGCTCTATGCAATACATGCCCTCCTTAATTCCCACCACCAGGCTCACACATCCGCCCTCTCTCCTCCCCTCCATAACCCTCAGCTTGTTTCTCAGAGTCCACAGTCTCTCATGGTTCATCTCCCCTTCCAATTTACCCCAATTTACTTTTTCTTCCCTTCCCCTAGAGTTCTCCATTTTAGTCCTTATGTTCCACAAGTAAGTGAAACCATATGATAATTGACTCTCTCTGCCTGACTTATTTCACTCAGCATAATCTCCTCCAGACCCATCCATGTTGATACAAAAGTTGGGTATTCATTCTTTCTGATGGCTGAGTAATATTCTATTGTATATATGGACCACATCTTCTTTATCCATTCATCTGTTGAAGGGCATCTCAGCTCTTTCCACAGTTTGGCGATCGTGGACATTGCTGCTATGAACACTGGAGTATATATGGCTCTTCTTTTCATTATATCTGTATCTTTGGGTAAATACCCAGTAGTGCAATTGCAAGGTCATAGGGTAGCTCTATTTTTAATTTTTTGAGGAATCCCCACACTGTTTTTCCAAAGCAGCTGCACCAACTTGCATTCCCACCAACAGTGAAAGAGGGTTCCCCCCTCTCCACATCCTCTCCAACACTTGTTGTTTCCTGTCCTGTTGATTTGGGCCATTCTAACTGGTGTAAGATGATATCTCAATGTGGTTTTGATTTGAGTTTCCCTGATGGCTACTGATGATGAACATTTTTTTCATGTGTCTGTTGGCCATTTGTATGTCTTCTTTGGAGAAGTGTCTGGCAATGTCTTCTGCCCATTTTTTGACATGATTATCTGTTTTGGGGGAATTGAGCTTAAGAAGTTCTTTATAGATCTTGGATATCAGCCCTTTGACTGTAGTGTCATTTGCGAATATCTTCTCCCATTCCGTGGGTTGCCTCTTTGTTTTGTTGACTCTTTCTTTTGCTGTGCAGAAGCTTTTTATCTTGATTAAGTCCCAAAAGTTCATTTTTGCTTTTGTTTCCCTTGCCTTTAGAGGTGTGTCTTGAAAGAAGTTGCTGTGGCTGATGTTGAAGAGGTTACTGCCTATGTTCTCCTCTAGGATTCTGATAGATTCCTGCCTCACACTGAGGTCTTTCATCCATTCCGAGTTTATCTTTGTGTATGGTGTGAGAGAATGGTTGAGTTTCATTCTTCTATACATAGCTGTCCAATTTTCCCAGCACCATTTATTGAAGAGGCTGTCTTTGTTCCACTGGATATTTTTTCCTTCTTTGTCGAAGATTATTTGACCATAGAGTTGAGGGTCCATATCTGGACTCTCCACTCTGTTCCATTGGTCTATGTGTCTGTTTTTGTGCAAGCACCTAAAAATATATCCAGACTGAAAGTGAAGGGATGGAGAAGCATCTTTCATGCCAATAGACCTCAAAAGAAAGCTGGGGTAGCAATTCTCATATCAGATAAATTAGATTTTAAGCTAAAGACTGTAGTCAGAGATACAGAAAGACACTACATCATTCTGAAAGGTTCTATCCCACAAGAAGATCTAACAATTGTAAATATTTATGCCCCCAACATGGGAGCAGCCAACTACATAAGACAACTGTTAAACAAAATAAAGAGTCATATTGATATGAATACATTAATTGTAGAAGATCTTAACTCACCACTCTCAGCAATAGACAGATCACCTAAACATAAAATCAACAAAGAAACAAGAACTTTGAATGACACATTGGATCAGAGGGACCTCACAGATATAGACAGAACATTCCACCCTAAAACAACAGAGTACTCATTCTTCTTGACCACACATGGAACTTTCCCCAAAATAGACCACATACTCGGTCACAAATCAGGGCTCGACCAAGACCAAAAGATTGAGGTTATCCCCTGAATATTCTCAGACCACAGTGTTTTAAACTGGAACTCAACCACAAGAAAAAGTTTGGAAGGAAATCAAAGACTTGGAAGCTAAAGACTATCTTGCTCAAGAATGTTTGGATCAACCAGGAAATCAAAGAAGAACTTAAACAATTCATGGAAACCAATGAGAATGAAGACACATCAGTCCAAAATCTATGGGATACAGCAAAGGCGGTCCTAAGGGGGAAATATATAGCCATCCAAGCCTCACTCAAAAAAATATTTTAAATTCTTGAGCAACCTCCATACTATTGCCACAGTGGCAGCACCAATTTACATTCTCAACAACAGTGCACAAGGGTTCCCTCTCTTCCACATTTCACCACAATTGTTATCTCCTGTATTTTTGATAGCAGCCATTGTAACAGGTGTCAAATATCCCATTGTGGTTTTGATTTGCATTTCCATGATGATTAGTGATGTTGAACACCTTTTTGTGTACCTGCTGGCAATTTGTATGTCTTTGGAAAAATATGTATTCTTATCCTCCACCCATTGGCCATTTTTTCATTTAATTTGTTTCCTTTTTTTTTCTTTTTTACTATTGAATTATTTGAGTTCTTTATATTATTTTGGATACTAATCTCTTATCACATATATGAATTCCAAATATTTTCTCTCATTCAGTAGGTTGCCTTTTCACTTTGTTGATGGTTTACTATGTTGGGTAAAGGTTGTTTAGTTTGATATAGCCCCTCTTGTTTATTTTTCTTTGTTGCCTTCACTTTTAGTGTCAAATCCAAAACCACTGTCAAGACGGATACCAGGGGCGCCTGGGTGGCTCAGTGGGTTAAGCCTCTGCCTTCGGCTTGGGTCATGATCTCAGGGTCCTGGGATCAAGCCCCGCGTCGGGCTCTCCGCTCCGCAGGGAGCCTGCTTCCCCTTCTCCCTCTGCCTGCCTCTCTGCCTACTTGTGATCTCTCTCTCTCTCCCTGTCAAATAAATAAATAAAATCTTTAAAAAAAAAACTGATACCAAAGACCTTATCTCCTATGTGTTCTTCTGGGAGTTTTATGGTTCTAGGTCTTACATTCAAGTCTGTAGCCCATTTCAAGTTGATTTTTGTGTATGGTATAAGGTATGGGGCCTAAATGCATTATTTTATATGTAGCTGTCCAGTTTTCCCAGCAGCATTTATTGAAGAGTCTATCCTTTTCCTAGTGTATGTTCTTGGTTCTTTTGTCATAAATTAATAGACCATGGCAGCATGGCAAATTTTGAAGGACATGGATCTGTAGTAATTTGATTTCAAGATCTAAAGGAACATTAAGATATTGAACATAAGTTAATAACAATAAATAATTCAAATATAATTATATGTATATTAATCTAGAACATGTTTAGAAGAACATTGATATATATATCCAAATATACCAATTATGTTACTAATGTTTATTTTTAAATAATACCAATAAGCATATTGATACATTTGGGGGAGGAAGCCCGGAATTTTGATACTATAATTAAGCACTATGGGTTATATGGTTTTACATATTTTTCCTTTTTCTTGTCCAAGCGTAATTTTTCAAATACAATAAGCAATTTATGTAGCAAATAAGTAAATGAAGAATGTGGTTTCTTTATGATCTGCCCTTGTACTGTCTCCCAATTTATGTGATATGATAGCAAAAGGAGCTAAAGTTGTTTTATAACCAGATTTTTCTGTTGTCCTATACCTATTATCTGCTGCTGCATCCTCCTGTCTCCAAGGACACTCTCTCCAAAGAAGCCATAATTAGTGTACTTTTTTACCCTAATTTTATTTCTCAGAAAATTCATTAATGACTCTGTTCTTCAGTCATCAGGGACTTTTTGTTTATTCACTTAGTTGCATTCTTATCAAATAAAATGAATGTCAAGTTAGATATAGTAATTGTGCTCACAGCTTTGAGAGATCAAAATTGCAACTTTCTTGAAACTGGAGAAGGCTACTGACATTCACAACCTTGTATTATATTATTTTTTGTTTGGTTTTTTCCCTTTAGTGAGGGGGGTTATAATAGCAAACAAGAAATTCCATGTAACTGGTTGAAGATGGATACTACTGTGCATCTTGGAGTCGTGAATGTGACAGTGGATTCATAAGCAAAAGTGGCCAGAAGTTCAGATAAAAATCTTCACCCCCAACTACCATTTCCAGTTTAGGAGTTTTTAAGCTCCATGTGTTTCAACAACCAACAGAAACTATGATTCACAGTTATAATAGTAAGTGAGAAAAAGTGTCATTTTAATTATATTTACTTTCTGTCATTTGAGTTTTATTATGCTCTGAAAAACATGTCTTATCTATCTTTCAAAAATTGGAAATGGGAGTGGTATATAAATGTAATTTTTCTGAGAGACTTTTATGCACAAGAATATACTGACATTTAAAGGGATTAAAATTGGATAGCTATCCAGAAATATATTACCTTATCATCAATCTCACATCAAAAAATAAGATATATATTCACAATAATTATATAAGCATACCCTCACTCTCCCAGAAGAATGACACATCGACTAAAGTTTCATCCTCATTAGAGATCCTTAAACCCACATCAAACATGTTTTGAAAGTAGAATAAACAAAAAACCAATTAGTCACATTTCACTGACTCTTTTCTAAGTCTTGTATTATACCTGACAACACCTTGTTTTTACAGCATATAATAATATCCTATGGTGATAGGGCTGAGTAAGTTTAGTCATTACTATGATGTATGCATTGCTGAGAAATTAGAAATTGAGTTGGAGGAAGGTAGGAGATGGGCAGCAGAAATATTTCTCTGATATATCAATTTGATCTAATATAGTAGTTGAATGTATCTCTCGATTCCCTTAGAGTGTTCTGTCAAGTCACTCATGAGCTTAGTTCAGTTCTTTCATCAGGTATCATCACCCTGAGACCTTAACTGGTTTTGCTCCTTAGTCAGAGCCTGTTCCACATCAGTAAATCAATACATTAGTGATAAGCACAGGGTGTTATATGCAACTAATGAATCACTGAACACTACATCAAAAACTAATGATGTACTATATAGTGGCTAACTGGACAAAATTAAAAACTTTTTTAAAAAATGCATTAGTTTATACACTAAAGTGAATAGTCCACATACAAGTAAATTGGAGTCTCCAGAGGAAAATTTTCATAATTCACTGTAGTAGGGAAATTTCAAACCTAGAAACACTAATTTTAAAATGAAATATCTGAGCCTTCACTAGTTAACTGTCAATGCCTTAAAACAATCTGTGGAAGAGCTATTAACAGAAACTCAATCAAAAAATTTCATGACCTCTGGAGTTAATATCTTGCTTTCAGTGGCAAAAACTGCATCAACAGAATTTTACCAGAATATAGGGCAAAGAGAAGGCAGCTTCCTTTTATCCACTATGAAAGCCATAAACAAAAGCAAAAAACTTGATCTTCTTTAAAAGCAAAAAAAAGAAAACAAAAGAAAAATTCAACAACAGATTCTAATCAAAAATTTCAATAAACAAAAGTAGTATCAAAGTGCTTTGAATTAGAAATCTGAACAGGAAAATAGCTTCATAGGTGTCTGGAAAGCACACTATAGTTAAATTCATTTAGAAACATTTACTGGAAGACTGACAATGTATACAGAGCTGTATTAGTTGTATGGTGAAAAAAACATGTTATGATCCTCACAAATTAGAATACTCTCTTGAGTGTTAAAATAGTAGAAAGCGTTGTATTCTATGGCAATACAGTGATGAGATTTAAAGACAGCATAGTCAAACTTTTAGGAAGCTCCAGAGGGCTTAAAGATGAAGTTAAAAACCAATGGAAGAATAGAAGTTACTCAGTGAGTTGAGGACAGAGAACAGATGTTTCATGAGAAATGTTTACTAAAATACTGATCACATGGAACGTGTTCAATAAATGTAGTCTGTTATCCTTCTTGAGAAAAACATATTAAGATGAGGTGAAAGAGAGGGAGAGATTGCGTTCCATTTGTGACACAGGGAATTTGAAGTCCATGTGAATGTCCAAATAGATATGTCAGGCTGCATCTGAGAATCAGAAAGGACTATTTTAAAATAAAGATACAGATTTAGTGAAGATCACTTGAAATATTTCAAAACATAGGAACTGATGCAAATACAGAGGAAATCTTATGGCAAGATAATATAAACACTGATGTATAAAAGGATCAGAAAAATGTATCATTTGTAATATCTTTGAGGTTTATCAGAGCACTTTATGAAAGTATAAATGTATATCGTACAAAGTATATTGCACATTAAGACATTCTATATTCTGCTCCATTGCAAATTACAGGTGATTACTTCGGGACAGACAAATCTTAGAGGGAGGAGGTAAAGACATTGTATGAGTGTGTGTATGTGTGTGAGTGTGTGAACACGCATGCAGGATAGAGTTTAGAGATATTCATGGGAGAAAACGTGTATGCAATAAACAAAAACAGAAAGCAAAATCCTTTAATCAGAGAGCTGAACAGAGACTTCAAGTGACTACAGAATGTGCAGAGTAAACCCAACATGTCTGACATATTAGTACTTTAAGAAGGAACAATATGTCAAGCAAATACATCAGAGAATTCTTAAAAATCAAAAAACATCTTTCTCCTATGAACTGACAGACCCATAAGAGTCAAAAGTAGTCCATTACAGAGTGAGTACTTAAATTGTAAATCTTTTTAATAAAAATAAATAAGAAAAATCTGACTATAATAGAGTTCATATTGTTAAAATAATCTATAATAATATGTCTCAAATTACATGCAGATTTAACAGATATCAGGAACCAGCAATGACAAATGGTACAGTAACAACATTCATTCTGCTGGGACTGACAGATGACCCTCCACTGCAGGTTTTAATTTTTGTCTTTCTCTTCCTCACTTATATGTTGAGTATAACTGGGAACCTGACTATCATCTCCCTCATCTTATTCGATTCCCACCTTAAAACTGCCATGTACTATTTCCTACAAAATTTCTCCTTCTTAGAGATCTCATTCACATCTGCTTGTATTCCCAGGTACTTGTATAACATAGCAACAGGTGACAGGGTCATTACTTACAATGCCTGTGCCAGCCAGGTATTTTTTACTGACTTCTTTGGTGTAACGGAATTTTTTTTGTTGGCCGCCATGTCCTATGACCGCTATGTGGCCATCTGCAAACCCTTGCATTATGTGACCATCATGAGTAGTACTGTCTGCAGAAGATGTGTTTTTTGTTGTTGGGTAGCTGGTCTGTTTATTATAATCCCCCCACTTAGCCTAGGCCTAAATCTGGAATTCTGTGATTCTAATACCATTGATCATTTTATCTGTGATGCATCTCCCCTCCTGAAAATCTCTTGTTCAAATACTTGGTTCATGGAACAAACTGTTATAATCTGTGCTGTGCTGACCCTCCTTATGACACTTATGTGTGTAGTTCTGTCTTACGTTTATATCATCAAGACAATTTTAGGATTCCCTTCTGATCACCAAAAGAAAAAAGCCTTTTCTACCTGTTCTTCCCACATGATTGTGGTTTCTATCACCTATGGCAGCTGCATCTTCATCTATATCAAACCTTCAGCGAAGGAATCAGTGGCAATTAATAAGGGCGTGACAGTGCTCGCTACCTCTATCGCTCCAGTGCTGAACCCTTTCATTTATACACTGAGGAACAAGCAAGTCAAACAAGCCTTCAATAACTCAATCAAAAGAATTGTGATATTTTCCAGGAAATAAGAGAATGTGAAGCCAAATAAATAAATATAGTGAACCAGATATAATGGGCCAAATTTCATGGTCAAGTTACTTTATTCAATACATTCTTATTCCTCCTGTTATAGTAACATCTTCCTCACAAACCTCTTTTAAGATCCTTCCACAAACAGGCATGTTAATAGCTTTTAAAAACTTAAATCCTAGCTTTACCTCCAAATTAGGAAAATCAAAAAACAAAACACAACAAAACAGAAGTATATCTCCAAATCAGAAAATATCAAAAGAGGAAAATATAGTTTAAAATTTTTACATTTTCCAGTAAAAGAATAAGTAATCATTGTCACTGTTTCTTCCAATCCAAAGCTTTCAAATTCTTTATCCTTTGATTCACTTAACTAATATGAATTTAGTAGTTTCTTTGAGTAAAGTACTATGTTAAGCACTAACAATAGAGAACAAATCAGCAAAAATTTATTCCCATGTACCCTCAAAGAAAAACAGAAACAATTCTATATTAAAGAAAGAAAATAGTCAACTTGCACTCAGATAAGTATTTTTCCATGAAAGGGAGTTATAAACCTTACAATTATGGAAAAATATCTAAAATACCAAAACAAAAATTATAAAATTTGTAACTATATCAAATTGATAATAACCAAAACTTTTTAATGTTACAGGTAAGCCTTTCTCAAAAAATACACAAAGTTAAAGGGAAAATGATGAAAATGGGTAACTATCCTGAAGACTTCAAATATTTTAGTATTGCAAAAAATTAAAAAAAAAACTTGCCAGATGTATACGCCAAATTTAAATGCTCACAGAGAATGTCACTAAAATAAGCAAACCCTTGCCAAAAAAATAAAGTGAAAGAAATCAAGGAAGTAAAAATAGCTAGATACATACGATCTTGGAAACAAAAAAAGCTTCCAAAAGGAATATGAAAAGCTAAACATAAAGGTGTTCCATCTTTTCAATATAAAGATACACACTGGAAGAATATAAGCTGTTTACCACATTTCCTCCAAAAAAAGAAGCTCATACAGCTCATCATCTGAAACTGTTTTCCCCATCTCACTATTCTCCATGCTTTAGGAATTAGAACTGACATTTCCCCTTTGTGTCACATCTAATCTTTTCCAATTGCTGTTTCCCCATCAAAATATATTTTCCTCATCCTTTATTGGCTCACTCTTTTTTTCTTTAGTTTTAAATTTAAAAGTTATTCAGGTTTCTCAAAAAAATAAACATTAACTACCCTATGATCCAGTAGACCCACTTCTGGGTATATACCCAAAAGAATTGAAATCAGGATCTCAAAGAGATATCTGTCCTCTCATGTTCATTGCAGCTCTATTCATGATAACTAAAATGCAGAAACATATGTCTATCAACCTAAATGTCCATCAACTGATGAATGGATAAATTAAATGTGGTATATACTATGGAATACTACCCAGCCTTCAAAAAGAAGGAAATTCTGCAACATGCAACAACATGGATGAATCTTGAAGACTTATTTTAAATGAAATAGGCAAGACACAGAAAGACAAGTAATTCATGATCCCACTTATATTAAATATCTAAAATAGTCAAATTCATAAAGTTAAAGATTAGAATGGTAGTGGCCAGGGATAAGGGGAGAGAAAAATAAGAAATTATTAATCAACAGTCATCACGGAAGAAAGAAAGCTCTAGAGATCTGCTTTACAATTTTATATAATCTAAAGTTGTCAGGAGACAATAATTAAGCAAGAGCATTTATTTGAGATCAAAGAATTGCTATTCAGGATACACGGATTTGGGTAAGTAACTCAAATAGAATTCTATTAGTGAGAAAAAGTCAGCCATTTTTTAAGCAAAAGGGAATATTTGCCAACATTATTTACAAAGAACTTTTCATTAGTGTTGGTGGCAAAAAGCCAGTCTTGACTGAATATAATTGGTTGCTAAGCAAAATCTCTTATTATAGCAAATTGCAGGTATTTGGTCTGAGTCCTTGGAATATTTGGGATTTGGTCCAGTTTAAAAGTTCATAGCTCCATGGGTGAGGACAGGTTTACCTCCTTAATGGCCTCCCAGCTTCACTGTAAAACCTCTTGATACAAGTGACCACATCTCATTTCACTTTTCATGTTTCCCCCTTTTGATGAAGATCTTTCTCTGAAAGTATCCCTAATCAGTCATGTATTTACTTAGTCTCATGGCGCTGGGATGGACCTATCCCAGGAATTCATGTCCCATGTTGGAGGGAATTTTTAATCTTTGATGGATGTTTTAAGGACACTATCATTAGGGTCAGGCCACAATGAGCAACATGGAGACGGTCAGAAAAATGGTTCTTAGACAGTTTCCTCATCGGGGCTTTAGTAAGCCACCTGGAGTTTCAAGTGAATCAATCCTTGGAGTGACCATAATCAAATGCTCACCTTCCTTAGCAAGATGATAAGCATAAAAAGAGCTATTAGCAATAATAATATTCCCAAAAACTCATGTACATTAGGCATTAATCTAGAAAATTGTTAAGAATGTTGAATTATGAAGTATCTAAAGGCTCAGTAAACTTAGTGCAATGGTACAGATCCAAGGAAATAAAACCTTACTGTTGGCAAGTCAGCAAGGGCAGTACAATTTCATATTTTAACAAGATAAAATCTGAAGCACAAAAATGGAGTCTTGCTAGCAACTCTTTTCATATCTTTTCCCCTTTGCTTATAAGTCCCTGAAGAAATATCAAATAGAGTAATATTAGTACCTGAAAGGGCAGGGTGGTTTCATTATCTGCCCTGGTACCATCTAGTCCCTCTGTGACAGAGTTGGGGGGAGCAAGTAGGGCGAGGTCCTGTGACTAATTTCTCCAAGTCTTCTAGTCCATAAAATCCATGCTGATTAAAAGTATCTGACATAGTCTTCTGTGCAAACATAAGCTGCACAGCTGGGCAAGTAACAGCAGAGGATTCAATTTTTAGTAAACATTTGATTAACATAGCAACATATAATTAAGATTAATAGTGATAAATGAATTTTTCCTATCATTCTTAACCATGATCCTATTTCTGATGGTAAACAACTAAAGACATTGAAATAGTCTCCAAGTCCTGGCTTATGTCCTCCTTCAGCTACTAGGTTGATATTATCCTTTTTAAATTTTAGTTCTTATGTTATTTCACCAGATCAATTAATATAGAAACAACATTTTTCTCCTAATAAGACACAAGAGCCTTCTTGTTGCTCCATTAAGATATCAAGTGCCCTTGATAGTCTATAAGAAAACTTCTGCCAGGCTATCAACTTCAGTTTGTTGATAATTCAAATTGAACAGAAGGATTCAATGTGCTGGTCATGACTATGGATAAGGTGTATATTGCCTTTTATAAGTCTATTATTCCAGTCCAAGGAAAAAAAGCCTTGGGCAAAAGTATGACCAAACCCCTTTCTATCTATGATTGGGTTATTAATTGGCACGCATCCAAAATTACAATCTTCCCAGCTTCACCAAGTTCTTTTTAATTGATATGAGAAGGATCCCAGATTTTGTAAAGAAGCAGTGGAGGGAAAAGTCTAATAGTAGCATCATAGGCAAAATCAATAACCCCTTAATGCCCTTTCCATTTAATAAGAAGAGTGAAGTGAATACTGATGCCACAGACACACAAAAATCCAGAACCTTCTAGGGACAAAGCATAAGTGGGTCCCTTTGCCCAGATTCTTTTCTCAGTTTCAAAGGAAGAAATCTCATGATCAAAATGTAATCATCTTTAGAGAGTACTTGATAATCTGATTTACCAGAACTCTGTGAGTGAATATAAGAGCATCCTATTTTTCTATATACATGAAGCATTAATGAGTTTGATTACTATAAGTCAGACTCAGAAAACAGACAGGGAGGCAAACCAAAAGTGCCTTTGAACTATAGGAAACAAATCAAGGGTTGCTGGAGGGGAGTTTGGTGGGGGGATGGACTAATTGGGTGACCTCTGATGGAAATGACTCATCAGATGACCCACTGGACAGCTAATAAATCTGTAAATGTCATGAAGCAATACTGGTGAGGAGATATTTCTAGGGCTGCCAGAATGGTACAATTGACTTCTGAACATTCAAAATTAGATTTGTTGCTTTTAGCTTCTTCTAATTTTGAATGTCCAGAAGTCTCAATAATGACCAATGCAGACAGAAGTTGGTCAAAAATATCAAAAGGTTTTAAACATTTGAGTAAATAGGATCAGAGATTATTATGAAAGATACTTAACTTTGTATTCGACCAGAGACAATAAAAGATTTTAAAGGCAAATACCGAAGGTTACAGACTTGTGAGCAAAACCTATCAAAACCTAATAAAGCACAGAAAATTACTTCAATAAAACACAAAATCTTTGCTTTTCTTTCATAATCTCTTATCAGAAGCAGATCAATAGCATAGGAAAACTCTGTCCTTTTAGCAGGTGAAAGAATATTAAGTTTTATCCCAACATTGTTCGGCTAGACTGGAAATGATACAACAAGCAGAGGCAACAGGATCCCTGTATCACTGTTGAAGAGGGTTCCCGGAGAGTGAAGACTTGAAAGATGGGACAACTGATGGCAGAACTGATGGCAGAGCTATAAATATCTGTGATGCCATGACCAGAATTCCCACCCTTGCAAGTAATTGGAAAAAATGAAGGAAAATCTTTTGAACAAATATTGTTAACTGGCTGTAAGTCTGAACAGACAAAATCTACTTATGAGCCCATCTAAGAGTGATTACAGCTTGGCCTTGAGAAGTTATGACTGTGTGTGTACAGGGCAGAAGGGTGATTGTTCTTGTACTGCTTTTTCAGCCAGTCGCACAGACCTTTTTGTTGCTCAGTTTGCTGTGGTATAAGATCAGTAGCTTTCAAACATGTTGGATCATTTCACAGCAAGAAATAGAGTGTATATTTATGTCCCGGGACATACATACACATAAAAAACCATATAAGTAACTGAAATAAAAGTTCAATAAATGGACATGTATTTCCTTGATATGGAAATATTTTCAGGAAGTATTTCCTGACACGTATATATTTTCAGTATATGCCAAGCATGCTCTATTTTCCATTGTATGAAATTATTCTTTTTTATTTATATAAAGGTAATAAATAATTAATCATAAAATCTGTAAATTATAGGTAAAATTAGAGGCACATATATCATCCATCTACATAGATAGGTATTGTGTATTTTTTATTTGAATAAATGTTAATCATAACTCATCAATGGTCTGTGACCTCAGTTTGAAAAACAAGAAGTTAGAGCAAATCCTTCCACAGGAGGAGAAAGCTCTATGGGAGGTCACAGCTCCCCTTCTAAAGGAGCACCTGTGGCCTTGTGTACATTTTCCCTGCATCAATGCACACAGTTTGCACAGAGTTAATTTATGCTTATTACTGTTTTAACATTTTCTCTAGTTCATTTTGTATTGTTCGCTCTTCTTCCAATCTTTTTAACTATTTGTACTCTTTGCTTTTCAGTGAAAACTAGGAAGCAAGCAATTGGGGACCATCATAAATTAGCATCCTGTAGTATATTAGTAAACTTTTAAATACATTTGAAATTTTCAGAAATATATTCTTTCTCATAGTAAATTTTTTTGTAAATATTAAAAGGCAAAAGTAGATAAACTTATGTGTAGCATTTCATGTTTAACTTATTTGTAAGTAATTTAAATATTTCACAAATATCCGTTATTTAGTTTAACTTAGTATAAACTTTGATCTTATTCATATTAATTTAAATCACTTGTTTAACATAACAATTATATTTGGATTAAACATTAAACAGCTAAACACCATTTTGTTATTTCTCTTGTTGACAAATTTTGTAACATAGAGATAACATGAGCTTATTTGATTGTAAACATAGGTAGAAAAGTTTGTTTACCTGCGTTATATCTAATGCTGATATCTCTGAAGACATTCCTGTTTTTATTAAACCAATAAACTTGAGTAAGCTTTTATATATCAAAGATCATCCTAAATCATATGAACTTGAAAAAACATTTGCATTAGTTTGATTATATTTCTGAGAACTTTTGGAATACTTAATTTATAAGCACTTGATTGTTGTTAACCCAATTAAATAGAGCTCTTACAAATTAATTTTGGCAATACCATCCAGAGATAGAAAAATACCACATTCATAACATGTATACAGACAGACAGACACAGAGATCTTACAGATTTAGGTTTGTTGTTTTTTTTTTTTAATTATAGCCACGCCTCAGATATGAAACTCAAAAGAATAGCTGAATCCAAATTATGTTTCTGGTAGATGAACCAAGTTAAAATTACCTGCTCAGATGCCCAAAGTCTTTAACCAAAGATTTTTTAAATTATTATTATCATTTGCATGCCTCAAGAATACTTTTAGAGCTGTTTGGGAGCTATTTGTTCTTTAGAAGCTTCTGTATGCCAATCAAAGAATGCATTCCATGGTCTCCAAGTGGTTTGGAATCTTCTAAGAGTGTCTGTTAAGGTGGACTTATTTAAAACAAAGCCTCCCCAGAATGGCCAATGCAATTTTAAATTATCCAACAGCTATTTTAAGATACCAGGAATTACTCATTTCCCCCCCTTGTGAAAGAAAAGTGTATTCACCAATAGAGAGCCCCGCCACCGGCACCACAGCACAACTGTGAGCTGGCACCATAATCATCTCCCTTGGTACCTCTCACTTGGTCCCAAAGAAAGGCTACAACCTCAACCAGAAGAAGGGAGGTTGGAACCTGAGAGGACTCACAGTTGAAGGAGACAGCTGTCCAGGGAAGGGATGAGCACAAAGGCTTGAGTGAATACCGCACCCAGTTCTAGGCCATACTGGGCCTGCAGCAATGGGATTGCTTCCAGTCCAGCTTCTGACACCAGTCATGTCAACCTAAAGTTGTCAGGAAGCAAGAATTAAGCAAGAGTATTTATTTGGAATCAAAGAATTGCAACACAGACTTGGGAGCAAACTGAATAGTGTCTTACTAGGAAGCAAAAACCAGGGTTATTTTTTAAGCAAATACAGAATGCTTGTATTAATTGTTGACAAAGAATTTTTATTAGTGCTGGCAACAGAAAGCTAATCTTGACTGAATAGAATTGGCTGCTAAGGCTATCAGTAAGCTTTCTCTTACTATAGCAAATGCAGCTGTTGAGGCTGAGTCCTTGGAATATTTTGGGTTTGGCCCAGTTCAAAAGTTCATGGTTCCACCAGTGCAGGCTTGCTTAAGGCCCATCTCCTTCATGGCCTCCTGGATCCATTTAAAACTCCTTGACATAAGTGACCCCATTTTATTTCACCTTTCACAACACCTATAATTAACAATAATATATTTTACACTTAAAACTTGTTAAGAGGCTAGAACTCATGTTAAGTGTTCTTAACACAATAAAATATTTAAGAATATACATATATACATTTTTCAGTTAAAAAAAGGAAACAAGCCTTTACAAATATGATTTTAAGTGAGTATCTAATTCTAAAGCTTGATGCTAGTTAAGATTCCTCCACTTGATTACCAATCCATCATTCAGCGATAACTATTGTTATTAAAAGAATCACTCCTTTGAGATTTTACATTTTGTAATATCCTAGGGACATATTCATGCTTCACCAGTGCAAATTTATGAAAAGAACATCAGGATATCTAATATTTGGTAAAAAAAAAATTTTTTTTTTAAAAAAACAGAATAAGCTCAGAAAACAACACAGTCATCATAATTACAATACTAGTACTGTTATCATGAACAATAAGGACCCATTAGGTGGGTGATATTGTAATTTATAAGAAATATCTATTTAGTCTTCATCCAGTTAGGAGCACAGAGCTTCTAAAACCTCTGGGATTTCCCAAATGATGGAAGCAATAAAGGTATCTTTTGTTATGTTAATTAGGTGACTTGGGAAGCCATTTTATAACCTAAGGATGGAGGGTGGTTGCCAGGGCAAGCAACCCTGTGCAAGGGGTTGGAACTTTCAGTCCTTGCCTCCTCATACCTGGGAAGCAAGAGGGGTGGAGATTGAGCTCAATCACCAATAGCCAGCGAGTTAGTCAATCATGCCTATGTAATGAAGTTTCCATCAAAAAACAAAAGAATGGGGTTCAGAGAGCTTCCAGGTTGGTGAACATGCAGAGGTGCCTTGAGAGTGGCACACGCAGGGACGGCATGAAGCTCTGTGCCCTTTCCCACACAACGCACCCTATACATCTCTTTCACCTGACTATTCCTGAATTATATTCTTTTATGAATAAACTGGTGATCTAGTAAATAAAATGTTTCTCTGAGTTCTCTAAGCCACTTTAGCAAATTAATCCAACCCAAAGAGAAGGTCAAAGGAACCTCAGATCTATAGCTGGTCTGTCAGAAGTACAGGTGACAACTTAGACTTGCCATTGACCTCTGAAGTGGGCAGAGAGCAGTCTTATAGGACTAAACCCTCCACCTGTTGTATCTAACAATATCTCCAGGTAGATAGTGTCAGAACTCAGTTGAATTGTAGGATGGCCAGCTGCTTCATGTGGAGAACAATATACATCAGAATTGATGTCAGAATTATAAGCTGGAAAAAATAGCAGAATATATTCTTTTCAAGTACATATAAAACATTCTTCAGATTCAATCATGTGATAGACCACAAAACAAGTCTTAATAAATTTAAGAAGATTGAAATTATGTCAAGCATCCTTTCCAACCATAATGGTATGAAACTAGAAATCAATTACAAGAAGAAAACTCAAAAATTTACAAATATGTGGAGATTAGATAACATCTCCTGATCAATCAATGGGCCAACAAAGAAAGAAATCAAAGGATAAGTCAAAAAATATCTTGAGAAACTAAAATGGAAATACAACATACCAAAACATATGGGATGCAGCAAAAACAGTTCTAAGAGTGAAGTTTATAATGATAAACGCCTATATTAACAAAAAAGATCTCATGCAAACAACCTAACTTTATACTTCAAGGGACTAAAACAGGAGAACAAATGAAGCCCAAAGCTAATAGAAGGAAGGAAATAACAAAGATCAGAATGGAAATAGAGACCAAAAAGACAATAAATATATCAGTGAAACTAAACCTGTTTTTTTTTAAAATAAAAACAAAATAAAGAAACTTCAGTGAGACCAAGAAAAAAATAAAACTCGAGTAAATAAAATTATAAATAAAAGAGAAGACCTTACAGTTGATATCATATAATTATAAAATGGTATCAGATAGTACTATAAAAAATTATATGGCTACAAATTAAACAACCTAGAAAAAATGGATAAATTCCTAGAAACATACAACCTACCAAAACTAAATCATGAAAAAATACAAAATCTAAATAGTACAGAGAATAAATCATTAATCAAAATATTTCCAACAAAGAAAAGTATGGCACCAGATGGCTTTACGTGAATTCTCCCAAACATTTAAAGAAGAATTAACACCAATCCTTCACAGATTCTTCCAAAAAACAGAAGAGAATACTTTCAAACTTATTTTATGAGACCAGCATTACTCTTATATCAAAGCCAAAGACACTACAAGTAAAGAAAATTACAGTCCAATGTCCTTAATAAACATAGATATAAAAATCCTCAACATAATATTAGCAAACTAAATTCAACAGTACACTAAAAAGAGAATACACAATGATCAAGTAGAATTTATTCCAGGAATTCAAGGAATGGTTCAATATCCACAAATCAATCAATGTTATACACCACATTAACAAAATGAAGGATAAATTCCATATAGAGGCAGAAAAAGCAGTTGACATAATTCAGCAAATTTTCATGATAAAAAGTATCAACAAACTGGGTATAGAGGAAACATAACTCAGTAGAATGGAGGCCATATATGAAAAGTCTACAGATAACATTGTTCTCAATAGTGAAAAGCTGAAAGCTTTACTCTGAGATCAGGAACAAGACAAAGATGCCCACTTACCCTTCCAATCCAACACAGTATTAGAAGTCCTAGCCAGATAATTAGTCAAAGAAAATAAATAAATGGCATCAAGATCAGAGAAGAAGTAAAACTATTTCTATTTGGATATGATATGTTATATAATAGAAAACCCTAAAGACACCACTAAAAAAAATTGTTAAAAATAATAAAAAATTTTAGGGATACGTGCTTGACTCAGTCAGTTAAGTGTATAACTCTTGATTTCACCTCAGGTCAGGATCTCAGGGTGGTATGATTGAGTACCACATTGGGCTCCACACTCAGCACAGAGTTGCTTAAGGTTCTTTCTCTCTCTCCTTCTGCCCTTCCCCCTCACCAAAACAAACAAATCTTAAAAAAAGAAATAATAAAAAATTTTAGTAAATGTGTAGTTTACAAAACCATTATACAAAAATCAGTTACATTTCTATACACTAATAATGAACTCTCTCCAAAAGAAGTTTCCTCAGTATGGAAGTTCTTCCAAAAATAAAAAGAGAACTACCATATGATTCAGCAATTCCACATTTGGGTATTTATCTGAAGGAAACACAAACACTAACTTGAAAACATATATGCACCTGCATATTCAATACAGCATTACTTACAATAGCCAAGACATGGAAACAATCTAAGGGTCCATTGATAAATGACTGGATAAAGAAGATCTGAATACACACACACACACACACACACACACACACACACACACACACACACACACTGGATACAACAGAACATTATTCACTATAAAAAAAGAAGAAACTTTGCCATTTGGGACAACGTGAATGGAACTTAAGAGCATTATACTAAGTGAAATAAGTCAGACAGGGAAAAATAAATACTATATAATCTCACTTATATGTGGAATCTAAAAACAAAAAAATTTTTTTTAAATTGAACTCACAAATACAGATAACAGATTGGTCTTTGCCAAAGAGAGGGTGTGTTGTGGTCGGTGAAATAGGTGAAGGTGGTCAAAAGGTAGAAACTTCCACTTCCAATTGTAAAATAAGTAAGTAATGGGGATATCATACACAGTGTGGTATCTACAGTTAATAATACTGTGTTGAATATTTGAAAGTTGCTAAGAGAGTAGATCTTAAAACTTCTCTGAGAAATTTAATATAAAATTTAATATAAAATGATGGAAAGCATATTGCTGTTGGCTGGGAATAAAGGGTTTTACTAGGGAGAGACATAAAGGAACTTCATAAGGAAATGGAAATATTTATTATATTTTCAGTGGTCATAATAATTAGAGAGGTATATTTTGTAAAAAATCATCAACTCAAATATTAAAAATGGTCCATTTATTACATGTAAATTTTACTGTAACAAATCTGTAACCCAACCTTGACCCATGTTAATCCAAAAATGAATGAAGGTAATAATTATTTAAAGGAAAAGAAGATGTATGTTTGTGACTTAGGTGTATGCACAAAGATACTCTTATACACTTAATTTAAAGGAATATATTAGTTATTACTTTAATAACTAATTAATACAATGATTAATTAAAAATGCAGTTAGAAACATATCAATATTATGAAGAAAGTTCAATTCTATCAATTATCTAACAATGTACAAAAATACTTTCACAATTTTTTAATCATTGTAAAATTTTTTATAATGATAAAANGATATTAGTTATTACTTTAATAACTAATTAATACAATGATTAATTAAAATGCAGTTAGAAACATATCAATATTATGAAGAAAGTTCAATTCTATCAATTATCTGACAATGTACAAAAATACTTTCACAATTTTTTAATCATTGTAAAATTTTTTATAATGATAAAAAATATAAAAATAAGCTAAAATGATTTAAGGTAATTGGAAACAGCATAATTATCCATAGAGTGATATTTTACAATGGTGAAACTTTGAAAGCAGCATACATTTACGACAATGATAAATTTTGGGTTAAATTCTGATGTTATATTAATAAAGTGTTCTAAAATTAAATAGATTTACAATTATGCATATCAATAATAATTAAGATATAACAAGGTTACACACTTCTTTTTTTTTTAAGATTTTATTTACTTATTTGACACAGAGAGAGAGATTACAAGTAGGCAGAGAGGCAGGCAGAGGAGGAAGCAGGCTCCCTGCTGAGCAGAGAGCCCGATGCGGGCTTCGATCCCAGGACACTGAGATCATGACCTGAGCCGAAAGCAAAGGCTTTAACCCACTGAGCCACCCAGGCACCCAAGGTTATACACTTCTAAGGGTAAAATAGCTGAGACAATCTGTATATCTCAATACAGAGAGGTATTTTTAATTTCATATTTGTGCATTTGTACTTATTACATGTGACAAACATGGATATGTTTAAAGGAAAGAATGGAAAGATATTCTTCAAAATATTACCTTTTATTACTCTAATTTTTCACTGTGATTTTTTGTTGTTCTATATCTAATCAAATGTTTTAATATATGATTTGTTCATTTCATAACTGTTTGAAAAAGCAGAGAGGGAGATCATCATCTTCTAACTACCTTACATCATAAGAATTTGTTTTAAAAAAATGGACTAGTTTAAGAGTCAATGTTCTCCTCCTACCAGTCTCTTAAATGATTCTGTTGCTTTTCCTGTCTCTAAAGGCCATGTTCCCACTGCTACTGTGTTAGGTTTGTTTCTTTTTGTGTTTTTTTACCCTAAGGTCAGATGATATAAGATGATTACACAGATGACTTATTAGCGATTTTTGAACCAGGGTCACCAAGGACTCTTCTGTTCATTAATTTTCTTGCAGATTTGGCAAATAAATATCAAGCTTGGGAAACTGGAAAATTCTCTCTCTCAGCAAAACAGTTCAGAACACCCACTCTTCTGGAGTCCCCTTGAACCTGCTTTTCTTCTCAATGACTGAGAGTTAAAAAAAAAAAAAAAAAACCTATTTCCTAGGCTCATGATGGCACTACAGCTATTGTGTGGGAATTGATGCAATCACCTGAAGATAAAAACTGCAAGGAAATTATGTATATTCCTGAGATCTGTTATTGCAGGAGTGGCCAGATTCAGCCAGTAGTGACCAGAAGTTTTCTTGATAGTTTTCAACACTATATTCCTCTTCAAGTTGTAACTATAAAAATAGTTGTAGTTAACTTAATAGAGAGAAGCTATGATTAACTGCCAGAGTGTAAGTATTATAAATCCCTTTATTTCAGTTACATTTGTTTTGAGACTTGGGTGATACTCACCTCTAGTAAATGAATCTTTACTGACTGTATAAAATTTAGCAATAGAGGGGCACCATGGTGGCTCAGTCGGTTGAGCAACCCACTCTTGGGGTTGGCTCAGGTCATCATCTCAGGGTCCTGGGACGGAGCCCTGCATTAGGCTGGGCTCCGTGCTAAGCGCAGAGTCTGCTTGGGATTCTCTCTCTCTCTCTCTCTCTCTCTCTCTCTCTCTCTCTCTCTCTCTCTCTCTCTCTCTNGTCCCTCCCCCACTCACACACACTCTCTCTCTCTAAAATAAATAAACCAAATGTTTTAAAAAATTTTACCAATGGAAGGTCTAATGTGGGTATTAAACATCATTTTTAGAGTACTTTATTCTTGGATGGTGTATAGTTACTGATAAGATCAGTTTAAGCAACAAAACGTAAGAGGTCACCTAAGAGTTGCATAATTTGAATGCCATGATGAAGTGATACATCTCACAAGTGCAAATTCTGGGAACTAAGAACTAACAACCAATCGCTGACTGAGCAGGTGCATGCCCAGCAAAACTGGAGACTGGGGACGGAGATTGGGTGGGGAAACACAGCA
The DNA here is from genome assembly GCA_002007465.1 of Ailurus styani. NCBI lineage: Eukaryota > Metazoa > Chordata > Mammalia > Carnivora > Ailuridae > Ailurus > Ailurus styani. The sequence goes on from LNAC01000236.1 coordinate 897,611, forward strand.
CAGTGGAGGGAAGATTACTCCAGACAGATAATCCATGCAAAGTGCTTGTTTCAGTATCTCGCATATAGTAAAACTTCAATAAATATACAAGTTTGATTATTAAAAAAAACACAGGGGGAGAAATAGGATGAGTGTAGAAAATTGAGGTTTCATTTTGGACCTTTGTGTCTGGAGTGCATTTGTTTACATAACTGAAGAGCAATCATTTTTAGAAATTAGAAGTTCAAGAAAATATTCAAAGGGAGCATGTGTGTTAAGAAGTAAAAAAGTACTAAGAATGGGGAGATGTGGGTCATGCAGTCTGTTAAGCATCTGCCTTTGGTTCAGGTCATGATCTCAGGGTCCTGGAATCAAGTACCACATCAGGCTCCTTGCTCAACAGGGAGCCTGCTTCTCCCCTGCCTCCTGCTCCCCCTGCTTGTGCTCTCTCTCTGACAAAATAAATACATAAAATATTTTTTAAAAGTATTAAGAATTATTTCAACATAAGAGAGACCAGAAAAAAAGTATCTAGAGATCAGAAAGCAAAAAGATGGCAGGTAAACATGTATGTGATATTAAACCAAGTTATGAGAGAATGCTATGAATGTTAGGTGGTTGAAGGTACACATTCTACTTAGAAATTTCCTAAACTTTAAAAAAAAGTGATAAATTCTGGCATAAGTTATTTCAGTAGGTCCTTGAGAACAAAACAGGACTATAGCATATTGATGATTGAAAGTATGGTAACTAAAAGGAAAATCATTCTGGACAAGGTAATTGAAATAGCTAAAATATATGTATCACTCTTTATCAGCCTGTACTTTCTAAGTACTTTATATATTAATCTTTAATTTTTTGATGAGGGAAAATATTATTTCCATTCTATAGATGATAAAAACTGAGTCACAGTGAAAGCAAGCCATGCTTGAAGAATGTGTTTAATAGCTCATTCTGACATTTTTTGTAGTTAGTGATATTAATAACAATATTTTGAAATATGTTTCAACCTCAACTAAACAGTTTGAAAACTAAGATTGTAATTATTTTTTACATCCCTATATAGTTTACACCCAACACATACATATTATCCTTCTATACAATATATTTGTCATCAAAATACTTCTTGTCTTCTGTACCACAGTGAGAAATACGTGTAATTTTAAACAGAAAATTATGAGAGTCAGGGAAATGGGTGAGTAAGGAAGAAGTTGTTTAAGGAAAACACATATTTTTAAAATTAATTTTTAAATTAATACTAGAGCTTGACATCTTCAGTAATGGATATGGAGAGCCTACATAGTGAGTCCCAAACTGTTTGTGATGTATTTGTTCCTTATCAAAGCAAAACTTCAAGGAAACATAAGAAGGTGAAAATGAAAGTTTAAGATTCAGCTTTAGGATTCAGTCTGTGAACAGGGACAAAATGATCTCACAAAACATTAGCAGTCAACTCTATCTGTAGGGAAAATCAAATCCCAGGTATAAGTAAAAAATATATAATTTGCAAACAAAATGTAATGAGAAGGAAGCACCCATAATATTTTGGAGTGTGATACAGATTTTTCTGACTTTTTTTAACTATCTCCTGAATTTACCAAAACACCCAATTATAGAACCTAGAACACCAGCGTATTGATAATATTTGTAAACAATAATTTTGTAAATGCATGTGATTGCTTGTACAGTTTTTTTCTCCCATTAATTACCATTGCTGCATGCATATCAAATATATCTGAATTCTAAATGCAGATTGAATTGAAGTCAGAAGTCAATGATGAGAAACCACACAATAACAACTTTTATCCTGCTGGGACTGACTGATGACCCACATCTGAAGATTATTTTCATCTTTCTATTTCTCACGTATATGTTGAGTATAACTGGGAACCTGACAATCATCTCTCTTACCTTCATAGATTCTCACCTTCAGAATGCAATGTACTTTTTCCTACAAAATTTCTCCTTCTTAGAGATCTCATTTACCTCTGCTTGTATTCCCAGATATTTGTATAACATATCAACAGGTGACAAGACAATCACATATGACAATTGTGCCATTCAAATTTTTTTTACTGATCTTTTTGGTGTAACAGAATTTTTTCTCCTGGCCACCATGTCCTATGATCGATACACTGCCATCTGCAAACCCTTGCATTATGTGACCATCATGAACAAGAGGGTCTGTAGAAGACTCATTCTTGGGTGCTGGACAGTTGGCATCTTGATCATTCTCCCACCACTCAGCCTGGGCCTAAGTCTGGAATTCTGTGACTCTAACGTTATTGACCATTTTTTCTGTGATGCATCCCCCCTCCTAAAAATATCATGCTCAGAAACATGGCTTATAGAGCAGATGGTCATAGTCTGTGCTGTGTTGACCTTCATTATGACCCTCATATGTGTACTTCTATCCTACATATACATCATCAAGGCTATTCTACGATTCTCTTCTACTCAGCAAAGAAAAAAAGCATTTTCTACATGTTCTTCCCACATGATTGTTGTCTCCATCACCTATGGAAGCTGTATTTTCATCTATGTTAAGCCTTCAGCAAAGGAATCAGTGGCCATTGATAAGGGTGTGGCTGTCCTTACTACATCCGTTGCTCCTATGCTGAACCCCTTCATTTATACCTTGAGAAACAAGCAAGTAAGACAAGCTGTCAAAGACTCAATCAAAAGAATAGCATTATTCTCAAAGAAGTAATGGAATTTGCTAAAGTAGAGGAACCACATTTTCATAAAAATATCATTAGTTCCTAAGTATATATCTTTGGATTTTTAAATAATTCCTTTCTAGCAAAGAAACTATTTCAGAAAGCTCTCTTTCAAAAAAAAATTTATTTATTTATTTGAGAGAGAGAGCACAAATGGGGGGAGGGATAGAGGGAGAGGAGAGGGAGAAGCAGACTCCCTGCTGAGCAGTGAACCTGACTAGGGGCTTGATCCGAGGGCCATCATGACCTGAGCTGAAGGCAGACTACCAACCAACTGAGCCGCCCAAGTGAAGCTCTCTTAAAAAGAAAATGTAATACACTTACATTAAATACACCATTTAAATTGATTTATTTTTAATTTATGGTATGGCTATAGAAAGGTCTGAATTAAATATGTGGCTCACATCACCTTTCTATTGAAATGCTTCATATATTTAAGCAGTGCTGGTTAGTAGTGGACTCAGAATTTAAATTCTGTTTATTAGACCCAAAATTCTGTATTTGACTTAAGAAAACCTCACCAAAGAAACACTTTCAGCAAAAAAGATATTTTCAAGAGACTCCTCAAGCAAAACCTACATGTAATGAAATCAGTACAAGTAACATTTAAAAACATTAACCTTAATATTAAAAAATGCTCCCATAGGCTTAACCTATAAAATGCAGTACATCTTTTTAATATAAGATTAATAATGTACAAATGAAATTAATTTGTGGTTTAAAAATGAAAAAGCTTTTGAAAAAAATATAAACGTAGTGACCACTAGCATAACATAACTCTAATTTTCCTTTAAAAATAGTTGAACTTTTAAATACATATAAATTAAGATAAATAACGGGAATCTGAATATGTAAGCAATGTGGGGTTTTTTTAGAACAATACTCCTTGGCATCAAGTAGGCAGAGAGGGCTACTGAATTCAAAGAGTTCAAGAGCCTTGGGAAGCTCTTTCTAATGCAGGCAGAGCTTTTTGGCAACTCATTGTTTCAGTTATTCCACAGCATTAACTCCAGTTCATACAAAAGCTCTGACTCTCTGGTGGAATCATTTTTTCCACGTCGTTTTTTCACCTTTGCCCAACCTTCTCCCATTTTCTTCAGTGGTCTAGTGGATGCTCTCACTCCCAAAAAGACAATACTAAGAATTACATTCTCCTTCCCCTGAACCCCTGATCTGACAAACTGGATGTTTCCAGAGATGAGTGGACTTAATGACTACTAAGTTATTAGAAACTGTCAGTTTCTGGGAATTTATATTGCAATAATAACCCTCACCTGTCTCAAGACAAGGAGCTAGAGGAGGCCTGCATTATAGGAATAAAAGTCCCTTACTGCTCAGGCCCACTAATAATAGCTTACCTGAGGGCCCAGACTGAGAAGTTAGAGTCCTCCAGGTCTTGTTCTAAGATGCCAGGCTTTTTCAGCCTAAGGGTAATTACAACTAGTCTCCTAAATTCCTTAAAATGTCTAAAATGTTAAAAAATATCTTAATATTAGCCACAAATATTTTTGAGTGCTTATTCTACTCCAAGCTGTGTGTTAAGTACTTCATTTCTTTTAAACTTACATAAAGAAAACTTCATAATGCACAGTGCTGTATCAATCACATCAACAAGTATCAATTTATAGCCAACTTGTTTCCTCTGCAAACAGGTCTATTCCTTCCAACCCCTACTTGATTATTTGAAACAGATACATACATTATTTCATATACATTTCAGTATGACTCTCTAAAAATACACTTTTTAAACATTGGTGATAATATATAATATAGCACATAATTCACTGTGTACAGCTTGATGAGTTTTCATAAGCATTGATACTCATATAACCAACCCACGGATCCAGATACAGCACATTTTCAGCACCCCAGACATCTCTTTCATGCCACTCAATATCAATATCCTCCCAAATCCATCTGCTCTGCTGACTTACAATGCCAAAGATCAGTTTTGTATAATCATGACCATCATATGAATAGGAATACACAGAATGTACTCTTTGGGGTCTAGTTTCATTTGTTTGACATCATGTCTCTAGAGTTGTCCAAGTTGTGTTAGCAGTACTTGATTCTTTTAATTTATAAGTTATAGTCAATTATAGAAATATAGCATAATTAATTTAGCCATATCCTATTAATAAATATTTAGGATGTTTCCTATATATGCCTATTATAAATAAAAGTTAATATATAATAAATAAATAAATAAATAAAAGACTATTCTTGTACAAGTTTTTTGGCAGACATAAACACTCATATCTGTAGAATATAGAACTAAAAGTAGAATTGATAGGCTATCTGTTAGCCATATGTTTAGCTTAGTTGACATTGTCAAAAATGGTATATCAATTTGTCTTCCTGTCAGCAATGTATATGGATTAAATTGCTCCATATTCTTGCCAACATGAAACTTTGTCAGACCTATTAATTTTAGCCATATTATGACTGATGATATTAAATACCCTGTTATATGCTTTTTGGATATCAGACATCCTATTTTGTGAGATGCTTATTCAAATAATTTGTCCCTATTAGAGTTCTTTCTGTTTGAATTTATTTTTAGAAGTTTTATTAATTTTCTATATATCAGTCCTTTGTCAGTGGCAAATATTGAAGTTATTTATCTCTTATCTATGCCTTGCCTGTTCACATTATTTATGCTGAATTTGAAAAACAAAAGTTCTTAAATTTATTGAAGTCCAATCCATCCTTTCATTTCTGTTGTTGATAGGGCTATTTGTTTTTTGTTTTGTTTTGGGGTTTTGTTTGTTTCAGAAATCTTTGTTAACTCAACATCATGAAGGTAGATAACTATGTTCTATTCTTTAAGTTTCACTCACAGTTCTTACAAATTAAGGTTAATGGCCCATGTGAAATAGACGTTTTCTGTGGTATGAGATAGGGAACTATGGTCTTTTTTCCCATGTGACTACCAAAATAAAAGAATTATTTCTCGAAAAGATTCCACTTTTCTCCTTGAATTCAGTGGCAATTTTGTCATAATCAGTTGTTATGTGAGTGAATCTCTTTCAGGTTTCATCACTTAATTCCATTGATATACTTATCTCTGAACCAATACTATACTATTCTATTTATAGTAGCTTTATAATAAGTTTTCATATTGAGTAGTGCAATCCAAACAACTGTCTTCTACTTCCTCAAGTTTACTTTGCTCTTATCAGTCCTTTGTTCTTCATAAAATTTTAAAACTTTGGCAATTTCTACAAGTAAAAAATTCTGTGGTGATTTTAAGATTGCATTGAACCAACAGGCCAATTTGGGGGAAATTAATGTCATTATAACACTGAGAATTCTAATCCACTAAAACAGTCCCACTTGTGTCTTCAATTACTTTCAAAAATATTTCAATTTTAACTTACACAATATTGATAGACACATTAATGGTATTTTGATAGATTCATTCCTCAGCCTTTGATAATATGTTGCTATTTTACATGGATTTTTTTAATTTTTATTTTCTAATTGTTTGTTGCTAGTTTTAGAGGTACTGTTGTTCTTTAATATTGACTTTTGTCTAGTAACCTTCGCAAATTTAGTAATTATTAATTATTAAATTTAGTAATTAATTCTAGTGATTTCCTGTAGTGTATTTTAAATATGTCAATACACAATCAAATAATATGGAAATAATGACAGGCTACTATATTTATTTTTCTTTTCTTTATTGCTATGTCTAGGCCCCCCAATAAAATGATAAATAGAATTGGTGGGAGTGAACATCCTGTCTTATTCCTCAACTAAAGAGTAAAGATTTCAATATTCAAAATAAAATACCTAGGAATAAATTTAACCATCGAAGTGAAAGTTCTGTACTCTGAAAACTATAAAACATTGATGAAATAAATTGAAGATATTTTATGCTCATGGATTGGAAGAATTGATATTGTTAAAATGTCCATACTACCCAAAGCAATCTATAGATTTGATGCAATCCCCATTAAAATACCAATGACATTTTTTACAGAACTATAACAAAGAATCCTAAAATTTGTATGGAACCATAAAGGCCCCAAATAACCAAAGCAATCTGACTAAAAAAAATAAAAAATAAAAATAAAATAAAACAAACAAACAAAAACTGGAGGGATCACATGCCTTGATTTCAAATTATACTACAAAGTGATAGTAATCAAAATAAGATGGTGGTACTGGAATGAAAACAGACACGAAGATCAATGGAATACAACAGAAAGTCCAGAAATAAACCCACACAAATGGGTAATCAAACTAGAGTAAGGAGGCAAGCATATACAATAGGGAAAAGATAATTTCTTCATTAATGGTAACCGGACAGCTATGTGCAAAAAAAAAAAATGGACCACTATCTTACAGCATATACAAAAATAAATACAAAATGGATTTAAGACTTGAATGTAAGACCTAAAATCATAAAATTCCCAGAAGAAAACAAAGGCAATAAGCTCTCCGACATTGGTTTCAGCAACTCCTCTTTTTTTTTTTTTTTTTTTTTTTTTTGGACAAGTCTCAGTCAAGGGCAATAAAAGTTAAAATAAACAAATGGGATTACCTCAAAATGAAAAGCTTCTGCACAGTGAAGTAAATCATCAACAAAACAAAAAGGCAACCTACTGAATGGAAGAAGATATTTGCAAATAATACATCTGATAAGGGGTTGATATCCAAAATATGTAAAAAAAAAATTACACAACTTGATAAAAAAAAATACACAACCCAGTCAGAAAATGGACAGAGCACTTGGATGGACATTTTCCCAAAAATATAAAAATGGCCAACAGGCACATGCTCAACTTCACTGATCATCAGGGAAATGCAAACCAAATCACAATAATACACTGCCTCATACCAGTCAGATTGGCTATCATCAAAAAGACAAAAAGCAACAACTATTTGTGAGGGTATAGAGAAAAGAGAATTCTTGTACACTGTTGGTGGAAATGTAAATTTGTCCATCCACTTTAGAAAACAGCATGCATGTTCCTCAAAAAATTAAAAATAGAACTACCATATGATTAAACAATTCAACTTCTGGGTATTTGTCTGAAGAAAATAAAAACACCAATTTGAAGAGACATATTACTACACCCCTATGTTCACTGTGACATTATTTACAATAGCCAAGATAGGGAATCAACTTATATGTTCATTGATAGATGAATGGATAAAGAAGGTAGGATATATATAATGCATAAAATGATATATTATTTGTAATATGTTATATATACATACTTTATTTTACATAACTTAATAAAATATATTTATATGATTATATATATTATATAAATAATCTGTAATGGACTATTATCCAGCCATAAAAAATAATGAAATCTTGCCATTTGTGACAACATGAATGAACCTGGAGGGTATTACATTACATGAAATAAGAGAAAGATAAATACCATATGATTTCACTTATATGTGGAATCTAAAAAACAAATGAACAAAAACACAAAACACGTGTGCCTGGGTGGCACAGTCAGTTGAGTGACTCTTGGTTTCGGCTCAGGTTGTGATCTCAGGATTGTGAGATCAAGCACCACATAGTGATCCGTGCTCTGCACAGAGTCTGCTTAAGACTCTCTCTCCCTCTCTTTCTACCTCTGCCTCCTGTGTTCTCTCTCTAAAATATATAAATAAGTCTTAAAAGACAAAACAAAACAGAAACAGACTCATAGAAAGAAGAAACGGTTTCCAGAGGAGCTAGGGGTTGCGTGGCAGGTGAAAGAGGTAAAGGAAATTAAGAGGTACAAATTTCCAGTGATAAAATGAAACATGGGGATGTAATGTACAACACAGGGAATATAGCCAGAAATATTGTAATAATTTTGTACAGTGCCTGATGGTAGCTACACTTACTGTGAGGATCATTTCATGTGTATAAAAATATTGAATCACTGTAATTCACACCTGAAAAATAATAGTATATTGTATGTCAATTATACTTCACTAAAAAAATTAATAAAATGTTTTCTAGAGTCCCTTTATCAAACTAACAACCTTTGTTTCTATTCCTAGTTTGCTGAGAATGTTTAATAATGAATGGAAATTATAGTTTGTAAATGCTTTTTTCTGCATTGTTGAGATTATCATATTTTTTCCCTTCATTCTGCTAATGTGTTTATTGATTTTCAGTGGTTAAACCAACCTAGATTTTCTGTAATAAACCTCACTTTATGGTCATATATATCATTTTCTAACACTGTTTAACTTGATAATTCATATTTAAGGATTTTTATGATTATTATGACAAAAATCAACTTGTAACTTAACTTCTTACAAAATCATTTCCAATTTTGGCTTGAAAGTTATACTGCCCCCATAACCAAGTTAAGAATTATTCTTCCTTTTACTCTTCTCTGGACTGGTTTATATAAAATTAGTATAATTTTTTCTTTAAATATTTGGAATAATTTACTAGTGAAGCCATTTGGCCCTGGATTTTCTTTGTGAGAATATTATTAATTATGGATTCAATAATTTTGACTTACATTGAAATATTTTTATATTTTCTTTTCTTTTCTGTCTTGTTTTTTTAGTTGTGTTTGTAACATAAATATGCTTATTTTATCTATTTTATTGTCCTAATGTTCTTTATGATGTACTTTATTATTCTTTTAATATTTGTTGCATCTGTATTGATATTCCTGTTTTTCATTTGGATAATTTCCCATTTTTTCTTTTTTGCTTCTTCTTGACTATACCTACAAGTTTAATTTTCTAAAAAATTCAATTTGTAATTGCATTTTTTATCTTATATTTATTCTCTATACAACTGATTTCTACTTTTATTATTCTTCCTTCTATTTTGTATTAGCTTGTTCTTCTAAATTATATATTTAAATAAAAATTTCCCTCTACACAGTGCTTTTGCTATATTGCACACATTTTGGTATGTTATATATTATTGTAAGATGAAAGAAAAGTTACCATTACAACCCAGATCTCAAGAAAGTACTAGAACATAAACTATAGTTTTTTTCCTAAGTGCACAGGATTAATCCAAGGAAATAATATGAAAATGAAAAGCAGTAGTGAATGCCCAAACCAGGTGTTTATTGTGTAAATATAGTCTGATGTGAAAACTATATATGATAATATGCACAATTAAGTTAATTGTGGAAAGAAAATGTATCTTCACCTGAAGTTTTAAAAAAACTATATATGAATCTATATAGACCCACCTTAGGAAGTTCTGAAAGGGGAAAATGCAAAATGCATTTTTTTAGTATTCATATATATTCATATGTTTCCTTAAAATATTAAAAAGAATTAGTTGTTTTGAGTTTTCTAATATTTTCCCATTTTATTCTTTTTAATAATTGAGAAAAAATGATTAATGGAATAGAGTTGTGATCTTTCAGCTTCCATATATTTTAGGGAAGAAAGGCAGGAAATGCAGACTACTTCTTGACCATCTGGTTTTTTACTGTTGCATCTTGACCTGTGCCTGTTGCTATTGTTTATCTTTGTGTCTCTAAGGGCACTGTCCCCACTGCTACCTCTTTTAGGATCTTTGCCCAGATTCATTACAAACACTAATTAGTGATGTTTGAAACTGGGTCACCAAAGACTTAGTTGTTCATTATTTAGTTTGAAATTTAGCAAATAAGTCAAATATAAATCTTAATAGTGTAAAAGCCTCTTATCCTTTCCAGAGGGGTCATAACAGTGACTTCAAAACGAGAGGGGGAAATATTTTAACTATATTTTACCTTCGATGAAGAGAGAGTTAGAAAATATTTCCTAGGCATAAAGAGGACCAAAATTCTTGGTCTGAAATTTCAGTGTGTTGAAGATGAAAAATACAAGGAGTTCTAGGCTCTCCCAGAACATCTGTCTGGGTAAGTAGAGTCATAAACTGAGAACCAAGTAAATCCCACACAAATCTTTTCTAATAGATCCTCTTTATCAAATTAGCTTTTAGGGTTCATTTTTAAATAATCAACTGAAGCTAAAATTAACCCTCAGAAGAGTAAGTATAGAGGTCATTTCATTTACTATCATCTTTGGTAAATCTATGTGTTAATTTTTCTCTGAAAAGCAAATTTAACATGATTTACCAAAATTAGATGTAAATAATATTTATTATATAAAGACACAGATATTTCTGAGATGTATTTTTGGAATTCTGCTTTTTATAGTTTACATAAAGATAATGTAGAGTTATGTGCGGTGAGAAGTTCTCTCTACCACACACTCACTTATCTCTTTAAAGAGATGTATGCTACATTAAAATCACTGATATGACAACTTATGTAATATTGACAAAGTTAGTTAGCCCAGATCTTTTTTAAAATATAAAACTCTTTTAAAGATGAAAACTATTTTCTTAAACCTTGTCTCTTAAAAACAGCATTAATGAATGGAATAGATAAAAAGCATTTTGGAACAAGGTAACCACCTAGAGGGTACAGAAAAGAGCACGGTACCATGTAAAGCTCTAGGAGCCACTGGAGTGAGGAATAACGGATTGAGGAAGTTAGGCAGGCTTAAGAGTATCTTTCCACTTCACTAAAATTATCTATTACAGTTATTACGGTGTGCCCCTTTAGTTCCTAGGAATGTCAAAGTTCTTTAAAAAAAAATCATTGTCATCTCTTCTGTCCAAAGAAGGTGACAGTAAACCTTGAGATTTAATTGTAGTAACTGGGCATACAGTGAGAGATGGTCCTGCCCTCATCTCTGGAGAAAGTGAATATTTTACGGAACAAATGAGAGCCAGCCACAACCCAAGCTAACTGATTTTTGCCAGGAAACTGAAAAGCATTTGCCTTCTATTCATTTACATAAGAGACACTCAAATCCTGGAGATACTAGTTCAAAACTAAAAAAATTTTTGAGTATGTTAGTAACAGTGTGATAGCTGAGGAAAAACTATAGAACAACTATTAAGCTAATGCAAAAATTAGAGATTTCTTAACTTCTGTTTTAAAATATGAAAATATGCATTAAAGAGACAAATGGAAATTGAAGAGGGAAAAAAATCTTTCTCTGCAGAAGACAAGAATGAAAGTTTTAAATGTAAACTGAACAGATGACTATTTCATGGTGTAAATTGTATAATTTAACACCCAATGGCACTGGCCTTTATTAAATATGTGTCAGTAATCTTGAAAAAAAGGCACATGACATGTTAGCATGACAATTTTAGCATGGATACAATTAAAGTGGCACAGTGAGTTGAAGGAAACCATGATAGGAAAGAAGTTTATAGAAGATACCTTGGTAGGGCGCCTGGGTGGCTCAGTGGGTTAAAGCCTCTGCTTTCGGCCCAGGTCATGATCCCAGGGTCCTGGGATCGAGGCCCGCATCGGGCTCTCTGCTCAGCAGGGAGCCTGCTTCCTCCTCTCCCTGTCTCTCTGCCTGCCTCTCTGCCTACTTGTAATCTCTCTCTGTGTGTCAAATAAATAAATAAAATCTTTAAAAAAAAAAAAACAAAAAAACTTTGTTGCTAAATACTGCCAACCATCATCTAAGTTCTCTGTAGGTCATCATCTGTTTGCTGGTGGAGGGTCTTGCCTCGATGTTGCTGGCTGCTGACTGATTGGTGTNTTCTAAATAAGTATCTTTTTCCTTGAAATTTCATTTGCAGGAATTATTATAAAATCATGCAATATGTTCATAAAAAGATGCTTTTTTGCAGACATTTTAACCTTTGTAGAAAACAAAGAGATTCATAAAAAGGTGTTGGAAATTGATTCAAAATTTTTACTATATTCATAAAGCTATTTCCATATAGGTCAATTTTTGAAATAATAAGAATTTACAAAAATAAAGAAAAATTTTAAAACTGGAATTTCACAAATACAGTGGATTGAAATTAAATAGAATTAAATTAAGTATATTTTATTATAGAAATGTAAAAATATTTATAGTTTAAGATAAATAGCATGTGAAAAGTTATTATTCAAATATGTAAATTATTTGACCTCCAGTTTTAATATCTAACTGACAGATTCCTCAAAAAAGTAAAACAACTACCAAGAAAAATACAACTATTTAACTATTTGAAAGCTAAAGCAAGTCATAGATGCCAGTCAATAGTTCAGCCAGCATAAAAGGTAATAACATTCATGCATATCATGAAACTATCACCCTCTTTGCTATGTTATTACCTTTCATGCTGTCTGAACTATTAATGTTAAATACTGGCACATATAAAATTTTAATAATTAAAATTAGTGACAAAGCAGTTTTTTTTTAAGGATTTATTTATTTGGGAGAGAAAGAAAGCAGGGAGGAGGGCCAGAGGGAGAGAGAGAGAGAGAGAGAGAGAGAGAGAACTGTAAGCAGACTTCCCACTGAGCGCCAAGCTTGACCTGGAGCTTGAGCCCACGACCCCGAGATCAGACCTGAGCCAAAACCAAGAGTCAGAGACTTAACTGACTATACCACCCAGGTGCCCCATAAAGCGGTTTCAAGATGAAACTCAAATAGGACAGAAGATAGCTTTGAATATCTAGGCAAATGAATAAGATATATATGTATTTATACAACAATATGTCTCCCCATTGACTATAAGTCCAGGATTGTTAGATTTAGAGCTATCCCAGTAAAAAAGACAACAGTCCCTGATTTCAACAAACTTACTTTCTCACTGATAGTGCTAAGACGGAAGTAACAATTATTTGTTATGAGAGCACAAATAAGGACCAGGCGATACAGACATAAAGTTTAGAAGACTTCTCAGTAGCAGTGATGCTCCAAGTGAAAATCACAAATAAGTAATTGTACTTGAGTAGCTTTGGAGACTGGGAAGTGAAGACGGAGTATGGAAGGACAGAGTCATGGGGAGGGAGAGATTTTTTTTTTTTTTTTCAGATAGATTGTCAATGTAAACCACTTACCACAAGACCTATCACATGGCAAATTCTCAGTAAATATAGTCTATTCCTCTTACTATAAGAAATGTGGATTAGAAAGAAGATATGACTTACACAGAGCACAAATCCCACTTAGGATTTTGTGGTTTTGAGGTCATGTCACATGAATTATCTGTAGGATAGAGATAATAGTAGCTGACATACATGAAGCATATACTAGGCATCAGATTTTATCATAAATATTTTACATCATCTAATCATTTTAACTGTATATGGTAGATACTCTTATTATCTCCATTTTATAGATTAAAAAACCTGAAGGTCTAAGAGGTTGGGAAACTTGCCTGAGGCCATAGATGTGGGCAGGAAAGCCAGGTATTGCATGATGGAAGTCTCACTATAGAAGGTGTGCTCTTAATCAGCATCATGCTGCCACTACAGCTTAGAGTGAGAAAGAGTAAAGACAGGTGTGTGGAGAGTATGTTTAGTATTTTCAATTCGATTTTGAACTTAGGGACAATGAGGTATTACAGTGTTTTTCATATTTAATTAAACAGACCGAAATATGTGGGGTTTTTTCCAGCTGTGTATCATTGGTCCCACCATTTCTTCATATGTAGCAGATAAACTGTGCACTAAAATACTCTCTGTATCATGTATCCAGTGGACACTGAATGTAAATTACATACTACCAGAAAAACATAAGGAGAGAGTCAGAGGAGTGATCCAACAATGTGGGAGTTGCATGTTAAAACATGAAACAAAACATAAACACATACTTGGTCATCGTGGCACAATGCAAAATACAAGTCACAGATGGATCAGCAGCGCCTGATGGAGCCCAGATCAGTTGTTATAGATTTACATTTTATCATGACCAAATCTTCAAGAAAAGACATAAAACAAACTAAATTGAGATATTTACCTTTGAAATAAAGAAGAAATGTTAGATATAAGAAGAAATCATAATTTTGTTGAATCACACAACACAATGTAGGTCATATCTAATCACACGAGAAAATCCATTTTTGGGTAGAGACTAAAATTGTGAGGGAAAAGAAGAAAATGAGATGGTAGAACAATTTTTTAAAATATGTTTAAAAGTCTATCACAAAACTGCCAAAAGAATAAAATAAACAATTGAGTAGCCAGAGTATTGGCAATATCAATTACTAAATTATAGAAGAAACCATATGTTTCTTTGTATGCTATCTCTGGTAGTAACTATATATTCCCATCTAGCTTTGACACACTCTATTCAAATAAAATATCTCTAAATTTTATGTGAAATTGAATAAAATTTAGTAGTCAGTGATGAAAAATCAAACAGTAACGACCTTCATCTTATTGGGACTGACAGATGACCCTCAACTGCAGATTCTAATTTTTATGTTTCTATTTCTCACTTATATGTTGAGTATAACTGGAAATATGACCATCATATCCCTCACCTTAGTAGACTCTCACCTTAAAACACCAATGTACTTTTTCCTACAGAATTTTGCTTTATTAGAAATTTCATTTACATCTGCATGTATCCCTAGGTACTTGTACAACATAGCAACAGGTGACAGGTCAATTACATATAATAATTGTGTTATTCAAGTGTTTTTTATCGATGTCTTCGGAGTAACAGAATTTTTTCTCTTGGCTACAATGTCCTATGACCGCTATGTGGCCATCTGCAAACCCTTGCATTATGTGACCATCATGAACAACAGCATCTGCAAGAGGCTTGTCCTCTGCTGTTGGATGACTGGCTTGTTGATCATATTCCCACCATTTACTCTGTTCCTAAATTTGAAATTCTGTGATTCAAATGTCATTGATTATTTCTTCTGTGATGCATCTCCAATCTTGAAGATTTCATGCTCAGACACATGGCTCATAGAGCAGTTGGTTATTGTCTGTGCTGTGCTGACCTTCATTCTGACCCTTGTGTGTGTTCTTCTGTCTTACATTCACATCATCAAGACCATTCTACAATTCCCCTCTGCCCAACAAAGGAAAAGAGCCTTTTCTACTTGTTCCTCTCACATGACTGTTGTTTCCATCACCTATGGAAGTTGTATCTTCATCTATGTCAAACCTTCAGCAAAGGAATCAGTGACTATTAATAAGGGTGTGGCAGTACTAATGTTATCCATAGCCCCCATGTTGAACCCATTCATTTACACTCTGAGAAACAAACAAGTAAGACAAGCTTTCAGTGAGTCCTTCAAAAAAATTGCATTGGTCTCAAGAAAGTAAGAGAATGCTCAAGTCCAGAAATAAAATAACAAGCTAAGTATAAACCATTAAGCTCTAAATCTGTTTGTCTCTTTTTAATATGATCTCTATTTAGGTGAACTTTCTCAAACATTTATTGCTTCCAGAATGAATACCTTTCACCACATGAGTTCACTGCTTTAACTTCCCACCCTGCAAACAAACCCAAGATCCCAATCAGAGGACATGATAATAATTTTCTATTAAATCTAAGCCCAATTTTACTTCTGATCTCACGAACAAAATTTGAAATGCACAAAAACAAAACAAATGAGAAACAGACAAGGAAATAAATAGCTTATCTTATATTTACTTGGACTTGTAAAAAAAAATTAAAGTGCTCTTCTAATCTTCTAATCTAAATGTTGCTGAATTTTGATTGATTAAAACTTATTGAGTACCGTACTAGTCTTGGCAGATCAAGTTCTAAGCAAAAAAAAAAAAAAAAAAAATTTTAAGTAGTCACATGCACAATGTGGAGCCCAACACAGAGTTTGAACTCATGACCTTGAGATCAAGACCTGAACTGAGATCAAGAGTCAGAGGCTTAACCAAATAAGCCCCCCGGGGGGCTGCTCTAGGCAGAAATTTTTAATTAGTAATATCCCTGATTGTACTTAGCTCACTAATAATCCTGTATTACTAATTTTTTTTTAAAGCACATTTGTGGGGGTGTGGGTGGGAGAAGGGTGATGGGTATTAAGGAGGGCATCTGTGATAAGTACTGGGTATTATATGTAAGTGATGAATTACTAAATTCTACACCTGAAACTAATATTACACTGTATGTTAACTAACTGGAATTTAAATAAAAACTTGAAAAAGAAAAAAAGCACCATTGGCAAAAACAATATGTTATAATTGAAAAGTAAAGAAAATAAAAATAAATACATATCCAAATAAATGTGTCTTAAATGGAAGTAGAATTTGATATCTAGGATCCTGGAGTTTATTTGTAAATGCACAGCACACATAAAATGCTGAAATTTTAAAAGAAAAATATTCACAGACTATACAAAATACATAATACTTTAAATGTGAGAAAAAGCTCTTTTTTAAAAGGATATGATAAGTTCAGTATTAAAATTGTAATTGCTACTGAGGAATTAAAACGGCTGTTAAAATTATGAAAAATATTCATTTGTTTAAATACAATATGAATATCCAAATTCAAAGTGTAGTTAAACTAACTAATAAATTTTTATATATCATTAAAACAGAATTTCAAAAGAAATCTAGAAAACAAACCATCGATATACATGAAAGTCTAAGATAATTGAAAGGGAATTCCAAATGAAAAGTTATAAAGTAATAGTTAAATTTTTCATGAAGTAAATGGCATATAGATTAGGAGACCACAAAATGTACATCAATTTTTCTTAAAAGAGGTCATAAAACTACTAAGTAAATTTTCATATTGGTAAGTTTTCTCTTGGCTTTCTGGCATCCAGGACTAATGACAATCCTTTTGGACTCTCTCCAGGTATCTCTAGAATATGGCACTTACAGTTGCCTCTGTTAGAAAAGAAAAGAGGAGAGGAGAGGAGGGGAGAGGAGGGGAGAGGAGAGGAGAGGAAAAAGAAAAAAGGAAAAGGAAAAGGAAGGGAAGGGAAGGAAAGGAAAGGAAATGAGGAAAAGAAAAAGGAGAAAAGAGGAAAGGAAAAGAAAAAGAAAAAAGAAAAGAAAAACCAAGGCTCTCTCCCGCATTCTTCCATTCCATTTTCTCTATTTTTTCACTTAGGTCTCAACATAAATGTCATCCATTTACAGGCTATCTCTTCCTCTCCCACCACACAAACATACAAACTAAATCTAGAGAAACTCTTCATCCCACCTGATATTTTGTTTTTTTGTTTTTTTAAAGATTTTATTTCTTTATTTGACACAGAGAGAGAGAGATCACAAGTAGGCAGAGAGGCAGGCAGAGAGAGAGGAGAGAGGAGGAAGCAGGCTCCCTGCTGAGCAGAGAGCCCTGATGCGGGCCTTGATCCCAGGACGCTGAGATCATGACCTGAGCCGAAAGCAGAGCCACCCAGGCGCCCACCACCTGATATTTTGACCTAAACTTTCTCTTCTTAAGAACCAATGTCATTAAAATTTTGTTTATATTGTGTATCTAAAATCTTCTAGGAAGGCGAACTCTTTACTTTTTATGCATACTTTATATAACACCTAGTAAATAAATGATATTGAATACATTATCTTCAAATATACTGAGTGAAAAGCCTCACAACTACTGAAAAAAATTGTTAGTTATTAGAGAAAAATGCTAATTTCTGTCAAAAAATTCATAAAAGAGTCAAATGGGTAAAATATGCTATACGTTTTTAAAGAAATTTAAATCAAGATTTAACTACCCTGCTACATTTGATTTCTATTTCTTTAATTTTATTTTTTCACTGATCCAAGATTCATTGTTTATGCACCACACCCAGTGATTTCTATTTTAAGATATGAAAAAAAGGGCGCCTGGGTGGCTCAGTGGGTTAAAGCCTCTGCTTTCAGCTCGGGTCATGATCTCAGCGTCCTGGGATGGAGGCCCGCATTGGGCTCTCTGCTCAGCAGGGAGCCTGCTTCCTCCTCTGCCTGCCTCTCTGCCTACTTGTAATCTCTCTCTCTCTGTGTCAAATAAATAAAATCTTAAAAAAAAAAAAAGATATGAAAAAAAATTATAAAAGTTGTCATTTACTGAGAGATCAATTTAGGCTAGCTTTACATAAGCTACAATGTTATCCATGAATTTACTTTAATACACACACAAACACATACATATATAATTTTTAATGGATAATCTTCCAAAGAGCACTGGAGTTGGTTTTTAATCTTTGTTTCGTAGATTGGTAAATTGAGATGTGGGACTATTAGGTAATGTTAATAAGTGTTGGATCCAGGGTTCAGTCCTGTTTCATATTATTCCAGGTCTGTAATTTCTATAGGATCTGGCACTGCCTTTTCAGGATTGCACACATAATCATCAAAATTACATCAAGGAACATCTTTAAGAAATTTTATTTTATGTAAAACACCCAATGTTTAGATCAAGAAAGTGGAATAAAATCTAAACAAATACAGGTTGATAATTTTATAATTGGATAGAATTACTCAAAATCAAAATGTCATTATTTGATAGATAATTTATGATGTTAAAAATTACAATTACTTACTGAAATGTCACATTGTATTGACTATCTGGCAAAATGGATAATTTTTCAAATATGTAATTGAATAAAGAAAAGCTAATAATCTAATATATAGTAATAAAGAAGAGGCAAACATCCCTTAAAATGCAATTCAGAGACTTCCAAGGAGGACGGCAGATTAAGAGGATCCTGAGCTCACCTCACCCCATGGACACACTTAGATAATAGCCACATCAGTGTAAATAACCCAGAAAATGAGATGAAGACTGGCAGAACAGACTCTCCACAGCTAATGGTAAAGAGGAGGGCATATCAAAAATGGTAGGAAGGGTGGCCACTCATTCAGGAATAAAACTGACTACAAGACTGCCTACAGAAGAGAGAGACACGCAAGCTTATAGAAAGGACAAGGCAGACCCTACACCAGGAATCCCAGGCATGGGAGACACACTGGGAAGACAAATCTCCATAACACTTGGCTTTGAAAACTAGAGGGGCATAACTTTATGAGTTTTTATAATCAATGGGGCTTACCACCTGGAACTTCAAAAATGAGCAGGCGTGGCTCTAGGAGAGCAGCAGGGCATGAGAAACTGAGTCCCTGCCATTAAAGAAACAGCGTAAAAAACAGCCCCATTGAGATACAACATAAAAGCATCAGTTTGATAAATGCTGGTAATATGGGAAGGAGATTTAATTATTAATCTCAGAACATGTGCTGGAGGGGCAGGGATCTTTAGGAGACTTCTCCAAGAACAAAGAGTGGGCAAGCACCATTTCCCTCCACCACCCCCCACAAACACCTGCAGAAACCAGTGCAATTATCATATGATCTCTCTGATATGAGGAACTTGAGGGGCAGGGTGGGGGGTCGTGGGGGGTAGGGAGGGAAAAATAATGAAACAAGATGGGATGGGGAAGGAGACAAACCATAAGAGACTCCTAATCTCACAAAACAAACTGAGGGTTACTGGGGGGTGGGAGGGTAGGGATAGGGTGGATGGGTTATGGACATTGGGGAGGGTTTATGCTTTGGTGAATGCTGTGAAAGATGTAAGCCTGATGATTCACAGACCTGTACCCCTTGGGCAAAGAATAAAAATAAAATTAAAAAAAAAGAAACCAGTGCAAACACTCTCTACCTAGCTTGCTAACAGTGTGCCCCACCCCCGAGTTTTCCTGCAACCTGCCCCCTCCAACTTGACCTTGACAGGAGCTCAACAAAGCAGATCCAGGTCTCCTCCCACAGCAGACTGGCACAAACCTTGCTAATACCATGCACCCTACCTTCATATTCTCTTGTAGACCAGCCCTCAGCAGGAATCCATCCAAAGCAGGACAACAAGTGTGACACAGTGCAAGCAGTTCCAACAGTGGCCACCACCACTCTAAAGTGACTCCTATCCAGGGGCACAGGGAAGAGAACCACATATGCCAGTCCAACTGTGGCCCAAGCATGGGGCTAAGGGCAGATATCTGGTCTGACTGCAGGCCAGGCCCACCAATGAAGGTCTCTCAGGGATAAGACAGGGAAAAACCCTGTGATTTGGTGTGACCACAGCTCTGGCAGATGCCTGATTTGACCCAACTGAAGCCCAAGGTAGCCACAGACTGGCATATTAACAACACAGGAACTAAGCCTTGCTCAAACAGACAAAGTGAGCCATTACAGGTGACTAAACTGAAGGCAAACATGGCTCAGCCACAACAATAGGGTGCACAGGAGACCCTCCTATACATAGGAGACACCCCTAAAGCACCAGGTTCTGGAGAACATGGGACACTGCACTACAGCACATTACAGGACCTTTTCTCAAATAAACAACCTAACCTTACACCTAAAGGAGCTAGGAAAAAGAAGAACAAACAAAATCTTAAAACCAGTAAAAGGAAAGAAAGAATAAAGATTAGAATAGAAATAAATGAAATAAAATTTTTTTAAAAAAAGAATAAAACAGATCAATGAAACCAGAAGCTGGTTCTTTTAAAAGATCAACAAATTGGTAAACCTTCAGCCAGACCCATCAAAAAAAGAGAGAGAGAACTCAAACAAAATCATAAATGAAAGAGGAGGGGCATCTGGGTGTCTCAGTCGGTTAGGCATCCAACTCTTGGTTTCAGCTCAGATCATGATCTCAGGGTCATGGGATTGAGCCCTGTGTCAGTCTCCATGATCAGCTCAGAGTTTGCTTGAGACTTCTCCCTCTTCCCTCACTCCACTCATGTGTGCTCTCTCTTTCTCTCTTTCTCTCAAATAAGTAAGTAAAGTCTTTTTAAAAAAACAAAAATGAAAGAGGAGAAATAACAACCAATACCACAGAAATATAAACAATTATAAGAGAATAATAGGAAAAATTTATGCCAACGAGTTGGACAACCTAGAAGAAATGGATTAATTCCTAGAAGTATAACCTCCCAAAACTGTATCAAGAAGAAATAGAAAATTTGAACAGATCAATTACCACAATGAAATTGAATCAGTAATCAAAACCTCCCAACAAACAAAAGTCTAGGGCCAGATGGCATCACAGGTGAGTTCCACCAAATATTTAAAGAACAGTAAATACCTATTCTTCTCAAACTACTTCAAAAAACACAAGATGAAGGAAAGCTTCCAAATTCATTCTATGAGGGCAGAATTACCCTGATACCAAAACCAGATGAAGATGCCACAGAAAAAGAGAACTACAAGCCAATATATCTGATGCACATAGATGCAAAAATCCTCAACAATTAGCACATTGAATCAAACAATACATTTTAAAAAATCATTTACCATGATCCAGTGGGATTTATTCTCAGGATCCAAGCGTGGTTCAATATTTGCAAATGAATCAATGTGATACATCACATCAGTTAGAGCAAGGACAAAGACCAT
Organism: Ailurus styani; assembly: GCA_002007465.1. Lineage (NCBI taxonomy): Eukaryota > Metazoa > Chordata > Mammalia > Carnivora > Ailuridae > Ailurus > Ailurus styani. Next base: position 919,419 of record LNAC01000236.1, read on the forward strand.
ATGACCATTTCAATACAAACGGAAAAAGCATTTGATAAACTACAACATTCTTTCATGATAAAAACCTTCAATAAAGTAGGTTTAGAGGGAACATACCTCAACATAATAAAGGCTGTATATGAAAAATCCACAGCTAACATCATACTCAGTGGTGAAAAAATGAGAACTTTACCCATAAAATCAGGAAGACAATGATGTCCACTCTCACCCCTTTTTTCAACATAGTGCTAGAAGTTCTAGTCACAGCAATCGGACAAGAAAAAAATAAAAAGCATCCAAATTGGTCAGAAAGAAGTAAAATTTTAACTGTTTACAAATAACATAATACTATAAATAAAAAAACTCTAAGGAGTCCACCAAAAAACTACTAGAACTGATAAATGAATTCAGTAAAGTCACAGGATACAAAATCAATGTACGAAAATCCATTGCATTTCTATATACTAATAATGAAGTAGCAAAAAGAGAATTTAAGACAATCCTAAGGACAGACACCTTCTCCTTGCTTCTCCTTGGGGTCTTGGCCTTGCTCGCTCCCTGCAAAGATTCTGAACATGTTCATGTGCATCTGTACTGGTGGGGTCTGTAGTGCTCCTGGGTCCACACTACGTCTCTGCATGGGCAGAAGCAAGAGCCATGAGAAGATCACCAGCACCCCCAAGGTCATCTTCCAGGTGGAGGAGAATGAGAACATCACCATGGTAAAGGGCATCTGACTTTTGGAAAATGGGATTGATTGTATGAAGGAAACCTTCCCATCTAATTCAAAGTCTCAGCTGTATTCTGGTGCTTATGATTTCTCAGTTTCTTTTTTTTTTTTTTAAGATTTTATTTATTTATTTGACAGAGAGAGTGAGCACAAGTAGGTAGAGTGGCAGGCAGACGGAGAGGGAGAAGCAGGCTCTCCACTGAGCAGGGAGCCCGATGCGGGGCTCGATCCCAGGACCCTGGGATCATGACCTGAGCTGAAGGCAGCCGCTCAACCGACTGAGCCACCCAGGCGCCCCGATTTCTCAGTTTCTGATGAGGAATTGAAAAGAAGAGTGGCTGAGGAGTAGGCATTGGAGCAAACCAAGAGTCTGAAAATCAGAAACAACTAAAGCAAGGCAAAGAACTGAACTGAGAGAGGGTTTTTGCCAATGGGCAGTTAACCAGAGCAATTCTTCAAGAAAGGATATCAAGTGAAGAAGAACAAACCAAGAAAGCACCTGGCTAAGCAACTGGAAGAGAAATATTGAGTGAAAAAGAGGCTGGATGCATTCTACAAAGAACAACTGGCTAGAGGAGAGGAGCTCAGAATTCTACAAAGTTACCATTGAAAAATATCAGAAAGTTGCTGAAGATGGGGAAGCAAAGTTCAAGCAATATGAGTTTCATTGGGTCTGTGCTGATCTGCAGGCCAAAATTCTCCAGTGTTACCACCGAAATATCCAGCAGAACCCTCATACCCTCAGCAGCTGCACCCTGGCCAACCAGTACATGCATTGTGTCCATCAGGCCAAACAGGGCATTCTTGAAAAGGGAGGATAGAGTCAACTTTTAGAACAAGCAAAAACCTCAGTGTTAATTCCAGAGGCAGAACTCCCCCCTCCCCGCCCAGCCCCCGTAGGTAAGAAAGTAACCCATTCAAAAAGAAGACCGTTAAAGAAAAGCATATCACAGTTTGAAAAGCCAAGGCCTAGATCAGGTATCAGCCAGCAAGGACACAAGGCAGTGTAGGTAAACCCTGCTTATGATGATTAAAAGAGAAAGGCAGTCCTCTCCACCTTCTTAACTTTCTACTCAACTTTCTCTTCTAAGCAAGCTCCATCATTTAGTAAACCTTCACTCCACCAAAGCTGGGACTGGAATCGGGAGCTAAGCTAACTGGAGTGGGGGAGAGGAGAAGGCACCAAACCTCAATCTTGGCCCAGCAGTGCTGGGTGGAACGTCTAGGCTGTGGCATGTTGCTTTTCTCTCTTTTTCTTTTCTCCCTTGATTATATAAGAGAAATTTTATTTTAACTTATTATGGTGATCCTGTAAGTAAGACAAAAGGAGAGAGAAATGTACCTTTTTGACTAGAATAATGTTCATGATTATAAGTGAAATAAGGCATTTTTTATGAACATAAAGGCAACCTTGGCTTTTACAACCTCGCTTGATCATGAATACTGACATCTTCACTTCCCTCATTATCAATAATAAATATTTTTTGACAGAAAAAAAAGAAAACAATTCCATTCACAATTGTACCAAAATAATAAAATACCTAGGAATTTCCTTAACCAAGGAAAAAAAGAAAGGAATAAACTTGACCAAGGAGGTGAAAGACCTGTACTCTGAAAACTATAAAACCCTGGTGAAAGAAATTAAAGATGACACAAACAAATGGAAACATATCCCACTCCCATGGACTGGGAGTATAAATATTGTTAAAGCAATCTACAGATTTAATGCAATTCCTACCAAAATACCAACAGCATTTTTCACAGAACTAGAGCAAATAATCCTAAAATTTGTATGGAACCACAAAACCCCAAATATCCAAAGCAATACTGAAAAAGAACCAAATTGGACACATCACAATCCCAGATTTCAAAATACCCTACAAAGTTATAATAATCAAAACAGCATGGTAATTGGTATAAAAACAGACACAAAGATCAATAGAACAAATCAGAGTGTTCAGAAATAAGTCTACAGTTACATGGTTTCAATTACTCTACAATGAATGAGGCAAGAATCTGCAATGGGAAAAAGACAGCCTCTTCAACAAATGATGTTATGAAAACTAGATAGCTACATGCAAAAGAATGAAACTGGACCAGTTTATCACACAATACACAAAAAATAAACTCAAAGTGGATTAAAGATCTAAATGTAAGACCTGAAACCATAAAAATCCTAGACTAGAACACAGGCAGTAATTTCTCTGACAGCAGCCATTCAGTATTTATCTAGGTATATCTCCTAAGGCAAGGGAACAAAAGAAGTGGCAAGAGTAGGCATCTTTGTCTTGATCCATTCTTTACCACTGAGGATAGTATTAACTACAAGGCTTCACATATATAACCTTTATTATGTGAGATAACTTCTTTCTATAGCCAGTCTGTTGGATGATTTAAATCATGGAAGGGTTTGAGTTTGTCAAATGCATTTTCTGTATCTAATGAGGTGACTATGTGATTTATATCCTTCATTCTGTTAATGTGATATATCACATATATTGATTTTCAAATGTTGAGCCATTCTTGCATCCCAAGCATAAATCCCACTTGGCCATAGCATATGATCCCTTTAAAGCATTGTTGAATTTGGCATGCTAGTATTTCGTCAAGGTTTCTTGCACCTATGTTCATCAGATTTATTAACCTATAGTTTTGTTTACTTGTAGTAACATATCTGACTTGGGAATTAGGTTAATACTGACCTGATATACATGAATTTGGAAGTGTCCCTGTCTTCAAATTTTTGGAACACTTTGAAAAGGACTGGCATTTATTCTTTGAATGTTCAATAAAATTCACCAGTGAAGCCATATTTACAATTTTCCCTTAGATTTAATTTTTGAAACATGAGTAATTTTTAAGTGTGCTATTCAGTCTCTAGATATTCAGTCTCCAGGGTTTCTTGGAGAGCCCTCTTTTGATTCACAATTTTATTCCACTTTTGTCAAAGAACACATTTTGTGAAAGCTGAATGTTCTTGCACTTATTAAGATTTGTTTTATAGCTCAGAATAGAGTTTATCTTGACAAATATTCAGTGTACACTTAAAAAGAATATATTCTCCTCCTATTGCATGGACTATTCTATAGGTGTCAGTTAAATCTCACTGGTTTATAAGTTTTTTAAGTCCTCATTTTCCTTGTTAATCTTCTGCCTAGTTGTCCTATCCATTAGTCATTAGTTGATAACATTGCTCAACTCCTCCATATCCTTACTGATTTTCTGTTTATTTGTTCTGCCAATTATTGAGAGAGAAGTATTGAAATATCCTACTATAATGTATTCGTCCACTTCTCCTTACATTCTATCAGTTTTTTCTTTCAGATACTTTGAAAGTCTGTTATTAAGAGCACAAAATCTGAGAATTTCTATGCCATTTTAATAAATTGATCTCCTCCATCATTTTGAAATGACGTTCCTTATTTCTGATATTAAACTTTGCTTGTAAAATCTAGGTGTCTCAGGGCACCTCGATGACGCAGTCAGTAAACTGTCCAACTCTTGCTCTTGGCCCTGGTCATGGTCTCAGGGTCATGAGATCAAGCTCTGAGTTGGGTTCCTCCCAGTCTGCTTGAGATTATTTCCCACTCCCTCTCCCTCTGCCCTTCCTTCCACTCACTCGCTCCCTCTGTCAAATAAATAAATCTTTAAAAATAAATAAATAAATAAATAAATAATAAAACATTTAATAGAATGACTAGAAATCTATAAAAGCATATAACCCGCCCGGACGTAGCAGCCGCCGAGATGTTGATGCCCAAGAAGAACCGAATTGCCATTTACGAACTCCTTTTCAAGGAGGGAGTGGTGGTGGCCGAGAAGGACGTCCACATGCCCAAACACCCTGAGCTGGCGGACAAGAACGTGCCCAACCTTCACGTCATGAAGGCCATGCAGTCTCTCAAATCACGAGGCTACGTAAAGGAACAGTTTGCCTGGAGACATTTCCACGGGTACCTTACCAACGAGGGTATCCAGTATCTGCGTGATTACCTCCACCTGCCTCCCGAGACTGCCCGCCACCTTGCGCCGCAGCCGCCCTGAGAGCGGCAGACCACGGCCCAAAGGTCTGGAGGGAGAGCGACCTGCAAGACTCACAGGAGGGGAAGCCGACAGAGACACCTACAGACGAAGCGCTGCGCCCCCTGGTGCCGACAAGAAAGCTGAGGCCGGGGCTGGGGCAGCTACTGAATTCCAGTTTAGAGGCGGATTTGGTCGTGGACGTGGTCAGCCAGCTCAGTAAAGTTGGAGACTGTTTTGTGTTAAATAAATTTGTAGCCAGAAAAAATAAAAAATTTTAAAAGAAAAAGCATATAACCCATGAACTACAGTTGTGTATGTGAAGGAATATGTTACATTTTAGAGGGCATATTGATAATATAATTCACAAGCCTCAGAATATATTTTAACTGAAATCCTACTTCTAGGAATTTGGATTTCATAAATATATATTTCTATAACAATGTTTCCTATGACTTTTTAAATAATTTTTAAATGAGAAAAATATGAATCTTAAAGTCTTGTATAACCAAATCATTACCTATTATAAAGGCCTTTTAAATAATAAATTACCATTAAATTTTCAGATTGAGAATTATTTTAAAATGTAGAATCATCAAAAAGACATAAACTAGAACACTCAATAATGTATATTCATAAATTCTTCATCAAAGTAAGGATATGTCATATTTTTAAGGAAAAATGCAAGTTATGTAATGTAAAATATATAATAAAATATATTTTTATATTTATTACTTTTATAAATATAATAATACATGAAATTAATTATATATTAATATTCTATATAATATTTATAAAAATATGTTGGCTTATATACATATTCTATATTTCAGTATAAATATAGAAATGTATTACCTTAAACCATGTGAAATCTTGGTGCTTGTCTACCTTACTCCTTAAAGAAGAGCAATTATATTTTTTGAACTTATTCATATAAAGCAGTGTTATATTATAAAAAAATTATTGAAAAGATATATTCAAGAACATTAAAAGTATGCTAACTTACACTTACTTATATTTTTCCTTTTTTAATTGTCTGTATTTTAACTTTGTATGTAAATATAATAAAAATAATAAAGAAAAAGAAAATGGTCTTTTATGATCATTTAGCTGCTATAAACAATGAAAACAAAATTTTAAGAAGTCTGTTTCCTTATCAACTGATTCACTGTTTTGTTTCAGACTGTCTGGTGTTTCTGTTGAGTCTTCCAGTCTCTAAGGAACCATCCTCATCACTGCATCTCTCAGGATTCCTGCTCAAGTAACTTACACAAGGGATTCATTAGTGATTTTTTAATCTGAGATACCAAGAGCTCTTTTGTTTATATACTTAGCTTCTGTCTTATTAGCAACACTCTTTCCCCCCCCAAAAAAAAAGGCATTCTTTTTTTTTTAAGATTTTATTTATTTATTTGACACACAGAGAGAGATTACAAGTAGGCAGACAGGCAGGCAGAGAGAGAGAGGAGGAAGCAGGCTCCCAGCTGAGCAGACAGCCTGATGCAGGCCTCGATCCCAGGACCCTGAGATCATGACCTGAGCCGAAGGCAGAGGCTTTAACCCACTGAGCCACCCAGGCGCCCAAAAAAGGCATTCTTGGAAAAAAAAAAGAAAGAAAGAAAAGAAATCTTATTGGTATAAAATTAGAGTGATGAGAATTACCAGCTCTTCAAACCAAATAGAGTTCCTCATAGTCTGGAAGTCCCTGAATAGTATTCTACTTTTAAGTGGAGAGAGAACTAGAGGATATTTCCTTTATTAGAAATGAAAAAGTCTAAGTAAGAAAATATTTGCAATGTGTTGGAAATAAGAAATCCAGAGATGTAGGCCATCTCAGAGCACCAGTGAATATGATAGGCCATGAGTAAGAGTGGGCCAGAAACCCACACACAAGCCCCTGTTTAACATTTTCCTCCATCTTTTTAACCTTCAGGGCTATCAACCAGCTGGAGCTATTACTGGCACAAAGAAAAGTAAGTATAATGTTTGTGATTTTACTTACTGTTCCCTTTGAGAGATTTGATGACAATTTCCTCTGAGTAACAGATTAGATCTACTTTTACCAATGTTGTCATGAAAAGCTATTTAAATAATTGTAAAATGAGTTATAAGACCTTTACTGATAGAAATTTTTTCATCAAGGCTGTATGATATTTGTGTAAATAGTTCACCAAAATATTATCATTTTATTAGACAGACACAGATGATATATATATAGATTAGATACAGTTAATGACATATCACCTGGCATGATTTATTTAGTGACCCATGAACTCTTTTAGAATGGAAAAAAAAAATCTCTGAAAGCCAATAAAGTAAATATAACTCAATCAGTCACAGTTTAGGGTCAGTTATTTTCCCAAACATTGTCTCCTAATAAATTTGAAAATGAAAGAGAATAAGAGAAAAGGAAAAGAAAGATTTGTTGGTTAAGCATCTGCCTTTGGCCCAGGTCATGATCCCAGGGTCCTGGGATCGAGCCCCACATGGGGCTCCCTGCTCAGAGGGGAGTCTGCTTCTCCCTCTCCCTCTGTCCCCACCCCTGCTCGTTCTCTCTCTCTCTCTCTCAAAGAAATAAAATCTTTTCTTTAAAAAAAAAAAAAAGAAAGATTTGTTGGATATTGCCCAGACTACTCAAGGCTGAGAACATTACTATGGGATGCTCTAGGAACTTCCAGGTTGAGGATAAGACGATGGATAGAATGTGGGTGGCTTGTAAAGCTAATGCTTTCAAATACTTCACACTGAGCACCTGGTGACTGAAACAGCTCAGCAGAAAACTATGGCCCTAGGAAGTCCTCCCTCCTAATATGACAGCAGTTTTAGCTGTGGGAACTGGACACAGAGTGGGAGTTGGCAGAGCCAATTTCAATAGAAAGGCGATGTTTTAAAGGAGGCAATTCACATAATAAACTAATAAAACCATTCACATAATAAACTAAATGGGATCTCCAGAGAAATTTTTCTTTAAACTCATCAATTTAAGAATCCTGGAGATACTTATTCAAAACTAAAATTACTGACTAGCTGCTAATATAAATAATCAGTGGGAAAAAATAGTGATAATTTAGGAACTGTTATGGAGTAGCTATGGCCCAAAACCCAGATTTACACAGCCCTTAAGCTTTTTTTGTTAGTATCCTACAGAAAGATGAGTTGATAAGGTAACAACAGAGAGAAACAACAACAGAGAGAAAACTCTCTAGGGAAAACACTTTTTTTAAAGAAGAAAGATTTTTTTAAAACTCTCCATTCCCCATGTGGGGCTCAAACTCACAACTCCAAGATCAAGAGTCACAAGCTCTACCACTGAGCCAGCCAGGCACCCCTCTAGGGAAAACGTTATCTGCAGAAGGCAGGGAGGAGAAAACTTTTTGCTTTGTTTTGTTTTGTTTTATGTGATAGTTTTGCATACAGGTTGAATAAGTAACCATTACATGGGTGATTTCAGAGCCACTAACAATTACTACACCAAAGTGCCAATATCCTTTAAAACTTTTTTTAAAGATTTTATTTATTTGAGAGATAAAGAGAGAATACGGCGGGAGGGGGGAGGCTCAGAGGGAGAAAGACTAGCAGACTCCCCACTGAGCAGGAAGCCCCACACAGGGTTCCATCCCAGAGTCCTGAGATCATGACTTGAGCTAAAGACAGATGCTTAACTGATTGAGCCACCCAGGAGACCCTGAAACTTAAAAAAAAAAAAAAAAAAAAAAAAAAAAAAAAAAAAAGAGNAGAACACAATAGTGATTTTTATGTAAGCAAAGGCAAATATTCATGCAGTGGCCTTGAAGTATAATGTTGATTAAAAAAACATTATGGATGTCACTTTGGTGACATTCAAATGCATTTAAAAAATAAGCACATCCTTGTCCTAGAAATTTCAGTGATATTATTAGTAACAAATGTGAAATATTTCTACAAGGATGCTATTAACAAACCCTGTATAATTTTTAGAAACAAAAACTAAGGAGAATCTAAAGATTGTAATTAGTCATGGTTTAAACATGAGATGTGGGATGCCTGGGTGGCTCAGTCCATTAAGCATCTGCCTTTGGTTCGTGTCATGATCCCAGGGTCCTTGGATGGAGTCCTGCGTCGGGCTCCTTCTCCCTCTGCCTGCCGCTCCCCTCCTTGTGCTGTCTCTCTCTCTGTCTGACAAATAAATAAATAAAAATATTTTTAAAAATTTTTTTAATTATAAACATGAGGTGTATTGTCACATTAAAAATGGAAAATTCTTAGGGGAAAACCATGAAATCTTGACAAAAGAGGCGATATATTTTATAACATAAAATATAATGATAAACCTGAAATTAAATAGATGCATATCTCTAATTATTGAGATGTAAATAGGCGCACAAAATGTTAAGGATAATAGGATATGTGACAAGTGATGTATTCAATTATATGTTCTGCATTTACTAATCATATTAGTACATAATATTTCTAGGTACAATCACAGAGGGCAAAGTTGGGAAAAATATACTCCCAAATAACTGGATTGGTTATTCTACCCTATATATGTCACATTTTTTTCTTTTGGCTTATCTTATCAGATTAAGGCTTTTCAACAATACACATTATTTCTTTAATAAAATTATAATAAAGAAGAAAAAAGATGCCTTGTAATTTTCCAAATACTTCACATGATAGAAAGAATAATCTAGACTTTTATCTTAAAATATGGTCCTAGTTTTTAGCCCAGGAACTTGTGTCAGTCTTCTATTTCCATTGCACTCTCATACATGAGAGCTTGTTTCCGATATTGTTTCTTGCAAAACACAGAAAAATTTCATCATGTCTTTGGTACCTGGGTCTCCAAAGACATATAAATGAAATAATTTTATTAATTTATTTGCATATTTAGCAAATAAAACAAATGTTAAATTTGATATTGTAAGAATATCAATATTTTTAAGTCAAGAGAGTTTATGACATTTATAAGACCTTTGAAAGAGACTTTCTTTTTATGATGAACATTGAAAGAAAATATTTATTCACTTACAATTGCACAATATCAACCAAAGGGAAACTTTTGCAATTATTGAAGGATAACTCAAGAAGAAGTAGGTAGTTATTACTTTGCTCTTCACTAAGCCAGTGCACTCAATATACATCATCTAAAGTAAATTATGTACTAAAATTATTTCTGTGTCTGTATATACAGTCAGAGAAACATTAGAAAGAGTTGGAGGAGGGAGCCTGAAAATTGCAGTTCCTTCTCAAAACACACACACAAAACAGAAACAAAAATTACTTTTGGTGATAGTAGTTAAACAGAAACCTCACTTTAAAAATAGATCTAGAAAGTCTGTTTAATGACAATGCAGCTTAATTTTATCATGTTCCAAATTTTTCAGCAAAAGCATAAAACTGATTATGAGGTTTAGAGTCAACTAGTGAATAGAGAAGATTTCTGGGTACAAATGCAAATGATGTTACAGTACCATTTTTTTAAGATTTATTTATTTATTTAAGAGAGAGAGAGCACACAAACAGGGGGAAAGGCAAAAGGAGAGGGAGAGAAGCAGGCTCCAGGCTCAGAGTGGAGCCTGATGTGGGGTTTGATCTCACAATCCTAAAATCACGACCTGAGCCAAAATCAAGATTTCTGGTACTCTTGTTTCTGTGTACCTGGTTTCCATCTGATATCATACATTTTTAGCACAAAGAACTTTTGGCATTCTGGGTGCCTGGGTGGCTCAGTTGGTTAATTGTCTGACTCTTGATTTCAGCTCAGGTCACAATCTCAGGGTCATGAGATTGAGCCCCATTCCAAGCTCTGTGCTGGGTGTGGAGCCTGCTTAAGATTCTCTCTCTCCCTCTCCATCTACCCTTCCCCACACCCCTGCTCACACACTTTCTCTCTCTCTCTCTCTCTCTCTCTCTCTCTCAAAAAAAGGGGAGGCAGAATTTTTAGCATTCTTTTAAGTGGAACTCTACTGAAAATAGCTTATCTCAGCTTTTTCTTTTCTTTTTTCTTTTTTTGCCTTATAAACATACATTTTTTAATTAACATATAATGTATTATTTGCCCCAGGGGTACAGGTCTTTGAATCATCAGGCTTACACATTTCACGGCACTCACCATAGCACAAACCCTCCCCAATGTCCACAACCCATCCACCCTATCCCTACCCTCCCACCCCCCAGTAACCCTCAGTTTGTTTCATGAGATTATGAGTCTCTTATGGTTTGTCTCCTTTCCAATACCATCTTGTTTCATTTTTTCCCTTCCTATCCATCACGACCCCCCAACCTACCCCTCAAATTCCTCGTATCAGAGAGATCATATGATAATTGTCTTTCTCTGATTGACTTATTTCACTTAGCATAATTATCTCAGTTTTTTGTGTAAAAATGTCTTATTTTGCTTTCATATCTGAAACTTTGCTTTCATGTCTGGACTTTTTGCTGAATAAGAATTTTAGTTTTTTGTTGTTGCCCTTTCATCATTACAAAGATGCCATTCCATTGTCTTCATACTGGTGAGTTTTCTTTGCTTTTCAGCCCATTCCCAGTTTTCTAGATCCTAGGAGATTTTCCTCTACTCTGTTAGATTGCCCCCACTTTTGGAGATTGATTACCATGCATCTTGTGTTGATTTGGAATATATTAAAAGGATTTATTTTAGTTCTATATCTCCTTCCTCATTCTTCTGCATTTGAAAACTTGAAATATATTCAGAAGACATTTGACTTCCATTTGGGACAATGTCTGTTCCTTCCCCCAAGCTTTAATATACTGCCTTGAGTACCTGGCATAGATATGTGGGAAAGAGTTGCATGAGAAAATTCACTCTGACTGGAGAAACTTGGAATTTCAATCCATCACAAGGGCTCTTCTGCAGTCACTAAAGTTACATTAACAATTTGGGTGGTTTCTTTTTACTTTTACCTATGGCAAATGCCTCCATCTTTATCATCTCAGCCTTAGATGAGAGCAGTTGGAAGAAATTTCTCTCCTATGAAGAATATACTACTTTATGTACATTATCTTGTTTCTTTGGATCTTCTGGATCTTCAGATCTCTGAGATTTTTAAAGACTATGATTTTGTTTTGATTCTGGTTTTTTTTATTATAGAAATCAAAGCAACAGACATGTGACTCTCTACATTCTAACAAGATAGGATATTGTATTACTTGCCTTTGATACTACTCTATTTGAAATTTCTCTGAACTTTTCTTGAGCTAATAAAGAAACTGGAGGTCAATGATGAAAAATCAGACAATAACAACCTTCATTCTCCTTGGACTGACAGATGACCCTCAACTTCAGATTCCAATTTTTACATTTCTATTTCTCACTTACATGTTAAGTATAACTGGGAATCTGACCATCATATTCCTCACTTTTGTCGACTCCCACCTCAAAACACCCATGTACTTCTTCCTACAGAATTTTGCTTTATTGGAAATTTCATTCACATCTGCTTGTATTCCTAGATATTTATACAACATAGCAACAGGTGACAGATCAATAACTTATAGTAACTGTGTCATTCAAGTGTTTTTTATCGATGCATTTGGTGTAACAGAATTTTTTCTTTTGGCCATCATGTCTTATGATCGCTATGTAGCCATCTGCAAACCCCTGCATTATGTAACCATCATGAACAACAAAGTCTGTGGAAAGTTTGTCCTCTGCTGTTGGACAGCTGGTGTGTTGATCATACTCCCACCACTTGTCATGATAGTAAATCTAGAATTCTGTGACTCAAATGTAATTGATTATTTCTTCTGTGATTCATCTCCTATCTTGAAGATTTCATGCTCAGATACATGGCTTTTAGAGCAGATGGTGATAACCTGTGCTGTATTGGCCTTCATCACAACCCTTCTGTGTGTTGTTCTGTCCTATGTATACATTATCAAGACCATTATAAGATTCCCCTCTGCCCAGCAAAGAAAAAGGGCCTTTTCCACCTGTTCTTCTCACATGATTGTTGTTTCCATCACATATGGAAGCTGTATCTTCATCTATGTCAAACCTTCAGCAAAAGACTCAGTGGCTATTAATAAGAGTGTGACAGTGCTAATGACGTCCATAGCTCCCATGTTGAACCCATTCATTTACACTTTGAGAAACAAACAAGTGAGACAAGCCTTCAGTGACTCATTCAAAAGAATTGCATTATCCTCAAAGAAGTAAAGGTGCTCGCTTTGGCAGCACATATACTGAAAGAAGTAAGGGAATGCTGAAATCTAGGAATCAAGTTTTCAAAATATCAGAGTTTCCCAAACATAGTTCTTTAAGTTCACAAGTCATTCCATCTTCCTCATCTGTGTCCTAATTCAGATTAGCTTCCTTAAAACATCCTAAAGCCCACATTCCAGTTCATTCTTTACTCTTCTTATAGATGAACCTTTATTGAGATAATATCTCTTAAGAGAAAACATGACTTTATGTTCATAGGAAATACATTAATAACTATACCTTCTCTCCAACTTAAGCAAACCTATAAAATGTTGCAAATTTTTTAAATGACAGAAAATAAATATGACACACAAAAAAATTAATGCCTAATTTATGAGAGATGTGTTTAGAACAAATTGACATTGCTCTACCATAAGGAAGTTGTATTCTGAATCTAAAAAGAAAAAATAAAAAGAAGACCCAGGACCACTGCCTCAGGCATACACACATACTGATACTTTAAGTTTTGAACAGTTGGATAGAACTAAGCCCTATCAAATCCTGCGAATAAATCTTGATGATTGAGGTAGGCCAAACATGCAACAGTAATAAAATGGACAAATGACCTGACCCTCCATAATATTTTGGATATTTTTCTCTATGCCTATCCAGATCTACCTGTTTCCATTGTTTCCATGCCTCATAAGACTCACCTTATAAATGTCATAAGTAAATTCCCTTGATCTCTATCTTCAAGGAGAGTTTATCCAATGGGAAGATTGGATAAGAGATTAGAGTTTAGGAGGAGAGTGGAGTTGAGTATCTATTTTGTCCATTTATTCCTGTTGGAGTTGCCTATAGTTGGCTACATCCTTCTACCAAAAGCTAGAACTCCTATAGTTTTAGGATTCACTTTCTCCACTTTCCAGTCACTGTTGCTTCATCTTTCACTTTCCCTTCAGGCACAGGGGTATTAATGGCTCTCCATATTGCTATACCTGCACACTACTCCATCTTTTTTCACTTCCCTCAATAACATGAAGTTTATAAATAGTCTTTTAAAAACTGTTGTATGTAAATGTTCTTTTTTCTGCTAGTACAGTCTGCTAGTATTCTTTAATACATGACTAAATTGACAAAACTTCATAATTCTTGATGTTTGAGTCCTTGATATAAAAAAATTCACAACTAAGTTTTAGATTAAAAAATAATTTGAGGCTCTGGAAAACAAATATACCTAAATCCTTAGATAATTTCCATGATCATGAAGAACTCTGAATATTTATTCAAACTTCTTCAGTCATCCCTGGAATCTCCTCTTACAAAATTGATTATTTTGCAGCATAAAAATACCATTTAAATTACTTAATCTCTATCATTTCCCACATTAAACTCCTGGTAGTTTAATATTTTGACATTAAAAACCTCTAGCTTTTATCTCTTTTAATGAAAGTGTATATTAAATTTAAAAACTTAACACTCTCTTTATAGTCTATATAATAGTTTATACTCTAGACTATTTGTAGGTAAAAAGCAAGCAGGATAGTCTAACTCCTGCTCAAGATTCCCAAAACTGTTTAGAATCCCTGAAACTAAAAGCCTGCCACCATCCATAACAATATGTCATCTTTTGGGTTCAAGGATTACTGACAGATGTTGCTTATAGGCCCTTCCAGTTCAAGGCAAATGACCAAAGAGTCTGGAAAAGTTCAGAAGACATATTTGGCTGAGTCTTCGTCTGTATTTATATCTCTACTTTTTGAAGTTATTTACTCATTATTAAGATATGTGATGGGGCAGAAGGGAAGATGGGGAAAAGAAAGAAATGTGATGAGTTAATGATCAATATCTGGTTCTCAGTTTTGTCACTATCTAGTACTATCAAACACTTATCTAATGAATTATAACTTACCATAATGGACTCTTTTCTGAACATATTCCAAGCTAGCAAATTTAGCAAATATGTAAAGGAGATAAATGACATTTTATTTACTTCATGAATCTGGAAAAGTAAAGAAATATAACCAAAAGTGAGATAAGAATTTACATATTGGCTTTGTTAATAATAAAATATTGAGAAATAGAATGCTTTCATTCAAAGATCAGAGACAAAGTATTAATATCCTCGGTCTACACATCACATGAACATTCTACTGGAGATTCTAGGTCATGAAATAAGGCAGGAAAAAAAAAAATCAAGCAGGGCGCCTGGGTGGCTCAGTGGGTTAAAGCCCCTGCCTTCGGCTCAGGTCATGATCTCAGGGTCCTGGGATCGAGGCCCGCATCGGGCTCTCTGCTCAGCAGGGAGCCTGCTTCCTCCTCTCTCTCTCTCTGCCTGCCTCTCAGCCTACTTGTGATCTGATCTCTCTGTGTCAAATAAATAAATAAAATCTTTAAAAAAAAAAAAAAAATCAAGCATCCAGAATGAACAAGAAGAAAGGAATGCATCTTTATTTACACACCACGTGGTTATCTATGCAGGAAATTTTCTGGAATCCTTTTAACTACTAGAATGAATAAGTGAATTTGGCAAGTTTGCAGAATACAAAATCAATACACAAAAAATCAGGTTTTTTTCCTAAATACTAGCAAAAAACAACCAAAAATTGAAATTATAAAAACATAGACAATTGACTTAAAAATATAAAATACTTAGATAAATGTGACAAAATACATGCAAGATTTGTACTGAGGAATATAAAATCTGGCCATGACAAATTAAAGACCTACATAAATGGAGAAATAGATCATGTTCACAGATTGCAAGACTCGAAGGTGTTAAGATGTCAATTTTCCCCAAATTTTTCTATAGATTGTATATTTTATTCTTACCAAAATCAGCAGAATTTTCTGCAAAACTTGACAATCTTATTCTAAAATTTATACACAAATGCGAAGGATGTAGAATATCTGAAACAATTTTAAGAAAGAACAATACTAAAGAACAATATGCAAGACTTATGACACTATAGTAACTCAGATAACATTTGCATCAAGATCAAAGGATAAATGGCACAGAAAAAAGAGTCCATAAATAAGCACACGCATAAATTATCATTTTATTTTTATAGAGGTCCAAATATTATCATGTGTATCACTACAGATTCTAGAGATACTAAGAAGAAATGAGGTGACATTCTAAATGATGTATGCCAATGAATTTTTATATGTATTTCCGTGGAAAAATCTCCTAGAAAAGCACAATTCACCAAAAATGACACATGATTAATTCAAATATTAACATTTCCATATCTATAAAAAGCAAATGCAGATGTTAAGAAAAATTTTCCTATAATGTAAATGCCAAGCTCAAATGGTATTCCAAGTAGATTACTCCAAATATCATCAATCTTACACAAACTTCTCAAAAAGTGGGGTGAGAAAAGCAAAGCACACACATTTTAAAAGCCCAGAATAATCTGAGATGAAAGCCTGGTAAGAATATGAAAAGAAAGAAAATTCACTGGCCAGTATCCCTCATGATGATAGACACAACAATCCTAAGTAAAACATTAGTAAATTAGTAAATTGAATCCAACAATATAAGAAAACAGTAATACATCATGATACATTACAATTTCTTCTCAGAAAAACCAAGCCAATGAAAACAATGTTAGAAAGAGGTCCCAGCCCTCTCCCCACAGAAACAGACTTAACCAACCACAGATGATACCATTAAGAGCTACAGATTTCAGGTGAGAGCTTACAGCATGCTGGGGATGCACAGAAATAAGACACATTGGAAAGGATAAGAGGAGTCATTCACTTTACCCACATCATACCTCCCCCAACATGGCACAGCATAGTGCGACAAAGGCTAAATTGAAAGCTGTCACAAGACACAAAGGTTATTATATAATGATAAAGAGTCAGTCAACAGGAATATATAACAATTATATATACACCCAACATCAGAGCACCTGAATATATAAAGCAAACATTAACAGAATCAAAGGGAGGGACACCTGGGTGGCCCAGTCAGTTAGGTGTCTGCCTTCCGCCCAGGTCATGATCCCAGCATCCTCGGATCAAGTTCCATATCAGGCTCCTTGCTCAGCAGGGTGTCTGCTTCTCCCTCTGCCTGACACTACCCCTGCTTGTGCTCACTCTGTCTTTCTCTCAAATAAATAAATAAAATCTTTAAAAAACAGAGTCAAAGGGAGGAAAGGACAGCAGTACAATAATAGCAGGAGACTTCAAATACCCCATTTTTAACAACAACAGAATATCCAGACAGAAATTCAATAAGGAAACAGTGGATTTGAACAATGCTATAGAACAAATGGATCTCATACATGCAAGATGAATACATCCTAGAGATCTAGTGTACAGCATAGTGTCTATGGTTAACAGTACTGTAATGAATGCTTTAAAAAAATTGCCCCAAGGGGTGCCTGGGTGGCTCAGTTGACTAAGCATCCAACAATTGATTTTGGCCCAGGTCAAGATATCAGAGTCTCGGGATCAAGCCCTGCATCACCTAGGATCAAGTCCTGCTCAGTGTGGAGTTTGCTTGAGATTCTCTGTCTCTCCTCCCCTCTCCACCTTGTGCTCTCTATCTCTCCAAAATAAATAAATAAAATCTTTTTTTAAAAAATTTGCCCAAAGACTGTAGATCTTATGTTAAGTTCTTGTCACAAAAGATAATTTCAAAAAATTTGTTCTAAGAATATATTTGTTTTATATTTTAAAATATACAATTTACATTTTCTTAATAATAAAAATATTTAAATAAATTAAATTTAAAAATAATAAAACAAATTAGAAAATTCACTTTATTTTCTCAATGAATATAGAATATTTTATAAAATTTAAAATTTATTATCAATAAAATTCTCAGCAAACTAAGAATAAAAACAAACTTCTTTTTCCATTGGAGGGAATGTAAATAACAATTTGATAAATATAGAAGACTTTTTTTAAGGACAAATTATAAAATAGCTAAAACTAAAAGGGAATTTTACCACTAATTTTAAAAATAATCTAATTAAGTATATTTGAAGACTGATAATTAAGTTTGCAAAAATATTTATAGAAGTATTATTTGCTGAAAAAAACTAAATTTCTAAGAAATACTTTACACAACCATACAATTTATTTATTTACATCTATTTATTTGATAATGAACAATTGCAGACAAATTTTTAAAAGTAAGGAATAGCATGAAAAACTAATGAAATCCTGAAATGTGCATATTACAAAGTCATCAAAAATGATGATGCACCACTATGTTGTATGCCTGAAACTAAGGTAACATGTGTCAACTGTACTTGAATAAAAATATAAAATTTTTAAAAATGATGGTTCATGGTCTACAACTAATGATTTGAAAATAGTTTCATGTTGTTTGTGTGACAAAACAAGTTATCAAAATCATATAAGAAGTATTTAGACAGTCTTAAATATGTATGTAAAATATTAACATTTGTGCATAGGAAACATTGGAAAGATTAAGTATAGACATAGTAAAAGTACTTATTAATAAATGTGATTTTTCATATATTTTCTTAAGATTATCTGATTTTTGGAGGCGCCTGGGTGGCTCAATCGGTTAAACATCTGCCTTTGGCTAAGGTTGTGATGCCAGGGTCCTGGGATAGAGCCCCAGGTGGGGCTCCCTACTCAGTGAGGACTCTGCTTGTCCCTCTCCCTCTGCCCCACCCTCTTCCCCCAGCTCAGCTCACGCTGTCTCTTGAGTTCTCTCTCTCTCTCAAATAAATAAAATCTTTTTAAAAAAAAAAGATATCTGACTGTTTTACCTCTTTTAATTAAGATATGTGATAAGGGAGAAAATTAGGTCCTTATACCAGCCAGAGGAGGTATGGAACAAATGCAGAAAAGGCAAACATGTACTCTACCATCTGATTTTTAATGCCATGTGTTGGCCTGTATTGAATAGTATTGTTACGTCTTTCTTGGAAGACACTGTCCTTGTTGCCACATCTTTCAGGATTTTTGCCAAATTCATTACACAGAAGATTGATCAGGGATTTTTTGAAATGGGGTCACCAAAGTCCCCTGTGCTTATTCATTTCATTTTAGCTTTGGCAAATAAAACAGCTGTTAATCTTGTTCATGTAAAAACTTCTCACCCTACCATAAGAATCAGAGTATCAACACTTTCAAAACCAGAAAGAGCTCCACGTATTCCAAAAACCTTTGAATTTTGTATCACTTTAAACCTTCGAGTTCTAAAATGGGATGACGTCATTAACAAGAAATACTTGGCAATGTGTTGGAGACAAATATCTCAGAGATCACAGGCATTCCAGAGTGCCTGTAAGGGGAGTGCTGGTCCACTAGCAAGAGTGGCCAGAAGTTCAAATGTAACCCTCTGCTAACAAAGTCTATCTTCCTAGTAATCAGCAGGAAAAGTATTGTTAAACATCCAGTGAAAGGTACCATTGACTTGCAGAAGACTAGGTATAACAGCTGTGATTTCACTTACTTTTCTTTTTAAGAAATTAGATCAAGACAAAATTTGACTTACATTTACCAAAATTAATAATGTATATAGCTATTTGAAATACAGTACAAAGAATGAAGTTTGTATCATAGTTGTATTATCTGTAGAAAACATGACTTACGTTTAGCCAAGATAGTATATAATGAGTGTTCGTGACATGAATTATTATCTGACATGAATTTGCCCTCCACTTCAAAGTGAAGTAATATAGATTTATGTGAAAAATAACCTCTAATCATGACTTACTAGCTAAGTTAATGATATAATAAATGGTCTCTTCACCCTTAAAATTTTTTAAACTCTATGAAAGACATATAGAAAAAATAAAAGTGTCAGTTACAATCGGTTTTAATAATTTTCTCAAACTTTGTCTCGGTATTTTGCACAAGAGGAGAGCATTAACAAATAGAAGAAAAGATGGATATTTTAGAACAAGAGACTCGTGTTTGTACATACTACACTAGGTGCTCGTAAGCTGAGGAAAAGGGATTGACCAGAGGCAAGGTGGGCTATAGAGACAATCTTTCAGTGTATCTTAATTTGATCTATTTAGGTATATCCAGTATATATCTACAATCCCATGACTCCCCAGAAAAGTCTCCATCGGGTTTCACATGAGCTAGACACATCTGCTCTCTGACCCTGCTCCCAATTCTAAAAGAAGGAAAGATTTTAAAGAAAGGAAAGAAAACTATTCACATTGCAATCTAATCAGAGCCTCCAGGGAAAATTTTTTTCCATTCATTGATATAAATGAATCTTAAACCCTATAAGCACTGATTCAGGAATTAAAATACCTCCCTTTGGTTCAGGAATTAAAATACTTGAGACTAGAATATAGTTAATTAGTTATTATTGAGAACGAATTATGGAAAAGCACTGACACAAACGCAGAACACAAAGTCCTTAAACATGCTAATATGTTACTGAAAGATGAATTGAAGGAATATAAATTGCAATAATGAGGGGAAAATTAAATCTTTGCCTAAGATAGGAAGAGGAACCCAAGAATCATTTTGCTCCTTGGTTTGGGTGTTATGATTAAGGTATTAAAAAGATTGTGATATTTTAAGGTAAATAACATATGATAAATTATTCAATTGTATAAGTTTTGTATTTAATATTCATATTTCTGTGTTATTTATGATATATAACTCTACTTGGAGAAGGAAAATCTAAAAGCATATGTTCCAAAATATTCACTATCTCTGTAACAATATTTCCTTATTTATTCATCTATCTTCCTTATCCATTCATCTATCAATGGACACTTAGGTTGCTCCCATATCATAGCTATTGTAAATAAAGCTGCAGTAAACATAGACATGCATATATCTTTTTAAATTAGTGTTTTTATTTTCTTTGGGTAAATACCTAGTACTGGAATTACTGGGTCAACTATACTCAAATTTTTTTCAATTACTTAAAAACATAGAGACGAATGCATGGGAGTAAAAGAAAATTTTAATACTGATGACATTACAATGCACTAGCAATAAAACCAAGCCAGAATATAGACAAAATTCTTAAATAAATTTGGAAAAATGTGATGGAGACATAGAATACATAAATTATTGGATTGTGGCCTAAGGAAGTTGATCTATAATAAATTTCATTTATTATGGTAAGGAAAATAAGTCAGTCAGAGAAAGACAAATACCATATAGTTTCACTCATGTGGAATTTAAGAAAAACAGATAAACATAGGGGAAAGAAAAAAGAGAGAGGGAGGCAAACCATAAGTGACTATTAACTATAGAGAACAAACTGAGGGTTGCAGGAGGGCATTGGCCGGGGGATGGGCTAAATAGGTGATGGGTGTCAAGGAGGGCACTTGTGATGAACACTGGGTATTATATGTAAGTGATGAATCACTAAATTCTTCTCCTGAAACTAATATTACACTATATGTTAACTAACTAGAATTTAAATTAAAACTTGAAAAAAAACTACAAGGAGGATATTTATAAACTAAATCCACTGGTATATTAACAATATTAATCACCAAATTAAAAAATAAATTTCATGTGACCCAGTTGCCTCTTTGACTTTGTCATTGTTTATCACTACTAAACTTTGCCATCCCTATATTCTAATAAAATAACTTATCTTTTTCATGCAGATTGGACAAAAATAAGAAGTCAGAGATGAAAAACCATATAATAACAACATTCATTCTTCTGGGACTAACAGATGATCCACAACTTCAGGGTCTACTTTTAATTTTTCTATTTTTTACCTACTTATTAAGTATAACTGGGAACCTGGCTATTATTTCACTTACACTAGTGGATTCTCACCTTAAAACACCAATGTACATTTTCCTACAAAATTTTCCCTTCTTAGAGATTTTATTCACATCAGCTTGTATTCCTAGATACTGATATAACCTAGCAACAGGTGACAAGACTATCACCCACTGTGCTTGTGCCGTTCAAGCATTTTTCACTGATCTTTTCGGAGTAACGGAATTTTTTCTCCTGGGTACCATGTCCTATGACCGCTAAGTGGCCATCTGCAAACCCCTGGGTTACACCACCATCGTGAGCAGCGGAGTCTGTAAAAGACTCATCCTTTGCTGTTGGATAGCTGGCTTGTTAATCATACTCCCACCATTTATCTTGTGCCAAAATCTGGAATTCTGTTAAGGTCGTACACATTGGAGCCTACAATAAATGAGGTAGAGGTCCCAGAACATCTTTACACAGTTCTATACATGACACAAAAGTCTCAAAAAGTTAGGAATGCTGGATTGGATTTATCAACTAAAACCAGAGAACACATGAGCTGTGAGAAGCCAAAGGAAATTCTCTTTGCAAAACAAAGAAGCAATGTTCTACTAGAGGCAACACTGGCATTGCTGGAAACTTAGTGATGACTGTCCTTTGTAAATCAATGATTGGCTGCTATTTGTCAATGACAAGATTCAGAGTATCAAAAGCCAGGAAGCAACATTTACTGTTAAGGGCAAGGTGGACTAATTTTCATTTACCTGTAAATGGATATACAGGGTCACAGACCTGCAGAGGTCTGTGATAATATCTAGTAGAATAGGACTGAGATGGGCAGCAAAATGGAGTATTATTTGAGCTATATAATCAAGAAGTTTCAAGAAGAAGCTTGAGGGGAGCCCACCCAATGGAAATTCTCATACCCAGTTGCCATACGTGAGCCAGTTTCCAACTGTCAAACCCATCCTTGAAGGAGAGGCCATGTCTTGTGGAAGGATGCTGCAATGCCACAAAAAATACAGACAGAGGTTTTTTAGTCAGTACTCCCCCAAGAAGAGGTGTGGTCACTTATCAGAGTAATTCTAGACCTGGGAAAAAGAGCCTTCCAAATTCTTTCAGCGTCTGTTAAAGTTGACCTTTCAGTTTCTATTGGAACTGACTCTCACACCAGAGGACACAGATGCAAATAAGGCTTGTGTGTTTCAAGACTGGGTGGTGGAATCCTATCTAACTCTCTTGCAGTGGATCCAATGGATCTACAACCCCACCTAGTAATCCTTTCTCTGGATCCAGAGTGTCTAAAAATCAGGATAGACAAATTGGTAAATATCAGATTCCTTTCATTCATCATTGATCTATGCATACAAGCCTGGCTAAAATAGGCAAAATTAACCATCATTTGCCTATGTGGTTCATAACCTGCCAGTTGGAGAGACAATCAGTACAACCACTATGGTAAACCTTCACTATATACGAAAGTGTAGGAATTAAATTTCATTCATTATTTCCATAGGAATATCCAATTGACATGGCATTTTGCCTTTTTTTTTAAGATTTTTTATTTATTTATTTGACACAAAGAGAGAGAGAGAGAGGTCACAAGTAGGGTGAGAGGCAGGCAGAGAGAGAGGAGGAAGCAGGCTCCTGGCTGAGCGGGGAGCCCGATGTGGGCCTCAATCCCAGGACCCTGAGATCATGACTGAAAGACCCTTCCCCTAGAAGGTAGATAGGATAACTAACCGCTTTTTTTTTGCTTTTCTGTAAACCGCTGGCTTTTAGGTATAAATTAGGTTATTAATCGGGTTATTAGTCGCATATTAATTGCTCTTTTGCTTTACTGTCACTGCTTGGCTTATAGAAATAATAGAGACGCCATGATGGCTTTCCTACCTTCCCCCTTCTTGTTCCCCTCTCTTGCGCGAGCGGGCCCTCAGAACCAATCAGCTTGTTCCCCCTTCCCGCCTCTCACTTCGCGCGCGCGGGTACTCAAAACCAATCAGCAAACTCCAAGTATGCCTTTTTCAAAGTTCAAATTGTCAACCAATCAGTTGCGCCCCACCCAAAACTTGTTTGTGCCTTCCTATATAAGACCCTGTTTCTCTCCGGTCGGTGTGCTCGGTTAGCTGGAGCTGCCGACCACCCGCCGGTACCTGCGTGGAAATAAACCTCTTGCTGTTTGCATCCAGTGGCAGTGTTAAATTCTTGGGTAAGGGGATCCGCAGGTCTTTCAATGACCTGAGCTGAAGGCAGAGGCTTTAACCCACTCAGCCACCCAGGCACCCTGACATGGCATTATTTATTGAATCTTTCTTTTCTACTTGCAGCTGTGAATTTGCTGATTTCAGGTGATCAAATAAGTCTGGATCTGTTACTAGAATTTTTATTTCATTTTGCTGGCCAATTTCATTTTTTAGTTTTTCTTGTACAAATACCACAACATCTTACTTACTGTAGCTTTATAGTAAGTATTGATATTTGCAGTAAGTCTTCCAACTTTGTTGTGCTTCAAGGTTGTCCAGCTACGTTTTGTCCTTTGCATTTCCATCTAAATTTAGAATCAGCTTGTGAAATTTCTTGAAAGTAAAATGCTACAATTTTATTGCATTGCATTGACTCAATAATCTAGAGAGAATTGACATTCTTATAATATTGAACTTTCTAATATATGACTATGGGATAGCCCTCCACTATTTTTTCAGCAAAGGATGCTTCTATTTATTCTCAATTTTTACCACTAAAAGTATTGGCTACTGCAAAATCATAGTTAAAACTCTTTGGTGTGATATATCAATTTTATACATAAGGGCTAAATCAAAAAATTCAATTTTGGGGTCTTTGATATAGTTTAAAATTTAGAAAAAAAGAAACCTAAATGGTAAAAAGTTAAGATATATAGTATTCAATGATGTGTCTGTATCCTTTATCATAAACAACATAAAATTAAGAATTCAACTATTTTTAAGCCTGAAAGTCAGATGCTATTGAGCAAACTGCCATGTACAATCCATAATCCTTTTCAATTTTTAACTCAAAGATAAATAGGAAGATTCAGTAAACTTTAATTTTCCAAATGTTCTCAGAAAGAGTTATGAGAGGGATGCCTGGGTGACTCAGATGGTTAAGCAGCTGCCTTTGGCTGGGGTCATGATCTCAGGTTCCTGAGATGGAACCCCACATCAGGCTCCCTGCCCAATGGGGAGTCTGCTTCTCTCTCTCCCTCTGCCACTCCCCCGCTTGTGCTCTAGCACTCTCTCTCAAATAAATAAAATCTGAAAGAAGGAAGGAAGGAAGGAAGGGAGGAAGGAAGGAAGGAAGGAAGGAAGGAAGGAAGGAAAGAAAGAAGGAAGGAAAGAAAGAAAAGAAAGAAAGAAGGAAAGAAAGAAAGAAAGAAAGAAAGAAAGAAAGAAAGAAAGATAGATAGATAGACAGATAATGAGAAGCATCTGCCATTTACAAAATACAGCCAGATAAGCCATTTATCCCAAATGACCTGTGTGTGTTGTGAGGTAGCAATGACAGACTATGATCTTCTGTGGGGAGGGCACCTTCTATGCATAAGCATTCCCTCTTCACAGGAAGAATGTGAATAACAAGAAGGAACAGAGTCACCCTTCATTATTTTATCAACTACTAGTGTTTTTGTAGTGTTTTAAATGCCTGATTTCACTTTATTTAAATCATTCTAGTTTCTTATAATAAAGTGGTTTTTTGTTTCCAGGGCAGCACTTTTGCACATATTTTAAGAGCTTTCTTCCTTGGTGTTGAATATTTTTATGTCACTATAAATAGTATCAGTATTTTAATTTATTTTATTTTCATTTCCTGATTCTTTGCTGCAAGAATAAATATAGAATTTATATTTGAAACATATATATTTTTAAAGATTTTACTTATTTATTTGAGAGAAAGAGAGAGAGAGAATGAGCAAGGGGGAGGGGCAGAGGGAGAGGGAGAAATAGACTCCCTGCTGAGCAGGGAGCCCCATAAAGGACTTAATTCCAGGACCCCGGGATCATGCCTGGGCCTAAGGCAGAGGCTTAACAGAATAAGCCACCCAGGTGTCCACAATTTATATTTGTATGTGACCTGAGTGACTTTGCCAAAGTCAGTGGTTAATTTTAATGTTTTCTCTAGATTCATTTGGATTTCCTACATACATAACCTGTTATCTATGATAAATAATACTTATTTTTCCTTTTTCAATTAACCTACCTTTTCTTTCTTCTTTCTTTATTTGGCCTCTTTAAACTGGCCAAAAATATGAATACAATGTTACCACTTGAGTCTCTTCATGGACTCACAGTAAGGAGGCTCTGTCATGGAACAGATGATTAACACTAAGAAAAATGCCTAGAACCAGGCTTTCCTCAGTGAAGCTGAAGACCCAGATTACAAGGCCATTTTTCCTTTTTTCCTCTTTTCTTGCTTTAACTTTTTTTTCCATTCCCACTTGTTCTTCATTTCTATATATTGGTAATCTGATTTTTTAAAATTTAATCTTATTGTTTTTATTGTATATTACCCAATTAAAATAATATCATTTATTATTAACAGTATTAATAAAATGTATGTGTATATATACAAAATGCATCACATGTTATTTTTATCTCCATACATTATTTATGATGTATATCTTTCTCAATTTTAGTATTGGAAGGTATTTCTTGGGATGTTCCTTGAAATCATTTTGCTGCCTCTGGAAAAGCAGATGCATTTACTTGAACAAAAAGAGTCTTTCAAAAATCAATAAAACTAGCTTTGAATCCTAATTCTATCACTTGCAAGCAATAACTCATTTTTCTAAACTCTGATTTGTCTACATTTCTCCAGTGTAAATTATGGCTATAAACATAAGTTGTAGGGATATTTTCAGGTTTACCAGTATTATAAATTCTCAATAAGCTTTGGCTTTCATTCTATTTCATTCAGAAATTTAAAAATAAACATTTTAACAGGATAGCCATGACTGTCTTTCACCCTTTGTTCACAGATTTATGTCAAATGTTACCTTTGTATTTTTTATCTTCACATAAAAATTCTCTTTTTGCATTGTCAGAAGTCCCAAATCACCATATTGGAGATTACCTATTATTATGCTAACTAATATTTGTCTATGTGCCAGGCATAAAGCATTCTAGGATTTGGAATACAGAGAGACATTCTCTAAGGCATTTACCATTTAGAGTAGAATAAAGACAAGTAAAGATGACATTGTAGTTTGATGAGAGTTCTGAGTGCAGGACCTTGGTGGTGATAGAAGTCTAATGGGTAAGACGACCAGGCGTGGTGCAGTAGTGGTGGTGTTGGAACAGCAAGGCAAAGTAAGCAAAAGATTCCTTTTGGAAATGGCATTTCAACTGGAGGACTCCGGCGATTGTGTAGTTGGAAAAGGTGGGGCGGGGAGGTGGGGAGAATTCCTGCTTACAGACAGCACAATATGACCAATGGCCTGAAGTAAAAGGAAAAGGATCAAACGAAGTTTTAATATGTTGGACTGTAGAAGTGGAAGTTGGTGAATAATTTAACAAGTAATTAAATGCTGATCGTTCTTTGAGTGTTATCATTAGGTGATATTTTGGGCTCTTGAAATGTCTAAAGATTTCATTTTTAAGAAGCAAATCATTTCATTGATATTAATATTCACATTATATTCTGTTTCTCTTTTCTCTATTCCTAGTATATTTGGCTGGCTGGTTATTTACTTATCACTTTTCTACTCCTATTAGTTCTCTTGCACCTGCTGCCATCGGTTTGCTTAATTTAAATACCCTACTCAAGATTTAACATTTCATTTAGTACATCAGTATCAATCTGTTTTATGTAATTTCAATGCAGGCTTTACTCTTTAACAGGAAGTACCAGTGCATTTCTCCCTTCATCTTAATTTAATTCATGCCCCTTTTGGCAATTTTTAAATAACTTTGATATTGGATTGGATTCATTCAATAAAGTATGTGAATCTTGTGGTTTTAAAGCTTCATCAGTAAATGCTTTTTTGAAATTTTAAATCTTTATACTTATTCCTTGTTTTAAAATTTATTGAGTTTTTGAAATTTTTTTTACTGTTACACTTAGCAAAAGTAATTATTCTTTTTAATTTAATTCTTTTAATGATTCTTATTTCTCTTCTTGAGTAGGTTTTTTTCTGGAGGAATGATGTGCACTATTGCACCAGTATCTTATGATTAATTTCCCAATCCTTTCAGCACTGGTAAGGGAAGATTTGAGAATGAAGTCATGCTTAGATTTCCTGAAACAACTATTCTCAGTTTTTCTTAATAAAGGTTATCATTCTCAAAGAAGTTGGCTTATAAGGAGATGCAAAGGGTGACTTGATCAGGGACAGTACTGAAGGGAAATGCAAATCTAGATCAAGACAAAACAGGATAAAAACTAAAGAAAACATGCTTAGGGGTCCTGACTTCAACATTCCCCTAGTTCTTTGAGAGCAATATAAATCTTTGACTAAGTCATTAAAGGCTTGCTTCACTTGTTTGTTCCTCAGAGTATAAATAAATGGATTTAACATGGGGGAAATGGAAGTAGTGAGCATAAATACTCCCTTATTAATGGCCATTTCATCTTTTGCCGAAGGTTTGATATAGACAAAGATACAGCTTCCATAGGTGATAGAAACTACAATCATGTGGGAAGAACAGGTAGAAAAAGCTTTAGTCCTTTGCTGAGCAGAGGGGAATCTTAAAATTGTTCTGATGATATACAGGTAGGACAAAATCACACACACAAGAGTCAGAATGAAGATTAACACAGAGCAGACAATAATCATCTGTTCAATGAACCATGTATCTGAGCATGAGATCTTCAGGATAGGATTAGCATCACAGGCAAAGTGGTCAATGGCATTAGAGTCACAGAAGTCCAGGTCCAGTCCCAAGCTAAGTGGTGGGAGTATGACCAACAAAGTGGTCATCCAACAGCAAAAGATTAGCCTTTTGCAGACCCTGTGGTTCATGATAATCATGTAATACAGGGGTTTGCAGATGGCTATGTATCGATCAAAGGACATGGCAGCGAGGAGAAAAAATTCTGTTACTCCAAAAAGATATGTAAAAAAAAGTTGGCATGCACAAGCATTATAGGTAATAGTCCTATCACCTGTTGCTAAACTGTACAAGAATCTAGGAATACAGGCAGAAGTGAATGAGATTTCTAAGAAGGAAAAATTTTGGAGAAAAAAGTACATTGCAGTTTTAAGGTGAGAATCCATGAATATGAGAATGATGATGGTCAGGTTTCCAGTTACACTCAACATGTAGGTAATAAGTAGAAATATAAAAATCAGAATCTGTAGTTGAGGGTCATCTGTCAATCCCAGAAGGATGAAACTGGTTAGTGACGTATGGTTTCTCATTCCTGGGTCCTGACTTCTGCCCAATCTGCACGTAAAACTGAGGGACTCAAGATCTGAGAAGAAGGTGGAAAAAATGTGTTATAACGGATTGTTTAGAAAATCCAAGCAATGTAGTTTACATATACGTTGTTTTCCTTGATAATGAGTATTTTTTAATAATTCATGTTCTCAGCTCTGCTGACATGTCATCTGATAGGTTTGAAACTTAGCTTTCAAATGTTTTGACCACAATATATGGCAAGATATACATTTTATATTGCAGTCTAATGTACATGCACACACACATACACGAACACATACACACACAAATATACACAAAATATAAACTTGCATATCAGTGAAACAAAAGCTTTCCAAAAAAACTTATCCACCTTGCTCTCTGATGCTTTCTATTCTAACTCATCTCATGAAAAATAAATGCAAACATTACCAAATTGACTTTATACTCTACTAAATGGTCAATGCTGTATCTGAGATAAACAAATTTTTTAGGGATTCTCGTAATAATATAGTCCAAGTAAAACATAATTATTTATGATTTTTAAGTGCACACTCTCCTTTAACTTTATACTTTGGAGTAGATTTATTCATAGCACACTTCCACCAGTGGAGGAAATGAAATCATAAACTTTAGGGTATCCTTTTTTCCTAAGAATATTTCCCTTATCACTAACTGACATTTTACTCAGTTTCATATCTGCTTGAAGCTTTTTTTTTCCTGGATAAATTGGAAGCACGTGAGGAGTGGTTATGGAACAAGGTGTTTCTATACCCATCTACCAAAGCAACTGAGGTCATTATTCCACTGCCATGAACAACCTATACTTAATCTACAAAACACATTTTACATATAAAAAATCCTTCACATCTTTCCCATGACTTTCTCAAATTGTTATTGCCTTTATCTGATTTGTACTGATTGCCCACTTTGGTGCAGAACAGCAAGCGTTTTAGTACACACCAAATTCACTAATAAGTGAGAAAATGTTCTATACACAACTGAAGAATATTATCCTTAATGTTTTATAAGCCAGTCTGATATTTGTCTGACTGACACGTTTAGACACCTTTTTATCAAGTCACTGATGTTATCATCAGCTCTGTAAGTATTAAGTGCATTCACCAATTTGACTTCTATCCTTAGCTTCTAATAATTTTCTCTAATTCCTGACTTCCAACCTACTCCTCCACTGCTTATGATATGGTTTCTGAACCACTGAAACTATTCTTGGCAAGTTTACCTGTTAATACTCTAAGTATCAGTGAAGTGTAGTCATTTTATTTGCACATTTTGTTGCAATTCACACTGTCAATCACTCCTTTCTTTTTATG
Source organism: Ailurus styani (assembly GCA_002007465.1). Taxonomy (NCBI): domain Eukaryota; kingdom Metazoa; phylum Chordata; class Mammalia; order Carnivora; family Ailuridae; genus Ailurus; species Ailurus styani. Next base: position 949,689 of record LNAC01000236.1, read on the forward strand.
ATCTTCTTGACACATGGTTTGCCCGAAATCCACACTCCTGGTTTTTGTTTCGCCCTTCTGTTTTCTCTTTTATAATTATCTCTTCCCCTACTCACTTTTTTTTTTTAAGATTTTATTTATTTATTTGACACAGAGAGATAAATTACAAGTAGGCAGAGAGGCAGGCA
>LNAC01000236.1:960007-973533 GCA_002007465.1 Ailurus styani
AAAAAAAAAAAAAAACAATGTAGCACCTAAATATATTAAGTAAATATTAACAGCTCTGAAGTGAAAAACAGACAACAATGCAATAATCAGAGTTGACTGCAATGCCCTCCTTTCAGCAATGCCGAGATCTTCCAGACAGATAATCAGCAAAAAAACATTGGACTTGAAGTATATATTATACCAAATTGACCTAACAGAGAGCTATAGAATATTCTACCCAACAGCAGCAGAATACACGTTCCTCTCAGGAGCATACAGCATATTCTGCAGGATTGGTCTCATGTTAGGGATAAGAGCCACCAAGTCAGTTACATGCACATGTTGACTCTCTAACTTCAGCTCAGATTTCTCAGATCTCAGCTACCGGGCTTTACGAAAAGCTGGCATTGCTGAGCATTGAGGAAGGGTGAGGGTGATCTCTGGACTTTGAAATGGTGGAAACTGAGCACAACACACCCAGATCCTGCATTCTTTTTTTTTTTTTAATTAACATAGAATGTATTATTTGTTTCAGAGGTACAGGTTTGTGATTCACCAGTTTTACACAATTCACATGCTCACTATAGCTCATACCCTCCCAATGTCCATCACCCAGGCACCTCTCCTTCCCACCCCCTTCCACTCCAGCAACCCTCAGTTTATTTCCTGGTTTCAACCCGTTTCATTTTTTCCTCTCTTCTCCCATGATCCTCCACCTTTTTTCTCAAATTCCACATATCAGCAAGAGCATATAATTGTCTTTTTCTGACTGACTTATTTCGCTTAGCATAATACCCTCTAGTTCCATCCACATCATTGCAAATGGCAAGATTTCATTCTGATGGTTGCATAATATTCCACTGTGTGTGTGTGTGTGTGTGTGTGTGTGTGTGTGTGTGTGTGTGTGTGTGTGTATACCACTTCTTTATCTATTCATCTGTTGATGGACATCTAGGCTCTTTCCATAGTTTGGTTATTGTGGACATTGCTGCCATAATATTTGGGTGCACGTGCCCATTCAGATCACTACAGTTGTATCTTTGGGGTAAACACCTACTAGTGCAATTGCTGGGTCATAGGATAGCTCTATTTTCAACTTTTTGAGGAACCTCCATACTGTTTTCCAGAGTGACACCAGTTTGCATTCCCACCAACAATGTAGGAGGGATCCCCTTTCTCTCGACAACATCTGTCATTTCCTGACTTATTAATTTTAGCCATTCTGACTGGTGTGAAGTGGTACTTCATTGTGGTTTTGATTTGTATTTCCCTGATGCTGAGTGATGTTGAGCATTTTTTCATGTGTCTGTTGGCCACTTGGATGTTTTTTTGCAGAAATATCTGTTCATGTCTTCTGCCCATTTCTTGATTCAGATCCTGCATTCTTGATAAGCAGAATAACATTTCTTTGAGTTTAGCAAGTTCCCTGTATGTTTTGAGTATGAAATAGCAGTAGTGGACTTAGAAAATAGCAGTGATTAATGAATATATGAATGATAATTAGTTCTACCTTAATAGGACCCATGGATGAATCACATGATTATTAGAACAAAATAACCATTCATTCTCCAAATCAATAAAATAAAGCATTTAAGAACAAATAATCAGATAGATGGGGAAGACTAACTTGGGTAGATCATATGAGTACGCACTACAACAGAAATCATCAGATGACCCCCAGCATTTCAACACATAAAAAGAACATGGTGAGAATACAATTGCCATTTTATTACCAGACTTTTTTTCTTTTCTTTTCTTTTTTGCTGCCACTGATACTATTATGATTGCATTTCTTATCTCTGTGGACATCGTCCCAAAGGTGTTGGTTAAATTTTGTTCTTTGTTTTTCTCTGCTTTGTTTCATTTTGTTTACCAAAGTTAAATTCACTGTAGATTCCCTAGTGGTTTCAAATACAGTCTCAAAGGACATTTTCACTGTTCACTTAATTGTTCCTTCTGCACTTGAGCCAATAAAACCAATAAAGCACATGCCATTTCTATTAAGGAAAATTTATAGAGTAACCCATTTCTTTGCACAGAGAGGTCAGTCCATCTTCAATTCCACAGCCAAGGAGAGGTGCTAGCATTTACTTGATGGCCATTCTTTCAGTCACAGAATTCAGGAAAACATTATCTGATAGCTTAATGAGAGATAGGAACACTCATCAGATCCATTTTAGATTTGGTGATGATAAGAACAAAGGATGCTATTCTCTATACCACTGCATCGTACTTTTTATTTGTAAGCACTCCTACCCAGAATAGTGTATGGAACTTCAAAGTACAGCAAAGTTAAGTCAAAATTATAGCCCCTAGCACCCTGTGATTTTCAGACCCAAGAAAGAAATTTGGATTAAATTTCCCAAAAAGTTATGGGGAACCACCAGAAAGTATGTATGAAATGTTTGTCATTTTTGTGCCTAACTGTTCAGGAACTGGAATCATGGTAGGTGTATAAAAGCTGTCCCTGGATAAAGGCAGTGAGTTTAGATTATTTCTGCTAAAAAAAAAAATCTGAGTACAAGATGTACTTTCATTTTCAGAGAGGATCTGAAAAGTAATATCTGAGCTGCCATTTTTTTAAATTTTTTTCAGTGATCCAAGATTCATTGTTTATGTACCACACCCAGTGCTCCATGCAATACATGCCCTTCTTAATACCCACCACCAGGCTCACCCATTCCCCCTCCTCTCCATAACTCTCAGTTTGTTTCTCAGAGTCCACAGTCTCTCATGGTTCATCTCCCCTTCCAATTTACCCCAATTCACTTTTCCTTCCCTTCCCCTAGAGTCCTCCATTTTATTCCTTATGTTCCACAAGTAAGTGAAACCATATAATAATTGACTTTCTCTGCTAGACTTATTTCACTCAGCATAATCTCCACCAGACCCATCCATGTTGATACAAAAGTTGGGTATTCATCCTTTCTGATGGCTGAGTAATATTGCATTGTATATATGGACCACATCTTCTTTTTCCATTCGTCTGTTGAAGGGCATCTCAGCTCTTTCCACAGTTTGGTGATTGTGGCCATTGCTGCTATGAATATTGGGGTACATATGGCCCTTCTTTTCACTCCATCTGTATCTTTGAGCTGCCATTTTGTTCTATATAACATAATAATGAATCTGAACAGGATTCTGAAGCAGTGGTCTTGGAAAAGATCAGAATTAAGGACAAAACCAGCTACACACACAACTGGAGAGTTATGGCCCTATAATGAAAGGGCAAAAAAAAGGATATCAAAAATTATTTCTCCCATTTTCATAGACTCTTAGAATATGAGGGCTAGAAATAATCTCAAAGAGGCAACCACCCATCTAAAACATCCTGCTAAATAGTTATTTAACTTATCCTTGAACATTTCCAGTCCATCTCTTGGGCTGGCTCAGTCCTAAAAAAAATCCATAATAATTAGTGTCATGTTAATTAGGTCAAACTACATTGTAAGATTTAGAGCCTCTGATGTTCATTGCTTTTTTACTGGTTTGTTCAAGTATCACACAAAAGTGTAAAATAAGCACATTTTTTGTTATTAATTTAAAATATTATAAGATTAGGGAAATGTAATGATGATGATTTTGTAATACAGTGACTATTTAGAATAAAGCAGTGTACCTCACTTGTAAGAAAAATACCAATGAGGGGTGTCTATGTGGCTCAGTTGGTTAAGTGTCCAACTCTTAGTTTCTGCTCAAGTCATGATCTCAGGATTGTGAGATAGCTTCCACCCTCCCCCTGCCAGCCCCCATAAGGGCTTCACATTCAGCAGGGAGTCTACTTGAGATTTTCTCTCACTTTCCTTCTGCCCCTCCCTGCCCCACCCCCGCTCATGCTCCAGGTTTCTCTCTCTCCCTCTCAAAAGGTAAATAAATAAATCTTTTTTAAAAAGGAGAAGCCAGCCACGTGTGGTTGCTGAAAGCTAGAAATGTAGCTGGTCACAGTTGAGGTCCTGTAAGGTGTGAAAGACTGTACACACTGGATTTCAAGGACTTAGGACAAAAAGAATGTAAAATTTCCCATTAATTTTTAAATGATGATTATATGTTGAAATGATATTTTGAATATATTAGGTAAATAAAATGAATAATTAACATAACTTTTACTGTAGGGGCTCCTGCGTGGCTCAGTGGGTTAAGTGTCTGCCTTGGACTGGGGTCACGATCCCAGGGTCCCAGGATGGGCCCCTGTATCTGGCTCCCTGCTCAGCAGGGAGTCTGCTTCTCCCTCTCTCTCTGATGCTCCCCTGTTTGTGCTCTGTCTCTCTCATAAATAAATGAAATCTTTTTTAAAAAATTAACTTCTACTGTTTACTTCTACTTCTTTCTTTTTTTATTTATTCGTTTATTTTTTTTTACTGTGGCTATGAGGATATAGATAATGACATGTGAGCCTTGCATAGTATTTCAATTGGATAGCACTGTACTATATGCTCCTGAGAGCTGCTTGGGATATTAATATTCCTATTTTACAGATAAAGAAACAGAGGCTTTGGCAAATAAGTTTTTTTTTAAATAAAATAAAATGACATGTACTAAAATTACTCAGTGAAAAACATTCTCTCCTTGATCAAACTAGCCAGGCTCCTCTAAACCCTCTTATCGACTACATCTCAACCTCAGTCTATTAAAAACTACAGATTCTCAACATAAATGATTTCATCCACTCTCCTAGCCCTGCATTAAATGACTTAAATAGTAACATAGTTAAAAGAATTTACTGTTTGTTGTAACCAACCTAAAAATAGGCCCCTGACCACCCTTTCTTAGAACATTTATTTAAAAAGATGTGCAACTATGAATCCTTCCCCTGTCCCTTTGAGATGTATATGTAACTCCTGTGATTCAGGAGTGTGTTTCTGACCTGAAAGCCATTCCTTAAAATGTAATCATCAGGAAGAATAAAGCCTCTGTTTCCCAGTGTCTTTGGGAGGGTAGAATCCTAACTTTGATCATTGTCAGCTAACCATCACAACTGGCCAGTCAACATTTACACTGACCACCCCTCTGTAATTTTTCACTTCTCTGACTCTACTGAGCTCCTGTTCACATCCCTTTCTTCTCCCTTTAAAATGCCCAGCCACCTCTGTACAAATTGAAATTGAGGTCAGTTTGCATTTGACCCTCTTGCCTATTGCAATAGTATATTCAGATTAAAATCTGTTTTTACCATTAAATAGTAATAATAATAATAATAATAATAATAATAATAATAATTAAAAATAAAAAAGAAAGAAAGAAAAATATCAATAAAATGATGAGGTAGGATTATCTTTTTAGGAAAAAATATTAAAAACTATACCCAAAATAATAATGTCCATATCTCCAAAGCTTTGAGAAACAGAGATTCTCACTTATAAATGGTGGGAGTATACAGAGGGACACATTTTCCAAAGGATTAGTTTGGGACAAAGTATGGAAAGCCCTTTATTCAATTTTTTTTTTTTTTGGCCAGTTCTTAAATGTGACATTGATCTGATGAAGAGAAAATGATTTATATACAGAATGGTCACTAAAACATTATTATACAACTAATAGGAGCAACTTTAATGTTCACTCACACATGGAATTTAAGAAACAAAACAGACCATCATCGGAAAGGGAAGAAAAAATCAGATACAAAACAGAGAGGGTGGCGAACCATAAAAGACTCTTAACTATAGGAAACAAACTGAGGAAGGGGCACCTGGGTGGCTCAGTCATTAAGCCTCTGCCTTCAGCTCAGGTCATGGTTTCAGGGTCCTGGGGTGGAATTCCCTCATTGGGCTCCTTGCTCAGTGGAGAGCCGGCTTCTCCCTCTGCCTGTCACTCCCCCTGCTTGTGCTCACTCTCTCTCTCTCTCCAACAAATAAATAAAATCTTTAAAAAAAAAAAAAAGAAAGGAAAGGAAAGGAAATAAACCGAGGGTTGCTGGAGGGGAGGTGGGTAGGGGATGGAGTAATTGGATGATGGACATTAAGGAGGGCACTTGCTGTAATGAGTACCAGGAGTTATATGCAATTGATTGATGAATCACTAAATTCTACCCCTAAAACTAATAATACACTATATGTTAACTAAATTGAACTTAAATAAAAATTTTAAAAAAAAAAAAGAATTAATGGGCAGTCAGTTAAGTAGCTGCCTTCTGCTCAGGTCATGATCCCAGGGTCCTGGGATCAAGTCCCACATTGGGCTCCTTGCTCAGTGAGGAGCCTGCTTCTCTCTCTGCCTCTGCCTCTGCCTGCCACTCTGCCAACTTGTGCTCTCTCCCTCTCTCTCTCTGACAAATGAATAAATAAAATCTTTAAAAAAAAAAAAGAATTAATGGGGAGGATCCAGGTTAACACAGAGGGAGACTGGAGATGGAAAGAAAAGGGTAAGAAAGACTATCAGAGATCAATGAAATACTGAGTGGTGATCCATGAAAACAGAAAAGTTTCTATGTAAAGGTTTCATACTAAAGAAAGTGCACACCATCCACTGGGTTCCAAGTGTATTTTCACCCTCTTTGTGTAAATCTGAGTCTTTCTAATAAAGGCCATGTGGAAGTTAAAAAAAAAAGAAGAACTATCAATTTTATAATTTTCTTCCTTATATGCTGAGGTATGACCATCAAGTAAAATTTTATTTTAAAAAATATTTAATGACATGAGGAGAATATATCATAAGTGCTTTGAAATAATTGAATGGATAAAATGAGGTTAAGTGAGAAAAATATCAAATGTTATTTTCAATATAATATTATTTTTATAAAATATAAATAACAGCATTACATAATTATATACGTACAAATAGGTAAAGAGGTTATAGATAAATACAAAATATTAATAGTGATAGACTGTGTATGAAGTCACTGTAGGAGATCTTCCTTTCTTCTACTTTTCTATTGGTTGTAGATGAATATAGTAAATGAATATCTATTCATTTTATTATGGAGGATTCAAACAAGTTATATTACCATCCTTAAAGGGAAAAATAATGGGACACCTGGGTGGCTCAGTTGATTAGGCATCTGATTCTTGATTTTTGCTCAGGTCATGATCTTGGGGTCCTGGGATCAAGCCCTGCATAGGGTTCAATGCTCAGTGGGAAGTCTGCTTAAGAATTCTCTCTCTCTCTCGGGTGCCTGGGTGGCTCAGTGGGTTAAAGCCACTGCCTTCAGCTCAGGTCATGATCCCAGGGTCCTGGGATCGAGGCCCACATCGGGCTCTCTGCTCAGCGNCTGCCTTCGGCTCAGGTCATGATCCCAGGGTCCTGGGATCGAGGCCCACATCGGGCTCTCTGCTCAGCGGGGAGCCTGCTTCCTCCTCTCTCCTCTCTCTCTGCCTGCCTCTCTGCCTACTTGTAATCTCTCTCTCTGTGTCAAATGAATAAATAAAATCTTTAAAAAAAAAAGAATTCTCTCTCTCTCTCTCCCTCCCTCTGCTGGCACCCCCTCACACTCACTCGCTCTCTCTCTCAAATAAATAAATAAATATTTTAAAAATAAAAGTAAAGGGGGAAGAAATAATTAGCAACTCCTCATAATTTAAAATTATCCTTGATAGCAAGAAATAAAATAGTCATGGCCTAAAACTTCAGTATTTAATATAATTTCTTCTTTCTTTCCTCTTATAGTAATCATCCAATGATGTGAAGTTATTTACAAATCTCATTTCAGACATATCTTCTGAGTTGAGGACACAAGATTATATATTTTTATGATATGTAATGGTGTACCATCCAGTGATATTAATTGGGGTCAGTATACTGGCCAACATGAAAATATGTGTGGCTCTTAGGAAACCTTCATGTCTTAGTCCAGGAAAGCAATCTCTGCATAAGCATGCATTATTTATTTGCTGACACTCTTTATCCCATAAGCCTAGGTCAGCAGCCTTTTCCTATGATGCCTCTATATTTCCCCTGTCACATTGTGGCAACTCCCCTCAATGGAAAAGAAATGATGCCTTCCCTAAGCACAGAAGGAAACAACGCTGAAGGTATTTTGTTGGGAAAATCTTAGGGCAACACATAAAAAATAATTCATATTACAAAATAATTGGTGTCTCATGAAATTTCATTCTAGTCCTTTATTAAAGAAATCCAGATGGCCCAAACATACTGTTTCTGGCTAGGAAATATTCAAAAAGCTTACCTTTTAATTAATTTGTGATTATTAGAATTGACTAAGTATAAGCAATTGCCCAAAATCCTAAAATTATACATTTCCTGGAAACACTTTAATTTGACCTGGGTCAAATTCCAGCTCTGACACTTCTTAGAAGAACAGTATTACCACAATTGCTAGGAAGGGTACATGAATAGGTAGAAAATGTGAGAAATGAGAAAGTACTGAATGGATTCCTGGAAAGTGGTGACAATGGTTTCTTTGACAGAATCCTCAAAAGAAGCAACATGCGGGAAACAGTTTTGTAGAGAAATTCATAAGGATGGTGATTTTTCAGTTTTTAAGAATATCCACACCTAATAACCAAGTTTATTTATTCTCCATCTCATATTTAACCCTTTTTAAGTATTAATGCCTGATAATAACCGTTCTGTGGGGAAACAAGCACAGGCTGAGTCTATCCTTGGGTGCAGAGTACTGAGTACTGAGGAGCAATGCTAGGGGCAGCAATGATTAGTAGCATTCCCAAGGGCAAAGTGAGACTTCCGAGAATGGAACCATGACAAAGAAATCCACTCCTTACCCAAGTGGTATTCCCTTACGTCTGCCCATCTTGAAGGATCTAGGTTTTATGTTATTAAGGGAGATAGCAAGTAGCCTGGGAAGGCATTGGAAGCTGAAATGTCTATGTGTAAACTACAGGACCCCAGTATGGATCATGGAAGCCTAAGGACAGGATTCTGTTCTCTGGGAAGGACATCAGAACATCCCACTTGTCAGTATTCTGGGCAGGCTTGGGATGGGTGGGGTGCTAGACAACCGATGGATGTTGAAACAGGAATTCAGGAAAGGAAACAAAACAGAGGCTGATCAAACTGATACATTGGAAGGACAGAGACTCAAATATTTCAGCCAATTATAAAAGGAGAGCAAAGAAGAAATTCTAGAGGAATATGGGACTCAAGAAATTTCATGGTAACTCTGTAGTACTGCTCCCAGTTCGCCCACACAGTGGAGGCTTTTCCAGGATGTTGGAGAGATTAAGGAATTGTTTGAAGGGAACAAGTGTTGCAAAGCATGGAAAATAATACAACTAAGCCACTGGTGGTATAATATTATGACAGGGCATGAGAATGATTTGCTGATATGCTGTCCTGACAGGGTGGAAATAAAAATTATATATATATTTTTTCTGTTTATTAACACTTATGGATCTCCTTCTCTACACTGAGGACTGGAGATACTATGATGGCTGTCCTAATCTCAAGGGACTGTGAAATACTTGTGGCACTTTTCTATCTACTTTAAAACTGGAGAGGAAATGAAACTTCAGAGGGATATTTTCTACAAACCACATTCTGAAGACCAAGGTAAAACAGAGTCTGGGGAAATGAAGCCCAATGCAATTACTTCCACATCAGATTACTGACAATCAAATAAAAGTTTAAAAATATGTTTCTACTATCTTGCTGGACTACTTTCCTCTATATAGCTTATTGAAATATTTTTATGTTCTACTCCTCAGATTCAAGGTTTTTAATTTATTAATATAGATGCATATATCTGAAGACAGTGATGAAAAATCATTCAGCAATAACATTCATCTTACTAGGATTAACTGATGACCTGCAACTACAGGTTTTTCTTTCACTATTTCTATTTCTCACCTACATTTTCACTGTTGCTGGAAATCTAGTCATTATCCTCCTCACTCTGGTAGACTCTCACCTCAAAACACCCATGTACTTTTTCCTTAGGAATTTTTCCATCTTAGAAATAATATTTACAACTGTCTGTGTTCCTCGATTCCTATACAGCCTGACAACTGGGGACAAAAGTGTTACCTATAATGCATGTGCCATCCAATTATTTTTTGTCATCCTCATTGGAGCAACAGAATTTTTTCTTCTAACCGCCATGTGCTATGACCACTGCATAGTCATCTGTACACGTTTGCACTACACTGCCATCTTGAATGAAAGTGTATGCACCATTCTCATCCTTTGCTGTTGGCTGATTGGGTTAATTGTCATATTCCCACCACTTAGCCTAAGAGTTCAGCTAGATTTCTGTAACTCTAATCTCATTGACCATTTTGGTTGTGATGCATCTCCTCTTCTGAAGATTGTATGCTCACTCAATTTTTAGAGCAACTTGTTTTAATCATGGCTGTGCTGACCCTCATAGTCACACTAGTCTGTGTAATTGTGCCCTACACATACTTCATCAAGACCATTTTAAGACTTCGTTCAGCCCAGCAAAGAAAAAGGCTTTCTCCACTTGCTCTTCCCACATGATTGTAGTTTCCATCACCTATGGAAGATGCATCTTCATTCATATCAAACCAGCAAAGGAAGGAGTGGACATTAATGAGGTGGTGTCATTGCTCAACACCTCAATCGTCCCTTTGATGAACTCTTTCATTTATACACTACAGAATAAGCAAGTCAAACAAGCTTTAAAGACTCAATTAAAAAGATGGCATTTCTTTCAAAGGATTAGAAAACTAAAAAGATTTTTTAAATTTAAAACATCCAGGGATACTTAGGTGGCTTAGTCAGTTAAGCGTCTGACTTCAGCTCAGGTTATGATCCCAGGGGCCTGGGATCAAGTCCCACGTTGGACTCCCAGCTCAGCAGGGAGTCTGCTTCTCCCTCTGCCTGCTGCTACCCCTGCTTGTGAGCTCACTCTTTCTCTCACTTTCTCTCACAAATAAATAAACAAAAACTTTTTAAAAAATATAATGTCCGAAGAAGCGGCAAGATGGCAGAGGAGTAGGAGACCGATTATCATCAGGTCCCAGAAATTTACCCAGATAGCTATCAAACTATTCTGAACACCTACAAATTCTACGGGATATGGAAGAGAAGAGCAGCAATTCTAGGAACAGAAAATCGATCCCTTTCTGGAAGGTAGGACGTGCAGAGAAGTGAATCTGAAGCGATGGGAAGATAGACCCTAGGAGGGGGGACAGGGCTGGCTCACAGTAAGTGAGAGAGTAGCGGAGCACAAAGTCAGAACTTTTAGAAGTCGGCTCCACTGAGGGTCATCGCCCCAGAGGCCAAGCGGGGGGTGAAGCCCTCGTGGGGACAGTATGGTCTCAGGACCCACGGGGACACAAAAAGACCAGGGGTGTCTGAACGCGAAAGAGCTCCCAGGTATCAGAGAGGAGAAGCCAAAGGGAGAGACAGAGACGAGCTGAGAAGATGTCTCTCACCTCAGTGTTACCTTGGGCCATGATCCAAAGCACAGTCAGGCCACTGCTCTTTGAGCGGAGACCCCACAGACGGCAGACCTGAAGAGACCCCCTCCTTCCTCCTCCAGGAGGGGCAGCAGGAGAGCGGCTCCAGCAATCTGCCAGGTTTAGAGATTCTAAACGGGGCCATGTGCCAGAGATAGAGACGCTTGGTCACAGGCCAGGTGAACTCAGAGAGTGGCCGGAGACCAGGCGATGAGAGGGATGGACTGCTTTTCTCTCAGGTGCACTGAGGAGTGGGTCCCAAGCTCTCAGCTCCTCCAAGTCTGAGACTGAGGGGCCACCATTTTCAGTCCCATCCTCCAAAGCTGTATGGAAAGCATTCAGGAAACAAAAGCTCCCAAGAGCGAACCTTAGCTGATTACTTAGCCTGGCCCCTGGCGAGGGTGGTGCAATTCTGCCTCAGGCAAAGACACTTAAGAATCACAGCAACAGGCCTCTCCCCCAGAAGACCAGCAAGAAAATCCAGCCAAAGCCAAGTTCAAGATAGCTGAGAATTGTGGAACTCCGGAGATAGGAGAAAGCAACACAGAGAATTAATGGCTTTTTCCCCATGATTATTTACTCGTTCAAAGTTAAATTCTTTGAATTTTTTTTTCTTACTCTGTTCTTTTAAATTTTTTCCTTTTTCCTATTTAAATGTTTTTAACTATTATATCTTATCAACACTGTAAGGTTTTTTCTGGTCACGAACAGGAATAGAGGCCGCAAAGGCAAATTGTGGTCCAAAGGGATAGCTTTATTGCAAGCACCCTCAGGCGAGGTTCTGCGACTCCGAGAGAAGGAAGTCAGGGAAGTCGCACCCAAGGCAGGGTGATGAGGGTATTTATTGGGAATGGTCAGGGGGTGGGGAGAGTCTGGCTAGGCAGAGGGCGGAGAGTTTTGGTTCCCCGGAGTTGCTTCGGTTTTTCAGTTTCTTGTTTAAGTTTTGGTTTACTGGAATTGCTTCAGGTTCTTGGACTAGCTTAAGTTTTGATTTTCTGGAGTTGATGTGTCAGATACAGGGATTTTGACTGGAGGGTCAGCAGTCTTGGACTTCCTCTATTTTATACAGCTTCCATCTCCTTCCAGCTCAACAAACACTTTTTAATCTTTTTTAATATTCATTGTTATAGTCATATTTTATCCCTTCGTTGTATTTAACCTTATTTTTTGTATACATAAAGGGTCTGTTCAATTCACCAATCTAATAGAAAGAGATAGAGATACAAATAGAGATAGATATAGAGATAGAGTCAGAGACAGAGATAGATATAGAAACAGAAATAGAAAATATAGATATAGAATTTTGTTTTATTTATTTTTGTTTTGTTTTGTTTTTGTTTGATTTTCTTTTTTTTTTGGTTTTTGGTTTTTTTCCCTCTTTCTTTTCTCCCCAGTTCCAGGTCTCTTTTGATTAGGTTAGTGTATATTTCTCTGGGGTCATTGCTACCCTTTACTATTTGGTTCTCTCATCCATCTATCCTTACCTGCATAAAATGACAAGGCGGAAAAAATCAACACAAAAAAAAAAGAACAAGAGGCAGTAATGACGGCTAGGAACCTAATCAATGTGGACATTAGTAATATGACAGAACTAGAGTTCAGAATGAAGATTCTTAAGGTGCTGGCTGGGCTAGAAAAAAGCGTGGAAGATAATAAAGAATCCCTCTCCAGAGAAAAAAAACCCTTTCTGGAAAAATAAAACAACTAAAATCTAACCAAGCTGAAATCAAAAAAGCTATTAATGAGGTGCAATCAAAAATGGAGGCTCTTACTGTTAGGATAAATGAGGCAGAAGACAAAATTAGTGATTGAGAAGACAAAATGTCAGACAATAAAGAAGCGGAGGAAAAGAGAGACAAACAACTACTGGACCATGAGGGGAGAATTCAAGAGATAAGTGATACCATAAGACAAAACAATATTAGAATAATTGGGATCCCAGAAGAGGAAGGGGGGGGAGAAGGTATTTTGGACCAAATTATAGTACAGAATTTCCCTAATTTGGTGAAAGGAACAAGCATCAAAATCCAGGAGGCACAGAGAACCCCCCTCAAAATCAACAAAAATAGGTCCACACCCCGTCATCTAATAGTAAAAGTTACAAGTCTCAGTGACAAACAGAAAATCCTGAAACCAGCTCAGGACAAGAGGTCTATAACATACAATGGTAGAAATATTAGACTGACAGCAGACCTATCCACAGAGACCTGGCAG
>LNAC01000236.1:977464-1018443 GCA_002007465.1 Ailurus styani
AGGGAGGGAAAAATAATGAAACAAGATGGGATGGGGAAGGAGACAAACCATAAGAGACTCCAAATCTCACAAAACAAACTGAGGGTTACTGGGGGTGGGAGGGTAGGGATAGGGTAGATGGGTTATGGACATTGGGGAGGGTTTGTACATTGGTGGATGGGTTATGGACATTGGGGAGGGTTTATGTGAAAGGTGTAAGCCTGAGGATTCACAGACCTGTACCCCTGGGGCAAATAATAATAAAAGAAAGAAAGAAAGAAAGAAAGAAAGAAAGGTGGAAAATCTGAGTAATTATTAAGTATGGATTTTATTTAATGATAATATATAAGTATTGGTTCATTAATTGTAACAAATGCATTGTACTAATGTGAGATGTTAATAATAGGGGAAACTGGGCAAATGATGTATGGGAACCAGCTATACAACTAACTCAATTTTTCCATAAGTCTAAAACTCTTCTAAAAAACAAAATAAGGCCTATTAAAAAATAAATACTGTCCTCAAATTAAATGACAACTGTTTTCTCCATGCTGAAAAAATGTACGGCTCCTTACATGATGGATTTGAAAGAAAATTTAACGATCTCTTTTACAGGCTACTCAACACACAGATGCCATTCACCCCATTGTTTCATTTCTCTAATTCTTTTCTTTAGCCTGCTGATGACCTGTGTTTGATCTCCCATTAAAACTTCCTCACCATCCTCACCAGTCCCTCTGGGACCTCCCTTAATAGTCTCTTTAACTTTTGTTCTTAAAGATGGCAACAAAGAATCTTTATTAGTCTCTCAGAAACAGGACCCCCAGGGACATATTGTTTGTGAGCACAGTTGATCCCAAAGTGGATGCTCTGGAGAGAGAAAAATTTTTGTTTCTTTGAACATTAAAAAAAAACTCCAAAAAAAAAAAAAAAGTTCCCCAGAAAGCTAATGTCTCTTATTCAGGTCATCATTTCTCCTAAGACTAGAAAGAGCTCTAGGAATTCTCTGGCCTTCAACACATGTTTTTTATGTAATTTAATAAATATTTGAATGTATGTCCAGTATCTTGCTGTGCAGTATACAAAATACAACAAAGTAAATCTTCCCCCAGGCCAGCAGTACAGTATAGAAAATATACAGCCATGAAAAGTTAACAATACAAGAAATTGCACAAGGCAACATATACTGAAGTGCCACATAAGTGGCACAGATAGAAGAGAGTTCCCTGGGCGCCTGGGTGGCTCAGTGGGTTAAAGCCGCTGTCTTTGGCTCAGGTCATGATCCCAGGGTCCTGGGATCGAGGCCCACATCGGGCTCTCTGCTCAGCAGGGAGCCTGCTTCCTCCTCTCTCTCCTCTCTCTCTGCCTGCCTCTCTGCCTACTTGTAATCTCTCTCTGTCATGTCAAATGAATAAATAAAATCTTTAAAAAAATAAAGAAAGAAAGAAAGAAAGAAAGAAAGAAAGAAAGAAAGAAAGAAAGAAAGAAAGAAAGAAAAAGAAGAGAGTTCCCTGTGGACAAGTGAAATAGTAATTGCATTTATGCTATTCACTAGGTGCCAAGCATCATTCTAAGAAATATGTATAGTAATAGTAGAATCAAAATCCCTGTATATTATATATTATCATCAACATATTATTATTATTATTAACAAACTACCATTATCATTCCTGTATTGCAAATAAGGGAATTCAGGCACAGAACCTAAGACACACAACTAATAGATAGAAAAGCTGAGATTTGAATCCAGGTAATCTGGATCCAGAGTCCATATACAACCAGAACACAATACTGCTACCCACTCTGGCAGGCCCCATGAAAAGACAGAACTCTCCTTAGACCCAGAAAAAGAGTTTAAATCTAGATGACTGGAAATAACTGCTCTTGACACAAATAGACAATGAATGTGGAGAATCATTAAACCCTCCAATTTCATTCTTCCTCAAAATTGTTTTGTCTATCTAGGTCCTTTGCTTTTATGTATGAATTTTAAAATCCAGCTTTTAAATTCTCCTTGAAAAGAGAGCCTGTTAGAATTTTGGCTGGGATTGTGATGACTCCATATGTCAATTTGGGGGAAATTGTAATCTTAACATTATTAAGTCTTCTGATCCATGAACAAGTTCAATCTCTCCATTTACTTAGGCCTTCTGTAATCCTCCCACGATGATTTATAATTTTAAGCATTCAAAAACCACGCTTTTGTTAGATTTATCCCTAAGTAATTCATGTTTTTATGTAAGCTGTACTTTTCAATCCTAAATTCTAATTGTCATTGTTAGTATATAGAAATGCTATTGATGTTTATATATTGACCTTCTGTCTTGTTACTGTGATAAACTCACTTATTAATTTTAGCATCTGTTTTATATTTCCCTTTGACTTTCTATTTTGATGATCATGCCACCTGAAAATAAAAACTATTTTAATGCTTCATGTCCAATTCATATGGTTTTTGTATTTTCCTTCCTAATTTCACTGATCACTATTTTCACTGCCCAAAAATTCCCCTGCCCATCCCTGGCAACCATTGTTCATTTTTTTGTCTCCATAGTTTTGCCTTTTCCAGATTGTCATTTAGGTGGAGTCATGCAGTATGTAGTCTTCAGATTGGCTTCTTCACCTTACCAATATGCGTTCAAGGTTTTGTTTTAATTGTTACTTGGTTACTCTAGGCCCAACACATCTTTAGGGTTAATACATCTTTAACTTAAGACAGTTTACATTCAAATAATATTACACCATTTCAAATGTAATGTAAGAATCTTACAACAGTATCCTTTGATTTTGCCTTCTGTTGTCACACGTTTTGTGCTATTGTTGTAACACATTTTATTGTACGTATGATATAACCCCAAAAATACATTTTCATTTTAAATGAGCAATTATCTTTAAAGAGATCTTTAAATGAACAAAAAAAATATCTTGTATATTTACCTACATACTTATCAATATTGGGTTGCTTCCTTTTGCACCTCTAGATTCAAATTTGATTATGATGTCCCTTGGTGGAATTTTCTTTATGCTTCTTCTGCTTAGTGTTCATTGACATTCTTGGTTAGGGTTTTATAGTTTTCATAAAATTTGGAAATTTTTCAGCCATTTTTTTTAAGATTTTATTTATTTATTTGACACAGAGAGAGATCACAAGTAGGCAGAGGCAAGCAGAGAGAGAGGAGGAAGCAGGCTCCCCGCCGAGCAGAGAGCGGGATGTGGGGCTGGATCCCAGGACCCTGAGATCATGACCCGAGCCGAAGGCAGAGGCTTTAACCCGCTGAGCCACCCAGACACCCCCATTTTTTTCTTTTAACATTTTTCTGCTCTTAATCCAATCCCCCACGTACTCCAAGTACATGTGTTTTAGGTCACTCAAAGTTGTCACACAGCTCACTGATGCTTTTTTCTAAAAATTCTTTTTTCTCTCTGCTTCATTTTGGATAATTTCTATTAGTATGCCTTCAAGATTACCAATATTTTCTTCTGCAAGGTATAATATGTGTTTAAACCCATCCAGTATATTTTTTATTTCAAATGCTATAGTTTTCATCTCTAAGTTTGGTTTGGGTCTTTATATTTTCCTTGCTTCTACTTAATTTTTTGAATGTCTAGAGTGAAATTATAACAGCTGTTTTAATGTTCTTGTTTGCCAATTCTAACATTTGTGTCTGTTAGGATCACTTTCAACTGACTATTCTTCATGTTTTCATATGTAAAATTATATAAGCATAGTAAAATATATGTTCATATTTTATACACACACACATATTTTGCTTCTTTGCATGTCTGCTAACTTTTATTGGATTCTAAACATTGTGAGTTTTACCTTGTTGGGTCCTCAATATTTTTGTGTTTCCATAAATATTCTTGAGGTTTGTTCTACAATACAATTGAGTTATTTAGAAACAGTTTGATCCTTTTGGATCAATCATTGGGATATATTCAATTTCTCAAAAAAAGTATACATTTATTTTGAGGTAAATTTCTGCCAGGGTTCTGGGAAAACAATGTCCATGACTACGACCCCCGTCCTTGCTCACCTTTTTTTATTTTATTAATGGGATTCTTTTTCCTTTTTCAGTGATCCACCATTACTCATATTGTCTTTAAACCCTTGTTCTTTGAAGCATAGGGAGACAATATAGTGCATTTAGAAACATGGACTCTGTCATCAGGCAAACATGAGTTCAAGTCTAAACTACATCTCCTAGTAAATATGTGGCCTTTGGAAAATTATTTAGCTTCTTCATTTTCAACTTCTCAATTTTTCAACCATAAAATGTAGATAGTCATATAACCCACCTACTAAGGTTGTCATAAAGATTATAAAAGACAACACATATGGAGTATTTGGCACAGAACTAGGCCAAAGAAGAGCTCAATTAATATTTACCTAGCTAAAACATAAATGATGTTTTATGTAACATTAGATATTCTCACATTTATCCTACTTCAATCAAATATATAGTAGTGTACTAAATGAAAATATTCTATAAAATTTATTGAAAAATTTTATATATTTAAGGTGTACATGATGATTTGGTATTCATATGGTAGTGAAACTATTACTACAGTCAAGCTAATTAACCTATCTTCTCCTCACTGTTACCTTGGTGTGTGGATGTGGGTTGGTGTGTGGATGTGTGTGCACACATGGAGAGCACCTGAAATTTTTCTCTTAGCAAATTTCCAAGAGTCAATACAGTATCACTAACTATAGTTCATAATGTATATTAGATCTCTAGATTTATTCATCCCATATAACTCCCAAGTTTGTGCCCTTTGACCAACATGGAGAGCAACTGACCTTGAAACTTAAGTCAAACATAAGAAAACTGAACACAAATTTTCCTGATTATTTGTGATGTCTTAACAAAGAATGGTCACCAGAGGAAAAAGCTGCTTCAAATAGAGAGAGGGAACTATTTCCACCTTAACAAAGGGTGACAGGACTTCATCCAAATCTGGATTCCCTCAGCAAATTCTGAGCAGCTTCTCTCTTGAGTTCAGCTGAAATATCCCTCGGCATGTGGAGAGAACCTAGCCTTTTAATTTAGTCTTCGGACTTTTCATCTGACTTATTGTTTTGCACATGACCTATTGTTGCATCTTCCTATCTCCAAAGGCACTCTTCCCTCTGATAGATACTTAAAGCTTTTATTGGAAAAAGTTCATTCTAGTTCATTACAATATAGATTAATTAGTGACTTTTGAACCTGGACTCTCAAGGGAATCTTTTGTTTGTTCACTTAGTTGATCCCTCCACACCTGTAGCATCCCCAATCAATATAACTATTGCTGTTTGTAAATGTAAAATTTAGTGGGAGACCTATCTACCTGTTCAAAAAAGCTAGAATATCGATTTCCCAGAGTGAAGAGAGTCCTTATATATTTCCACATGATTTCTTTTCATCCCACTTCACCAGAATACATGAAGATTTTTCCTATTGATAGAGTGGAACAATATATTTGGAATTTTTGTCTTTTAAATTTCTTAAGAGGAAAGGTGACTGGGAATTAATGGGCATGAGTTGCTAAGGAAAACTTACAGAATTTTTGTGAGAGCTCATGTGGGGGTACACACAAATAATGTGGTAAGGTCTGCACTTAATTTCTTCTAGTCACTATCCCTGTCCAGCTTTGAGTCACATTAAAGATCTTTGTGGTTAAAGTACACTCAGAAGCCGTGAAAGACCACCAGAGAAGCAAGTATAATTAAGTTGGTTTTGACAGATATTTGCCATCTGGAAACTAATAGAATCAAATTTAGGTACTAAGTTATGTTGACAATATTCCAGAAGAATCTGTAGTAATTCTAAGATATTGCCTTGTTCAATGATGAGTGACATGACTTTCAACAAGACCTTTGAATACCGTTCATGGAAGGGACATAGGTTAATAACAGAAACAGATGCCTTATAGAGGATACAGTCATCTTTCTCTTTAATCCAATGAAAATATCTCCTCCAATGTTCTCCACTACATAGTTTTAATCTCAAGCTGATGATATAACCTTCTTTAATGGGCTTTATATTTTACAACACATTTGTCCTCATGTGTGTAAACACATTAGGTTATTGGTCAATGAACACATTAAGACATTTATATGCTTTTATATACTATTGCGCAAGGGTGATACTGGGATATGGAGAAAAATTAAATGAGAGAGAAAGAGTAAGAAAATTTTTAGGGCCCAAAGCATAGTCCAGGGTAATGAGTACTCAGCCAGGTATCAACTGAGGGCATTTGAAACCTGGATCAAAAGTAAGAGATGAGGGTGCCTGGGTGGCTCAGTGAGTTAAAGCCGCTGCCTTCGGCTCAGGTCATGATCCCAGGGTCCTGGGATCAAGGACCGCATCGGGCTCTCTGCTCAGCAGGGAGTCTACTTCCTCCTCTCTCCTCTCTCTCTGCATGCCTCTCTGCCTACTTGTAATCTCTCTCTCTCTGTGTCAAATGAATAAATAAAATCTTTTAAAAAAAAAAGTAAGAGATGGAAAAAAAAAAGTAAGAGATGTAATTAAGTAGACAAGATGGAAAGATAATTGGGGTCCAGAGATCTGACCTGTCATCTTTAACATTTGGTATCCTATGATGAGTCTCTGAGTAACTCTGTATTACCTGGGATGGTGCCATGAAGCAGGTAACAAGAGCTTGAGGCCATTGTACATCCCTGCAATACTAACTGAAAACCAGGGAAGGGCTATACAGTGCAATAGGACATAATCCATCCCTCACTGGGAAGGGAAAAGCCTTGCTTCCCTAGACTCGAAGGAAATACATTTCAAGGGTATTTGTGGGAAATATTTTCCAACAACCAGGTGAAAACCATTCTTGCAAAAAACTAATTGGAGTCTTCTGGGAGAATCTTGTTCCACTTAAATAATGGGAGAAATTAGGAGCTCTAGAGACAGTGAATACAGATGGGAAATGTTTGAATAACTACAATGTGATTAATTTTAGATTGTTTAAGAGCAATTGTCTGCCTACTGTTGCCTCTAATTCAGGTACAAATAGTTAACTAACTGAAATAGTTAACTTTGGTCAGGGAAGCAGAGGTGGCATCATATAAAAGATTGTCACAGATGAATGGATAAAGATGTGGTATATATATATATAATGGAATACTATGCAGCCATCAAAAAAACCCAAAATCTTGCCATTTGCAATGATGTGGATGAAACTAGAGGGCATTATGCTAAGCAAAATAAGTCAATCACAGACAATTATCATATGATCTCTCTCATATGAGGAATTTGAGAGGCAGAGCAGGGGGTTGTGGGGGAAAGGGAGGGGGAAATGAAACAAGAAGCAACCAGGGAGGGACACAAACCATAAGACACTCTTAATCTCAGGAAACAAACTGAGGGTTGCTGGAGCAGAGGGGGGTGGAAGGGATGGGCTGGCTGGGTGATGGACATTGGGCAGGGTGTGTGCTATGGTGAGCACTGTGAATTGTGTAAGACTAATGAACCAGACCTGTACCCCTGAAGCAAATAATACATTATATGGAAGGAAAGAGGGGAGGAAGGAAGGGAGGAAGGAAGGAAGGAAGGAAGGAAAGAAGGGAGGAAGGAAGGAAGGAAGGAAGGAAGGAAGGAAGGAAGGAAGGAAGGAAGGAAAGAAGGAAAAAAGGAAGGAAAAAGGAAAGAAGCTAAGCTCTTTAATTCATACATGCTCTGAGAAATCAATAAGAAATCATCACTATCCCAATAGAAAACGATATGAAAACAATATGAAAAGATTTTTCAAATAAAAGAGAAAGAATTTCTAAACACATGGAAATTCAGCCAAACTTGTTCATAATAATATAGGTATTAAAACATCTCTGAGTTACCAATCAGATTTCACCTAACAGATGGAAAATACATCTGATAGCTTGAAATGCACCTTATTATCAGGGTCCTGGGGAAACTGGCACTGACAATGTTGGTAAGAATATAAATTAACATAATCCTGCAGAGCAAAATTTGATAATAGCTATCAAAAATCAAAAGTCAAATATCAACATTAAAATTCAAATGTATTCAAAATCCTTCAATCAAGGAATTTCACTTTGGAGGATTTATTCAATAGGCATGTGAATAAATGTGTGAACTGATATGCCTTTAGAGTCATTCATTTCATCATTGCTTATAGTAGCAAAATAAGTTAATCCACTGAAATATCCTTCAATAAAATTGTCCTACTCAATAGAATAAGTTCAATTTTATGGAATACCTTACTTATATTTTTTTAAAAAAGGCTCTCTGTGTATTGAGAAAGATTTCCATTGTAGAAAGATTTCCATTACACCATATATTTAAGTAAGAAAAAAATGCAGGACAGTCATATAATATATCCTCTCTGTTCACAAAATGATGAAAATTAATCATATAATTTTATATATACCTAAAAATGCATAAAAACACTTGGAAAATAGTGGAAGTATACACTCAGGTGACTGAGCATAAGAGAATAAGGTGAAGAAAAGGAGTTTTTACTGCATATGTTTTTATATTTTCTGTTTGAAATCTTTAAAAAATCATATAATTAATGCAAGTGTTCATCTTATAAATATATATAAGTACTGCATACAAATATGACTCATACAATATATTCATCAACAAATGATCTTATATATATTTCATAAAATGCATTTCTAGGGATGCCTGAGTGGCTCAGTCAGTTAAGCATCTACCTTAGGCTCAGGTCATGATCCCACAGTACTAGGATGGAGTCCTGCATCAGGCTCCTTTGCAGCAAGGAGCCTGCTTCTCCCTCTGCCTGCCACTCCCCTTGCTTGTGCTCCCTCTCTCTCTCTGACAAATAATAAAATCTTTTTTAAAAAATGCATTTCTATTTCATTGATACTCAAATTTTATGTTCACATTTATTCACATGTATAATTAGTTCACATTCATAGTTCATGATAATTCATGAGTAATTCATATATTTCATACATAATAATTCACATAAAATTCATATAACTCATAGTGTGAAATGAGTTTATACTCAATGTATCTATCATAAAAGTAAATACCAATACTGCATAGTCAAACATGTGTCAGGCACTGAAAGTGGTAATTTGAGAGAAATTTAAAATCTTAAATGTATATATTTGAAATAGATGGCTGAAGTTAAACTTTCACAGAGGAATAAAACAAAATAAATTCTCAAGAAGAAAGATATAAAAAATAAAGCTAGCATATAAAAGTATGAGCAGAAATTAATGAAATGGAAAGCAAAAATACAGTATGAGAGGAATTAATAAAGCCAAGCCCTCCCCCAAAAATATTAATAGATTTCATCTTCTAGTAAAATTAATCAAGAAAAAGTAGAGTATAAATAATATTTAAAATGGAAAATGAGACTTGATAGATACAACTTATATAACAAAGATTAAAATACTATAAAATATTGCCACCGTAAATATAAATTTTAGTAAAATGGGCTAATTCTTATTTTTAAAATATGGCCTAAAAAATTTAAAATTAGAAGCCTAAATGATGCTATAAAACTAGAGGAAATTATTCAACAATTTTAAGTCTTCCAACAAAAAGAACATTAGATCCAGATATTTTATACTTGAGTCCTACCTCTCTAAAGAAACAGACAATTCGGGGGCCTGGGTGGCTCAGTGGGTTAAAGCCTCTGCCTTTGGCTCAAGTCATGATCTCAGGGTCCTGGGATCGAGGCCCGTATTGGGCTCTCTGCTCAGCAGGGAGCCTGCTTCCTCCTCTCTCTCTACCTGCCTGTCTGCCTACTTGTAATCTCTCTCTGTCAAAATAAATAAATAAAATCTTTAAAAAAAAAAAGAAAGAAAGAAAGAAACAGGTAATTCTAAAATAATAAAACATTTTTGATACAAGTAATACTCCTACATTGATTTTATAAAGCTCATATAACCTCCAACCTAAAACCATATGAGATAAATATAAGAAAGGAAAACTGAAGGACAATTTAACAATACAAAAACCTCAAAAATATTAGGAAGATGAGCCTTTTTTCATATTAAGAAAATGATGACTAAGTCTGGGTTTCTGTCAGGAATGCAAAGGTAGTTTAATATCCGTAAATTTACTAACATCATTTCATTACCCCAATAACAAAAAAGAAAAATTGTGCATTTAGTTTACTGGATATACTAAACTTAGTTTATTTTATTTACACTAACTTACTAGATATTAAAATTTCTTTATAAAATTCAATATGCATTTATGATAACATTTAGCAAGCTATGAAAGGAAGGGAATCTTGGACTGTCCAAGTGGACCTGAAATAATTAGTTTTGTTCCTTCCCAGCCAGGTTAGTTGTTTAAAAAAAAAATCTGAATGTGTGATAAAAAATTTTTAAATCTGATAGTAAAGTTAATTGCAAACAGTGGTAAAGTGAGTGTGCAATCTTCTAAGCACTTACAATAATGAGTCACATGACTGGGCAAAGCATACATAAGAAGGGGTGCCCAAAATCAAGGGAGAAGCTATTCATAGGAGATGATGTGGCTTTACCCAGGCCCAGCATCTCTCAGGGCATTCCTGAGAGGCTTCTTCCCCGAACTCAGCTGAAGAATCCCTGAGGCAATGAGAAGAAAAGTGAAAAGAAGCCACACTGTGATATTTGTCATCTGACACTTACTGTTTAGCACAAGACCTGTTTCTGATTGTATTATTCCATCTTCCTTTCTCCAAAGACCATAGTCCCAACTGATAGCTGTTTTTGTCCTCACAAAGTTCATTAATGTTCATTATACTATAGGTTAATTAACAACTTTTGAACCTAGAATCCCAAAGGGTCCTTCTGTTTGTTAATCAGATCATCCCTGCATACCTGTTGAGGACCAAAGAGATATAACTTATACCATTCTTATCAATACATAATTTGCAGGGAAACCTGTCTTCCTGTCGAGGTCAAGACATCAGCTTTGCCCAAACCAAAGAGAGTTTGTCACCATCACAACAGTCTTTAATTCTTTCGACTCTACAGGTTATATGGGTACTTTTCCTAGAATTAAAGTCAGGAAATATTTTTTAATTGGTATCTTTATAAGACTACAGAAGGTAAAGGACATTTAGAAAAGACCCCTGGGAAATTGGTGACAATGGGAACCTAAGTGACATCTGCACACTCACAGACCTGCCAATGAGTGCAAGTGTGTGAGTACATGAAAAATATTGTAGGACCCATCACTAACAAAGTCCTGCCCTGCTCTGAGTTACCCTAAGGATCTTTGTGGTTAAATTGTGCACAGAAACTATGAACAGTCATCTGAAAGGTGAGTGTGATTTACTTAGTCGTGTCAGTTGTTCACCATCCAGAACCCATGTAGTTCAAAGTTACAGGGCAGAAGGCCTTGACCTATGTGTTGCAAAACCCAAGTCCTAAATAATTATGAATACTGTTTCATAATAGGAATCAATGGTTAGGAGCGCCTAGGTGACTCACTCAGTTAAGTGTTTGCCTTCAGCTCCAGTCATGATCCCAGGATCCTGGGTCAAGCCCTGCCTAGGGCTCCCTGCTCAGCGGAAAGGCTGCTTCTCCCTCTCCCACTCCCCCTGCTTGTGTTCCCTTTCTCACTGTGTCTCTCTCTGTCAAATAAATAAATACAATCTTTAAAAAAAAAAAAGGAATCAATGGCTATATCCGATATTACTCTATTATCTAACAACTGACATTTGAAGTTTAATAAGACTTCAGTAACATATCCTCAGAAGAAGTGTGAAGGATAAGACAGTAAATTTCAAAAAGAATATAGTCTCCCATGTGTGAGATCCTAGCAAAGTGCTTCTATTCTCTCAACTGAGAAGAAAATGGCTCCCTGGTGTTTATTTTTTTGCTACACAACTTGTGTATCTATCACTGGAGATAATTCCCTGTATTTAATGAGCAGTATCAGAAAGCATATTTGAAAGGGTAAAATATTCTGTTATTAGTAAGACAACACAATAAAACAATGACCTTCCATATGCTATTCTGTATCAGTTTACCCAATATGTTCCAGATGAGACTAAAAACACTAACAGATATTGGACTTTTGTAAGGGCAGAAGTTAGAATGTTATGCGTGCATGGAACTTAGGCCAGGTTGAGGAGAGCGAGGTAGGCACCATATGTGGGCACTTGGAATGGGGACAAGGAAGACAAGGAAGGATAACAGGGTTGTCTCAACATTAACATTTAGTCTAGTGTGATCATTCCCTGAGTGATCCTCCCCTATAGTACCTGGGAGAGAAGCAGTTACCAGGCCAGCCATTTATTACACACCCAAGTCAGACTCCTGTCCATAAATCCAGGGTTAGAGGGCTCCAAAATGTGATCTGAGCACATAGTGGAAATAGACATTGCACCCTCTGTGGGAAAGAAAGAGACATATTTCCCCAGTCTCAGGAGAAGCTCAACTCAAGATCATTGTGGGAAATACATTGAAATAGCCAAGAGCCAATTTGGAACACTCATATTCCACATTGTGGTCTCCTAGGAAGAGCCTGTTCCACCCCAGTGATGACAGAAATTGGAAACCCTAGAGACAGTGACCGCAAATGGGAAAGATTTCAGGTGCTACAAATGTAGTTATTATTGTTGAAGACTAACTACTATAGCCCCGAACTCAGAAACAAGGCGACCCTGGGCATTGATTTATCTAGTTCCCTGAAGAAGTTACTTGACAGATAATGTGACCCAAGAAGAGGTCAGTCATTTTATCAAAAGATAAAGAGGAGAAATAAATAAGTCAAATAAATAGTTGAGAAGGTTGTGTGTTGTGGTACTTATGAGCTGAGTCTCTGTAGTCAGACTGCTCAGATTCATATTCCTACTTCATTACATCCTAAGTCAATGACCTCAGGCCAATTCTTAATATTTCTGGACCCAGTTTCCTCAACTGCAAAATGAAGATTAAATAACAACCAGTCAGGCGCCTGGGTGGCTCAGTGGGTTAAAGCCTCTGCCTCAGGTCATAGTCTCAGGGTCCTGGGATCGAGCCCTGAATCGGGCTCACTGCTCAGCAGGGAGCCTGCTTCCTCCTCTCTCTCTGCCTGCCTCTTAGCCTACTTGTGATCTCTCTCTCTCTCTCTCTGTCAAATAAATAAAATCTTTAAAAATAAATAAGTAAAAATAAATAAATAAATAAAATAAATACAACCAGTCTTAGAGAGTTGCTTTAAGAATTAAAGGAGGTCATCTAAGTGTTTAACATTGTATCTGACATTTAGTAATTGCCTTAAAAATGTTACCTATGATCATTAACATCCTGGAAAATTTTGTGAATTAAGTTGAATACAACCAAAGGGGATTCTTCATCCCACTATCTCCCATGAAAACCTATTCTTATCCCTGGAAATTACTCATTAGACTGTGTTCTTCAATTCAAAACATAAATATGTCTGTGATGAATAACATAAATGTGGTTATCAGCCTCTAAGATCTTAGGTGAATGTATTTTCCAGGTCTCCTACAGCACTGATGGGAAGCTTACCCAGAAGTAATACAGAGACTGAGAGAAGAGTTGGAACAGACTGGGTATCTTTAAAAGACACAGAAATGCAGTAGAAATGGCAAACTTCCTATTGGGCAAGTGGAAACCAAGAAAACCAAGAAAAAATTCCTAAAACTCTCCCCTAACTTGGCAGAGTGGGAGGAAAAGCATGGAATTAGGATTTAGGAAATGTGGGTTCTTCCTTAGACTTTGTTCCTAACAAGTCTACTGACTGCTGACCCTCTGATTTCCATCTTCGAAACTAGGAGATTGGCTAAAATAATCCACTGAGCTTTCTCTCTCCATTTATATAGTTTTCTTAAGTCCTAATCATTTTATTTATAGTAACCTGAAACCTATTTGGCTAAGATTTGTTTCTTTCTTGTTCATTTCCCGTTTGTTTCTTTCTTAAGAGGGCAACATGTCTAGGCCATAAAAGAGGTTTCTTATAAATTAATAGAATTGCATGGAAGTATTCTAAAGTAATACAGTATAATGAAAGAAGAGAGCCCTAAAACAATCTCAGAAGAGACTATGAAAGCTGTGGTTACTGAGCATATAGGAAAAGAATATCCCAAGGACCAATGTTTGAATTAAGAGATTTGGGCATCGGGCACCTGGGTGGCTCAGTGGGTTAAAGCCTCTGCCTTCGGCTCAGGTCATGATCTCAGGGTCCTGGGATCGAGGCCCACATCAGTCTCTCTGCTCAGCAGGGAGCCTGCTTCCTCCTCTCCCTGTCTCTCTGCCTGCCTCTCTGCCTACTTGTGATCTAATCTCTCTCTGTGTCAAATAAATAAATAAATAAAATCTTTAAAAAAAGAGAGAGAGATTTGGGCAGGGAATCATATTGGAAAATACAGAAGAGATTCAGAAAGAACAAGTCCTATATTGTATGTAGTTGTTCATCCATGATGAAAAGACCTATCAACAAATATTACTTTTTTAGAATGTAAGAGAACCATTAAATTTGTATCTAAGTTCAAGGACAGCAGAAAACTTAAAATACATATGTGAAATATGGGGGGAGGAGGCAAACCCTGGGAAGGTAAAAGAAGGTATGAAAGAATATGTGAAGTCCTTCATGCCAGGAGCAGGTCCCGGGAGAAGAAATAGAAGAAGCAAACAGAATGTACTTAATATCTGTCCTGTACCAGGCATGATGCTTAACAGCCTAAAAGAATTAGTTTGTTTATTCTTTATTCTAACCTGTGAAAAACATACACTTATTATTTTCATTTCACAGACCAGGAAACAACCTATTACCTAACTTCCCAAGGTTTCACGGCCATTAAATGTTTTACCCAAGTCTCAAGCCCTGATCTATTATTCCAGAGCCCATAATCTTACCCTGTACCACTTACAATTTACCCAGATGGGCCCTCTCAGAGAAGACCTAAGGATCACATCTTAAATAGCGTCAGACAAGCTCCATCAGAGAAAATAGGGTAAAGGGATGAACACAAATGGAAACCTTACTTCCAGGCTACCCCTTCCACCTTTAAACCCCTTCCGTACTACTCTTAGCCCCAACTATCTCTGAAAAGATTAATTATTATTTATTCTCAGGTACAGATGAAATAGCCTAGTGTAATTATGGGGGATTATGATTAAAAGTGACATTTATCTTCCTAATTCCTAAAATTGCCCTCAATACACTGAGGTCCTTAAATGAAGCTTTAAATCCTAAAATGTAAATAGACTGGTGATGTAAGCTTTAGGTTACACTTTAAATATAATTAGATAATCAATGTCAAGGACCAAATGCCTGGTCTTATCCATTCAGTAAAAACTTATTATCTGCTATGTACCAGGCAAAGCTCTAGTCCTGGATTTACAGTGGTTCACAAAATAGATGTGGTCTGTGTTCTCATGGAACTTGTTACTGAGTAGTAGATGGAGGTAAAAAGTAAAAGAATCTATAGTTAACAATTATAGTAAGTACTCTGCGTGAAATAAACAGATCATTTCTTTTCACAGTGGGCGAGCGGGGAATGGAGAGGACATAGGCGGGATTTCCCAGGAAGGTATCTTTGAAGGGGTTATATTTAAGTTGGCACCTGAAAAACAAGGTCCAGCCATGCCAGAAGGCAAGCAGAGCATTTCAAGAAAGAAAACATTGCAAAAGCCCTGGAGAGGGAAACACTTGACATATTCAAGGAACTGAAGAAGACCAGTACAACAGGCTAAGCAAGAGATGAATTAGAATTACACAGCCAGGGGAACCTAGGCAGCTCAGTTGATTAAGCATCTGCCTCCGGCTCAGGTCATGATCCCAAGGGCCCTGGGATCGAGCCCCGCATCGGGCTCCCTGCTCAGTGGAGAGCCTGCTTCTCCCTTTCCCTCTGCCTGTCACTCTGTCTACTTGTGCTCTCTATCTCTCTGTCAAATAAATAAATAAAATCTTTAAAAAAAAAAGAATTACACAGTCATGAAATCATAAAGAACCATATAAAACAGAGTAAAAGGTTTGAATTTTATGCCACGGGAAATGGAACCCTATTTGGTGAGTTAAAACAGAGAAATGGATCTCATGCATGTATTTTTTTTTAAGTAAGCTCTACACCCAATACGGAGTTTGAAGTCACAACCCCAAGACCAAGAGTCACATGCTCTACTGACTGAGCCAGCCAGGTGCCCCACATGTATGGTTTTAAAAGATCACTCTTTTATGGATCACTGGTTCTGTCTTTAGAATGGACTTGCAGGAGTGTTTTTGTGTAGTTTAGAAAAGGAAGACAGAAGAAAGGCATGAAGTACTTTAGAGGAGAATGTGGATTATCACAGTGAGTAGCAAGCAGAGGCTGAGAAGAGGAAAAGTTTAACTTCACAGAATAAACTATTGTCACCCCATTTGCCTCACATGGAACCAAGATGACAAGCACAACTTGAGTTATTGTCATGAAATTACAAACCATGAATATTTTTATGAGAGGATATTTCTGTTCATTAACACAAATAATTTAAAATAGCCTCATTTCTGGGGTTGTTAAAGAATCCTTTTACTATTGACCTAACGCTACATCAAGATAGTAATAAAAATGTTTAATAAGAGCCTTCTGGCTGTTATCCAGTATAATGCTCAACTATGGGAATCCAGTAGCATTACTGATTATCAATCAACTACCACACTAATATTCCTGATTAACATGTGACAGATAAAATAAAATCTTGGCCTAGCTAACATTTTTCCCTCAACCCACTGCTAATGTGCTGACAGTCTCTCTCTCTCTCTGATCTAATTTACCTCTTATTTTTAAACACAGACAAGGCCATAATCAGGAATTGGTGATGAAAAATTATACAGCAATAACAACATTCATCCTGGTGGGACTAACAGATGACCTAAATCTATAGAGTCTGCTTTTTATTTTTCTGTTTCTAACGTACTTGTTGAGTGTGGTAGGGAATTTGACCATCATCACTCTCACCTTGGTGGATTCCCAACTTAAAACACCCATGTATTTTTCCCTCCAGAGTTTCCCCATCTTGGAAGTATCCTTTATAACTGTCTGCATTCCTAAGTTCTTCTACACAATGGCATCTGGGGACAAAACCATTACCTACAATGCATGTGCCACTCAAATATTTTTTGTTATCGTCCTGGGTGTGACTGAATTTTTTTCTCCTGATGGCCATGTCCTATGACTGCAATGTGGCCATCTGCAAACCCTTGCATTACATGACCATCATGAACAGCAGGGTCTGCATCAAGTTCCTTATTGGATGTTACATGATTGCTCTAATCATTTTCATCCTATTTGGCATGGGCTTTGAGCTCAAGTTTTGTGACTCCAATGTCATAGATCACTTTGGCTGTGAAGCTGCTCCCATCCCGAAGATTACCTGCCCAGACACAGAGTTTGTCTTGATCCTGGCTGTGTTGACACTCATTTTCACCTTGGTGTGTATTATTCTGTCCTACACATACATCATCAGGACCATTCTCAGATTCCCTTCTGCCCAGCAAAGGAAAAAAGGCTTCTTCCATTTGTTCTTCCCATATAATTGTAGTTTCTATGACTTATGGAAGCTGCATCTTTATCTATATCAAACCTCATGCAAAAAAAAAAAGGGATTGCTGCTAATAAGGTGGTGTCAGTGCTTACCACTTCAGTTGTCCCAGTGATGAATCCCTTCATTTATACTCTGAGGAACGAGCAAGTGGTTCAAGCTTTCAAAGACATGATCAGAAGGATTGCATCTATCTCAAAGAACTAAAGGACTAATGAGGACAGAATGACAAGTTATAAAAGAATTCCTGATCTCCATTTTATTTTTCCCTAATTGTATTTTGTTCATAGTTTTACATATATCACAACCCCATTCTGTTACACCTAGTACCCACTAGGATACACATATTAATTTTTTAGCTCAATCTATTCCCAGAAATACATGGGAATAAATATGCAGTAAACACTTACAAAAATACACCTGTTATTACTTACAGAAACAATAAATTTAGACAGTAACAATTTAATACCATGTTAGTACTCAGCTACCCCTCTTGCACTGATATGTCCTGATCTGAGTCCCAAATTTCCCAGGAATATCAGTGAGGATGGTCTATATCTACAGGAATAGCTCTGCAATCACTCTATTGGATAAAAATCATTATTCTATCTCTCCCACTTTTCAGGGAGATATAAATATAGGCTAAAATTTTCCTCTAATATATTTGCTTAAAAGTTGTACAAGTTCTTTTTCTAAATAGAATTTCGTATTCTTACCAACTGTGTGTCTCTATGTATGTTTGTGTGCATTTGTTTCCATATTTGTAATGTCAGCTTAATAGGCTTAAAAAGATTGATGGTACAGATAAAATGTAAGCGACAGCTTATATTTGCATTCTGTTCTGTTATCCAAGTTATTCATTATAATGACTTTTCTAGGTACAAAAAATTTAAGCTCAATCACAAAAGCTTACAAAATGAACCAATGATTAAAGAATAACTTCTAAGTGCCCAGTTTTTGCCTTTCAACTTAGTGCCTTCTCCCCACTACCCCCTTCTTCCATCATAATTTTCTGTTTATCTGATGCTCCAGAAAGACATATGTTATACCAGGAATCAAAGTCCAGGTTGCAGCCCGGCTTTTACTACCACCAATTCAGACAAATCTTTTAACGTCCTCATCCCTTCCAATTTCAGGAAGGAGTAGGTTGGGGGAGTAAGGTAGCTAGAAAACAGGCAAGAAATCCCAGTGATATTTGGGGACACTGTCCCATGCTGATTTATAAGACTAAAAAACTGGGCCATATGGAACAGCAGGCCTCATATCAGAGGTAAAGAATTAATGAGTCTTTTCTTATACTAAAAATTACATGAGGGGAAATGAATGTTCATTCCCCCAATCCTACTCACAGTCTG
Organism: Ailurus styani; assembly: GCA_002007465.1. Taxonomy (NCBI): domain Eukaryota; kingdom Metazoa; phylum Chordata; class Mammalia; order Carnivora; family Ailuridae; genus Ailurus; species Ailurus styani. Next base: position 996,257 of record LNAC01000236.1, read on the forward strand.
TCCACTGGAAATCACCAGATGCAGAAAAATGCTTTTTAAAATAAAATGAGAAAAAAAGATTTGTGGGAATTCTGAACTGTGTACTAAGAAGAGCTCGGTTTTGAAGTCAGATTAGCAAGCTAAAAGAGCAATTAAAGGACATATTGTTTGCTAAGGATAGATAAAAATAAAGGGATAGCTGAAGATAATGATGTTTTTATCTTTTTCACCTAACTTTGAGAATGAATAATCCCCTAACCATATGACATATTTGTTCCTATTATTTTATTAATTGATTTCTCCTTCTCTAGACACTAAGATCTGTCCTTCACTAAATACTAAACTCAATAAAGTCAAAGATTGTGTCTACTTTTACTTGCCAACTGTATTTCGAATAGAATTAAACTCCTTGTACCTCTTCCATTGAGCTGAAGATAGCCTCTGCCATTGTCACCCCAGCCCCAACCCAGATAATACAAAGATCCCATGGTATTACCAAAGCCATGGAGAAGCATGTCTAGGCAATTAGTTATAGTGATATAAGTTTAATATATTAATATAAGTTAATTAATATAATATAAAATTTATATTGATAATTTACATTATAATTAATTATTCTAAATTAACATTTATTAATGTTGTATTAGTGATTAGTGATTCTCTCTCTGCTAAGATATAGTTAAACTAACTTTTATACATGTCAATAGTAAGGTGGGGAAAAGAATATAGTTCAAGACTGCTATGGAAGTAGAAAATATATATTTAAAATCCTAACACTTATTAAATACCTCAAATGGTGAAACCACATGTGGAATGAAATAAGTTAAAGGAAAGAAAGAAAAAAATATTTGCCCATAACTTCCTTCTGTATTCCTGCCATATGATCAGATGATCCCTCCTGATCAAGGACGTGAGTATCATACAGTCCTCCCTGCCCACTTCGTATAAGAGAAGCTCTTGCTCAATCTAAGATGCATCTTATGACTGATGGCTGTCAGGCTCCTCAACATTAAAACATGGTTGGTCTGTCCAAACCCAGCGCTTGACTGATGATTCCAGAAGCATGACCACTTGCTATCCCATGGTCATATACTCTGTATCTACCAAGGCCCATTAGCACACCAGGGGTTTTTTTCAAAAGGTGTATAACTCTCCAGTGAAGATGGTTTGGCCTTGTCTCTCAGAAACCCACAAGCTTTTATTATGATTCTCCCACTGAACCCAACATAAGCTCTACATGGCATATTTTCCCATTATTAAAGGCTTAATCTTTAATATTCCTTGTATTCTCACTATAAGAGTCGGGAGCCTCTATGCAAGCTACCAGATAGGCCTCAGGCTTTTCAATAGCCTATTTATTAATAAAGCTCGGCTTTTTATTATCTTTTTCTAGAGTGCCAGTAGCACTTAGCAGTAGCCATCTGTATTAGTTTTCTCTTGCCGCATAACAAATTACCACAAGTTTTTTATTTTTTTTTATTTTTTTTTTTTAAAGATTTTATTTATTTATTTCACAGAGGGAGAGAGATCACAAGGAGGCAGAGAGGCAGGCAGAGAGAGAGGGGGGGGAAGCAGGCTCCCCGCCGAGCAGGGAGCCCGATGCGGGCCTCGATCCCAGGACCCTGAGATCATGACCTGAGCCGAAAGCAGAGGCATTAACCCACTGAGCCACCCAGGCGCCCGCCACAAGTTTTTTAAACTTAAAACATCACACATTCATTATTTCACAGTGTCTATGGGTCAGCAGTCTGGACACAGCTAAGCTGGACTCTCTGCCTAAAGTCTCATAAGGCTGCAATCGAGGCATCAGCCAGGCTGCATTCTTTCCTGGAGATTCCAGTCCTTCTCCAAGCACCAATGGTTGTTGGCAGAATTCAGTTCCTGCTACTATAGACTGAGGCCCTCAGCTCCTGGAAGCTACCTGCAGTTCCCTGCCATCTGGCCCTCTCCATAAGCAGTTCATGTCATAACAGCTTCCTTCTTAAAGGCCAGCAGCAGCAGGGCACCTGGGTGGTTCAGTCAGTTGAGCATCTGCCTTCAGCTCAAGTCATGATCCCAGGGTCCTCNGCCATCTGGCCCTCTCCATAAGCAGTTCATGTCATAACAGCTTCCTTCTTAAAGGCCAGCAGGAGCAGGGCACCTGGGTGGTTCAGTCGGTTGAGCATCTGCCTTCAGCTCAAGTCATGATCCCAGGGTCCTCGGATTGAGCCCCGCATCGGGCTCCCTGCTCAGCGGGAAGCCTGCTTCTCCCTCTCTCACTCCCCCTGCTTGTGTTCCCTCTCTTGCTGTTTCTTTCTGACAAATAAATAAATAAATTCTTTTTAAAAATAAATAAATAAAATAAAGGCCAGCAGGAGAATATTTTGTTTCAGCCTGCTAAGATGGAGTCTTATATGATATGACATAATCACAGGAGTGGCATCCCATTAGTTTTGTCATATAACACAACCAAATAAAAGGAGTAGCAGTCCCACTACATTTTTCATATTTATTGGTTAGAATCAAGTAAATGGATCTTTCTGTACTCAAAGAGAGGGAACTACACAAAGGCACGGACAGCAGGAGGTAGAAATTATTGAGTACCACACTAGGGTCTGTTTTCCACATTATGTGCATTAGGGTTCTCCAGAGAAACAGTAGCAATAGGATGTGTATATAGAGAAAGGGATTAATTATAAGGAATTGGCTCACAAACTGTGGAGGTATGGTAAACCCAAAATTTGAAGGGTAAACTAGCAAGCTGGAGACTCAGGGTAGAGTTGCAGTTCAAGTCCAAAGACAATCTGCTAACACCATTCCTTCTTACTCAGAAAAATCAGTCTTTGTTCTATTAAGGCCTTCCACTGGCTGGTTGAAAGCCACCCATATTATGGAGGGTAGTCTGCTTTACTAAAAGTCTACTGATTTAATTGTTAATCTCTTCCCAAAAAACACATTCACAGAAACATCCAAAATAATGTTTCACCAAATATCTGGGCATCATGGCCCAATCAACTGACATATGAAATTAACCACTACATTATCCCATCCCATTGTCCTTATAGGTATTATTTACATCATATTTCTCAAACACCTGATACATGTCACCAGCTGGTTTATGTCCTTCCCTGGGAATATATCACACTAGTTCACCAGTACTGAAAGTTTTAACAATTATACTATGTAGTAGACTATATATCTTCTAAAGATGACCACATTAATAGACATACTATCCCACAGAGTGCAGAGATTCATGCTCCCTGGAATAAATATGTATTTTGGATATCCAAATTGTGAATTTGGTCTGGAAAATTAAGATGGCATAATAGTAGGTAGACCTTATGCTTGCCTCATCCCTTGAACACAGCTAGATAAATATCAAATCATTCTGAACACCCAGAAAATAGATCTGAGGACTGAGAGAAAAAACAACACAACTAGACAGAGAAAACAGGCCACATCGTGAAAGGTACAGAGATTGATTTGAGGGAGTAAAGAATTGCTAGAGCTAGACAGGGGAGGGAGCCCTGATGATGGAGGGAAAGACAGAGAGGAAGAGAAGAAAAAGATAGAGATAGGTAGAGATAGAGATGATAGAGGTAGAGAGAGCAGGGCCCAGGGCATTGAACAAGAAAAACACTTCCCCGAAGCCACTGAGAGGGAAAATGAGAGGGGATGATCACCACAAGATTTAACACGCAGTGGAGCTCTAAGTCTGAAGTTTTAGAAGTCCGCACCATCACTGGTGTGGAGACTGATGGCATAGAGGTTCTCCTGTGGAGAAGGAGAGTGGAGCCCTGGGAGCAGTGTGGTCTGAGGGTTCCCTGGGTTACACTGGTCGACACAGTACCTTTTCTTGGAGCTCATTTTGGAGAGGTGGCATTGTCTTTCAGAACAAAAGAGCCAGTGGGTTCCACTGCCCTGTGCTGCTCATTAGCATAGAAGCAGAGGTGCCTGCTTAGTGCACTACTCTGGATACAAGCTTTTTGCTGCACTTTACCATAAATTCCTGTACACTCGTGTGACTGTCCTTGTGGGACAAACTGGCACCAGCTACAGCCCAGCAACACCCTCAGAGGATCAGTGCCAGGTCCCCAAAATTTAGAGTTTTGAAAGCTAGCCAGCATGCCTGAGATAAAGCAATGGAATACTCTGCTGGTAGGTGGCAGAGAGTTCAAACACAGAGAGGATGAAAGCAGGGATCTGAGAGAAACCTGGAACAAGTGAGGAGAGATTTTTCATTCTTCCGTGAAGGCATCATTAACAGAAGTGGGCATGGACTCCCCTCTCTGGGGACAAGAGAGCTGGATGATGCCATTATCCCACCCAACCCCTGCCCATAAGCACAGATAGACTTCAGTGAGCAGCACAGCACCCCACAGTGGAGACTTGAATCACTTCCATACAAACCCCACCGCTCTGCCATCTGCAAGTGCTTCTGAACCAGGACAAGTGTGACTGAGACTCAGAGCAGCAGTGGGGCCCTCCCCCAGAAGACCAGGACAAACCCCCTGCATGCACCAAGTCTACTGATCATAGAGTGCTGGAAGTTCAGCACTAGGGGAAATAGAGTCTAGCCTCTTATCAAACAGACCAAACACACCTAGTTAAAACTTGCCACACAGTGGACAAGATCCAAACACTCCCCACTTCAGGCAAGGAGAAATTCTGCAGAGGACTAACTTGCAGGAAACAGCAGCCAGAACACAACAGCAGACTGCACAGAGCACACACCAGAAACACTTCCTGAAGAGTCAGGCCCTGGATAGTATGTGACCTCTTCTTAATATAGCCATTACTCTCAGGAACAGGAATATAACAGGCTGTCCTAACACTCAGAAAACAGAGACCTAGATAAAAATGCCATGACAGAGGAATTCATCCAAAAGGAAGAACAAGAATACATGAAGGTTAAAGAACATCCTACTAACAAATGAATGGAGATTAAGAAATGAAAGGAGAATTTTAAAAAATACATGGAAACAAATGAAAATGAAAATATAACAGCCCCAAACCTTTGGGATGCAACAAAAGTGGTCATAAGAGGGAAGTATATAGCAATACAAGCCCACCTCAAGAAGCAAGAAAAGTTCAAATACACAACCTAACCTTACACCTAAAGGAGCTAGAAAAGGATCAGCAAATAAAGCCTAAAGCCAGCAGAAGAGAAATAATAAGATTAGAACAGAAATAAACAATATAGAAACAAACAAAAAACATAGAACAGATCAATAAAACTAGAAGCTGGTTCTCTGAAAGAATTAATAAAATTAATAAGCCCCTAGCCAGACTTATCAAAAGGAAAAGAGAAAGAATCCAAATAAGTAAAATCATGAATGAAAGGGGAGAAATCACAACCAACACCACAGAAACACAATTATAAGAGAATGTTATGAAAAATTATGTTCCAAGTATAAAAATCTGGAAGAAAGGGAGAAATTCCTAGAAATATATAAACTACCAAAACTGAAACAGGAAAAAATAGAAAATTTGAACAGATGAATAACCAGCAAAGAAATTGAATCAGTAATCAAAAATCTCCCAACAAATAAAAGTCCATGGTTGGATGTCTTCCCAGTAGAATTCTACTAAACATTTAAAGACCCACAGCTAATACCATCCTCAGTGGGGAAGTTTTTCCCCTATGGTCAGGAGCAAAACAGGAATGTTCACTTTCACCATTGTTCAACATAGTACTGGAAGTCCTAGTCTCAACAATCAGACAAAAAAAAGAAATAAAAGGCATCCAAATCAGCAAGGAAGAAGTCAAACTTTAACTATTCACAGATGAGATGATATTCTATGTAGAAAACCTGAAAGAAGCCACCAAAAAATTGCTAGAACTGATACATAAATTCAGGAAAGTCACAGGATACAAATCAATGTACAGAAATCTATTGCAATTCTATACACCAATAATGAAGCAGCAGAAAAATAAATTAAGAAATTGATCCCATTTACGATTACACCAAAAACCATAAGATACCTAGGAATAAACCTAACCAAAGGGGTAAAAGATCTGTCCCATGAAAACTATAGAATACTAATGAAAGAAATTGAAGAGAACACCAAAAAAATGGAAAATCATTCCATGCTTATGTACTGGAAGAACAAATATTGTTAAAATGTCTGTACTACCCAAAGATTGCACTATACATTCAGTGCAATCCCAATCAAAATAACACCAGCAATTTTCACAGTTAAAACAGCCCTAAAATTTGTATGGAACCAGAAAAGACCCCAAACAGCCAAAGCAATCCTGAAAAAAGAAAAGCACAGCAGAAGGCATCACAATGCTGGACTTCAAGCTATATTTCAAAGCTGTGATCATCAAGACAGGATGATACTAGCACAAAAACAGACACAGATCAATGGAATAGCATAGAGGGCCCAGAAATGAACCCTCAACTCTATGGTCAACTAATCTTCAACAAGCAGGAAAGAATATCCAATGGAAAAAAAAGACAGTTTTCAAAAAATGGTGTTGAAAAAATGGGACAGCCACATGCAGAAGAATGAAACTGGACTGCTTTCTTACACCACATACAAAAATAAATTCAAAATGGGTAAAAGACCTAAATGTGAGACAGGAAACCATCAGAACCCTAGGGAGAACGTGGGCAACAACCTCTTAGACCTCGGCCACAGCAACTTCTTACTAGACATGTCTCCAGAGGCAAGCGAAGGAAACAAAAGCAAAAATGAACTATTGGGACTTCATCAAGATAAAAAGCTTCTGCACACTAAAGAAAACAATCAACAAAACTAAAAGGCATCCTACAGAATTGGAGAAGATATATGCGAATGACATATCTGATAAAGGGTTAGTAACCAAGATATGTAAAGAACTTATCAAACTCAACACCCAAAAAACCAATAATCCAGGTAAGAAATGGGCAGAAGACATGGTTAGACATTTTTCCAAAGAAGACATACACATGGCCTACAGACACATGAAAAGATGGTCAATATCACTCATCATCAAGGAAGTACAAATAAAAACCATGATGAGATACCGCCTCACACTTGTCAGAATAGCTAAAATTAGTAACACAGGAAACAACAGATGTTGGTGAGGATGCAGAGAAAGGGGAATCCTCTTACACTGTTGGTGGTAATGGAAACTGGAAAACAGTATGGAGATCCCTCAAAAAGTTAAAAATAGGACTATCCTATGACCCAGCAATTATACTACTAGGTATTTACCCACAGGATACTAATTTGAAGGGACACATGCACCCCAATGTTTATAGCAGCATTATCAACAATAGCCAAATTATGGAAAGAGCCCAAGTGTTCACCAACTGATGAATGAATAAAGAAGATGTGGTATATATATATATTGAAATATTACTCAGCGATCACAGAAAATGAATTCTAACCATTTGCAATAACGTGGATGAAGCTACAGTATATTATGCTAATTCAGAAAAAGACAAATACCATATGATTTCACTCATATGTGGAATTTAAGAAACAAAACAGATGAACACATGAGAAGAGTGGGAAAAGGAGAGAAGGAAACAAACCTTAAGTGACTCTTAAAAATAGAGAACAAACTGAGGGTTGATGGAGGGAGGTGGGTGAGAGATTGGCTAGATGGGTGATGAGTATTAGGAGGGAATTTATGAGGAGCACTGGATGACGTACGTAAGTGACGAATCACTAAATTCTGTTCCTGAAACCAATATTGCACTGTATAATAACTAACTAGAATTTAAATAAAAATTTGAAAGAAGGAGGAGGAAAACCTGCCTTAAGGAACAACATAGATGAACCTGAAGGATATTACCCTAAGTAAAAGGAGCCAGTCACAGAAGGACAAACACTGTGTAATCTCATTTATGTGGGGTAAATAAATAATCAGACTCATAGAAGTAGAGAATAGAATAGTGCTTACCAGGGTTTACCAGGCAGGGAAAGGGGAGTTGTTGTGTATGGGTATGAATTTTCATTTATGCAAATGAATAAGCTCTACAGATCTGCTGTACAACAGGATACCTATAGTTAACAATACTGTATAATGCACTTAAAAAATTAAGAGGCTAGGTTTCCTGTTAAGTAAGTATCTACTACATTTTTCAAAAACCCAAAGAGGGCATAAGGAAACTTTTGGAGGTGATAGATTATGTTTTTACCTTGATTGTGGTGATAGTTTCATGAATATATGCCTATGTCCAAACACATAAAATTGTGTACATTAAATATGTGCAGTTTTTATATATCAATTATACTTCAATAAAATTGTTTTTTAAAAAAGAAATAATATATGAAGTTCCATGCGCAGACTTATTTCCTTCTAGAATATGCTTCTTGTCAAATACATATAACACTTCAATGCAGTCTCCTTAATAAATAACCTTGAATGTAAAAAATGTGAAAAAAAATAGAAAAGATTTTAGATGAGAACTAGTAGAGTATCTTCATGATCTTGGAATAAAGAATACTGTGGATTCCGAGAAACAAACTGAGGGTTATGGAGGGAAGGGGGTTGGAGGGTTGGGTGAGCCTAGTGGTGCGTATTAAGGAAAGCACGTATTGCATGGAGCACTGGGTATGGTGCATAAACAATGAATCCTCGATCACTGAAAAAAAAATTTTTTTAAGATTTTATTCATTTATTTGACAGAGAGATCACAAGTAGGCAGAGAGGCAGGCAGAGAGAGAGAGGAGGAAGCAGGTTCCCTGCTGAGCAGAGAGCCTGATGCGGGGCTGGATCCCAGGACCCTGGGATTATGACCTGAGCTGAAGGCAGCCGCTTAACCAACTGAGCCACCCAGGCGCCCAAAAAAAAATTTTTTTTAATTTAAAAAATAAATTCAAAAAAAAGAATATTTTTCAAACTGAAAACAAAAAGCACAAATTATTAAAGAAAAGCCTGGTACGTTGGACTACTTTACAATTATGTCAATTTACAACTTGACAAGTTCATTCATCAAGAAACATTAGAGATTAAAAAGCAACCCAGAGAGTGGGGGAAGATACACAAAATACACAACTTTCAAAGGTCTCATAGAATATATTTTAAATGCTTACAAATCGCTAAGAAGACAGATGACTTTAAAACAACTGGCAGGACACTTTTACAGTTCTTCACAAAAGAGAATATCCAAATATTTTTATATGGATATTACACATATGAATACACATATGAATGAAGTATATCTCTACAATGGAGTACTCTGTAGCAATGAAAATAAACATCCTACTGCCACAGGCAAACACATACATTAATCTCACAAATATAATGTTGAGTGAAATGAAACACAAGAAAATATATAAGAATCCATTTGTAAAGTGCTTAGGAAAGATTAATCAATATTCAGGAGTCAAGATATGGATTACGTTTGGGTAAGACAGAAAGTGTAATCATTTGTTTAAGGAAATGGGAAACTTTCAGGGTATTAGTAAATTCTGTTTATCTAGGAGGTAATTATACAAACAAGTTCACTTTGCAATAATTACATTTTCGGCATTTTTCTTATATATGTCATAATTAAATTTAAAAGTTTATTTTAAAACCAAAGGAATGAAACCAGAACAAAGACTTTTCAGACAAAATATAAATACTTTGTGGCCTTGAAAGCCCAGATTATAAGCATTAATAAAGGATGTAGTTCTAGCAGAAAAATAAATCTCAGATGGATATTAAACAATACAACATTTGATATGGCAAATTGTGGAAACATGTTCAACTTGTGCTGAGTATAAGAGAGAACGTTTTTATGCACAGCAAAAGCCAATAAATACTTTGGGCAAATTGTTCTAGGATAGGCATGCTTGGCATCATTGATTAAACTCAGGAATATTCTAGCACTCTGCCTTGACGAGCGTCCAACAAGAGCTTTTAGAGATGTTAAGATTTACCTTTGTAAGTTGGATGCGGCAATGGGTAGTTCTTTAAGTGGGAAAATGCTAATTCCTCCTCAAAGTAATGTCTTTATGCAATCACTGTAAAGTAATGCTGTAATAAATGATGACTGATTTTGGTACTGGTATATGTATTTATATAAATATATGTTAAGTCACACAGAGAAAGACAAATACTGTTTGATCTCACTTATATGTGGAATCTAAAAAAACTGAATTCATAGACACAGAGTAGAATGGTGGTTGCCAGGGTCTTGGAGGAGGGAGAATTGGGGGAGTGTTTTTCAAACAGTACATGGTTGCATTTATGGGAGATGAATAATTCCTAGAGGTCTACTGAAGAGTATACTACCTATAGTTAACAATACTGAAAAATTTGTTAAGATGGTAGATCTTATGTTAAATATTCTTATCACAAGGGGGGAAAAGAGGGGAAGAGGATACTTTTAGAGGTGAGGGTTAAGATTATGGCACTGTTTATGATGATGTTTTCATGAGTGTATATTTCACATTCATCAAGATGAATATATTAAATACATACAGCATTTTTGTATGCCTATCATACCTCCCAAGGAAATACCCATACCCCCCTATGCCCAAATAAATAAATAATTTTATTTATTCCTCTTTGTGAAGGTGAAATAAATAAATAAAGATGAATAAATAAAAAGATGAATAAACATATAAACTGCCACCTTAGAACCTATACTCAGTGAAGGTATCCTTAAAAACTAAAGTTTGCTTCTGTTTCCAGCAAAGATGAAGGAGAAGCATTCCTCACAGATCTTACAACTAAAAAAACCTGGAGGTAACACAACAAACAAGCATAAGAAGACTCTGAAAGGTAAAAGAAAAGGAAGACTTACCTAGGAACCTTGAGAATGGAGGAACAACATGACAGTGAGACCTCTGGGTTTTCTATTACTTCTCACATATCCCTGACAGGGAACTTCAGAAGTTTTCAATCCAGAACCACCAACAGCACAAAAATATAAAAACTCCAAAAAAAACCTGTTTCTCCTAACCAAAGTACTAGGGAAAAGGTGGCCTAATGGTGGAGAAACTTTGGGTAATAGCTGCTCTACTCCAGCCAAACATCAACAGAAAAAATGCACACCCCATCTTCTGCAGCTTCAGGGGAACCAGCTAGGGATCTTATCTTTGACTCTACCTTCCTACTCTGCATAAGTAAGTGGCACTGCACTGATTTACCCCAGGAAGCAATGCTGCAGGACCTGAAGAGATAGCTGGTTGTAGCAGATGGTTCTCTAATTCCTCCACCAAGTGGTATGAGCAGGGCCAAAAGGGGAGCAGATCTTCCACTCCCTGCTCCATGAAAGCAGCTCACTCTCTGCTCTGCCAACCAGGGTGCCATCAGTGACCTGAGTGGGGAGCTGATCTTTCATTCTTATCCAGTGGAAATACTCAATGCTTCAATGCCCCCTGCAGGGTAGGACCAGCAGGATCCAGTGGTGAGCCAGCCTCCACTCCCACATGGAGGTGGTGGTATTTGGAGCTACATTCTACTTTCTTCCACTCTTACTGTCATGGGGTCCAATGGGAAACTAAAACTCCACACCCACCTGGGAAGAACAAGACTGAATGAGGCAGTGCAAAATAGGGCTAGTCAACACTCTGTTCCCCTGCAGTATAAGTGGGGCAGTGGAGAGCCAACCTTCCACTCCCATCTGGCATTAAAAAGGCAGAATGATGCTATGTGAGGTAGAGGTAGTGTGTATGCCATTTCCCCTTCCCTGTGTGAGCAGAGCCCAAGGAGAGCTGACCCTCCACCTCTACCCCATGGTATGGTGTAAAATGGAGTGAGGTGGGCCAGTTGGCCCCCACTCACCCATTTACCCTGGCCAGCAAAGAGTAGCAGGGCACTGGGAAGCCCAATGCTGCAGCAATAAAGTGGAGTGAGTCAGATCTCTCCTTGCCTTTCCCTGCTGAGTGTACACCCCCACTTAAAGGCAAAAAGACAGTGTGAATCAGTGCCCTACTTTCAGTAGCAGGGGTAGACTGCTCCGCTTTTGCCAGGACATTGTTGGTAGGGCTGAGCAAGAGACTGAATCTATGGAATCACATGGCCTTGTGCTACACCTCACCAAAGAGACAGGATGCTAAAAATATATATATTACAGAGGATTCAGAATATTATAATAAAGTATCCAAAATATCAAGAAAACACTAAAAAAATTTCTAATCACACAGAGAACCAGAAATACCAAAACATCAATGAGCAAACACAATCAATAGATGCCAACATTGGGATGAATCAAATTTGGGGATTACCTCACAAGGATTTTAAAGGAGCAATCATAAAAAATTCTTCAATACAATTGTGGGTTCTCTTTAAATAAATGAAAAAATAGAAAATCTCACACAGAAATTTACAAAAAGAAATTAAAAGGAGATTATAGAACTTAAAAACATAATAAGAGAAATTTTGGAAATTCATTGGATGACCTCATTAATAAAGACAACTGAAGACAGAATCAGTAAACTTTAAAACAAGTCAGTAGAATGTACTCAACTGGAATAAGAGAGACTAAATATATTTTTTTTAATGAACAAAGTCTCAGGCATCCCTGGGAAAATTAGAAAAAAGGTAACATTGGTAAAATTGGAGTCCCAGAAGGAAAGAAAGGAGTAGAGCTGAGAGAGGATTCCAAGAAATAATTACTGAAAACTTCCCAAATTCAGAAAAAAAAAAACACATAAGACTGCAGATTCAAGTACTTGAGCAGATTTCAAATAGAATAAAGCCAAAGAAATGCACACTGAGACAGATCACAATTAAATTTTAAGTGATGTGATATTTACTCAATCTATATACTTCTCTTTTGTGTACTTTTCTAATGCTTGTTAAATTTAAATAAAATATTTATTTTAAAAATAAGTGATGAAATAAAGAGATTGTCACATATAAAAAAACAAAAATATTTGCCATGAGAAGAACCAGGCTATAACAAGTTTAAAAATGTCAATGGATTAAAATGTCAATATCCTGATTATACTATAGTTTTGCAAGATGCCACTATCTTGGGAAACTAGTAAAAGATATACAAGATCTCTCTGAGGTATCTCTCTGTATTAGGGTCTAAAATGGAAGAAATTATATAAAAGGAAGAATGGATAACAAGCAAAAATGTAAATATTCAGGTAAATCTAAGTGAACATCTGCAAAATCAGTAATAGTCATATAGTATGGGGTTTTAACAAAACATAGAGCATAAAGATATAAAATTAAAAAGTCATGCTAATTAAGAGATATGAAATGGTGACAAAGCCCTATATTCCTTTTACTGACTGAGAGGAGGGTAAAGATACTAAGGAACTATAGACTTTGATAGTTTTTTCTGCATATAACAACTAGGCCTCAAAATTAACAAAATAAAAATTGGTAAACATATAAAAGATAGTTAAATATAATATCATGGTGGGATTTTTTTAGCCATAAATCAATAGTAGGACACTACAAAAAATATATAGATTTAAGGCACAAGATTAAAAACTGGACTTAATGAAAATATAGAAAATACACTGCAACCAACAAATTCAGAATTCACTTTCTTTCCAAGAACAAACAAATAAAAAACAAGAAAACAAACAGGAGTTTTTTATAATTACAGAACCAAAATGCAAATCTCAAGAAATTTCAAAAGATTGGAAATATGGATTTACTTTCTGTCCACAGTATAATTAAGCCAGAAATCAATATGAAAAATATAACCAGCAAATATTAATATGTATAAGAACTTTCAAATGCAGTCTTAAATAACCTGGTTATATTTCCGTAACAAACTTATCTACATATGTTGTAGCATACATATACCAAAGTGCTCACGGCATCATGGACAAAATTTCCCTGAAATGGAAACAACCTAAATTTCTATCAGTAGTAAAATGGATAAATAATTTTAATGGTAAATTCATACAATGCAGTACAATGCTGTTGCACATGTTCAGAAATTATCTTAGATAAATTCTTTATAGATCTTGGGTACCAGCCCTTTATCTGTTACATCATTTGCAAATATCTTCTCCCATTCCATAGGTTGCCTTTTAGCTTTGTTGACTGCTTCCTTTGCTGTGCAGAAGCTTTTCATCTTGATGAGGTCCCAATACTTCATTTTTGCTTTTATATCTCTTGCCTTTAGAGACATGTCTGGCAAGAAGTTGCTGTGGCCAAGGACAAAGAGGTAACTGCCTGTGTTCTCTTCTAGAATTTTGATGGATTCCTGTCTCATACTGAGCTCTTTCATTCATTTTATCTTTGTGTGTGGTGTAAAAGAATGGTCCAGTTTCATTCTTCTGCATGTGGTGGTCTAATTTTCCCAGTACCATTTATTGAAGAGACTGCCTTTTTTCCACTGAATATTCTTTTCCTGTTTTGTTGAAGATTAGTTGACCATAGAGTTGAGGGTCCATTTTGTGCTCTCTACTCTCTTCTACTGATCTGTGTGTCTGTTTTTGTGCCAGTACCACACTGTCTCATTGATCACAGCTTTGTAATATAGCTTGAAGTCAGGCATTGTGATGCTTATCAAACTCAACACCCAAAAAGCAAAGAATCCAATCAAGAAATAGGCAGAAGACATGAACAGACACTTCTCCAAAGACATACAAATGGCCAACAGACACATGAAAAAATGCTCCACATTTCTTGCCATCAGGGAAATACAAATCAAAACCACAATGAGACACCACCTGACACCAGTTAGAATGACTAAAATTAACAAGTCTGGGAACAACAAATGTTGGCAAGGATGTAGAGAAAGGGGAAGCCTCTTACACTGTTGGTGGCACTGTAAGTTGGTACAGCCACTCTGGAAACAATATGGAGGTTCCTCAAAAAGTTAAAAATAGAGCTAATCTGTGACCCAGAAATTAAACTACTGGGTATTTACCCCCAAAGATACAGATGTAGTGAAAAGAAGGGTCATATGCACCCCAATGTTCTTAGCAACAATGTCCACAATAAGAGATGTCCTTCAACAGATGAATGGATAAAGATGTGGTTCATCCCTCTTACACTGTTGGTGGGAATGCAAGTTGGTGCAGCCACTATGGAAAACAGTGTGGAGATTCCTCAAAAAATTAAAAATAGAGCTACCCTATGACCCTGCAATTGCACTACTGGGTATTTACCCCAAAGATACAGATGTAGTGAAAAGAAGAACTATATGTACCCCAATGTTCATAGCAGCAATGTCCACAATTGCCAAACTGTGGAAAAAAACTGAGATGCCCTTCAACAGACAAATGGATAAAGAAGATGTGGTCCATATATACAATAGAATAATATGCAGCCATCAGAAAGGATGAATACCCAACTTTTGTATCAACATGGATGGGTCTGGAGGAGATTATGCTGGGTGAAATAAGTCAGAGAAAGTCAATTATCATATGGTTTCACTTACTTGTGGAATGTAAGGAATAAAATGGAGGACTTTAGGAGAAGGAAAGGAAAAGTGAGTTGGGGTAAATCGGAGAGGGAGATGAAAGAAGAGAGATTGTGGACTCTGAGAAACAAACTAAGGGTTATGGAGGGGAGGGGGGTGGGGGGATGGATGAGCCTGGTTATGGGTATTAAGGAGGGCACGTATTACATGGAGCACTGGGTGTGGTGCATAAACAATGAATCTTGGATCACTGAAAAAATAAAATAAAAATAAAATAAAATAAAAAGAGCAAAGTTCTGAGAAACTAAAAAAAAAGATGAAGATGTGGTTCATATATGCAATGGGATATTACTCAGCCATCAGAAAGATGAATATCTACCATTTGCATCAACATGGAGTATTATGCTAAGTGGACAAGTCAGTCAAAGAAAGACAATTATCACACAGTCTCACTCATATGTGGAACATAAGGAATAGCTCAGAGGACCATAGGGAAAGGGAGGGAAAACTGAATGAGAAGAAATCAGAGAGAGAGACAAAACATGATAGGCTCTTGACTCTGGGAAACAAACAGGTTGCATAATGGAGGAGCATGAGGGGATGATGTAACTGGATCATGGGCATTAAGAAGGGCATGTGATCTGATGAACACCGGGTGTTACATGCAACTAATGAATCATTGAACACTACATCAAAAACTAATGATGTAGGGCACCTGGGTGGCTCAGTGGGTTAAGCCTCTGCCTTCGGCTCAGGTCATGATCTCAGGGTCCTGGGATCAAGGCCCGCATCAGGCTCTCTGCTCAGCAGGGAGCCTGCTTCCTCCTCTCTCTCTCTCTCTCTCTCTCTCTCTCTGCCTGCCTCTCTGCCTACTTGTAATCCTCTCTCTGTCATATAAATAAATAAAATCTTTAAAAAAAAACTAATGATGTACTATGATATGTTGAGTAATTGAGTTTAAACTTTAAAAAAAAGTATCTTAGACATTTCATGGCTGGTATTAATAACGTAAGTTTCAGTGGGGGTGTTGTGTGTACCTAAAGTAATGCCTGTGACTCCCAGGATTCTGAGCAAAGTGAGCACTTAGCAGGAAAAGAGCATGTTGGTGTTGAGATGGAGGGAAATCCTGTTCCCCAAAATAAAATATTGGTGTAAAAGGTATGCAGAATATAAATTATGTTAGGAGGAAGGCCTGGGAGTGGGATATGAGTGGGGTATATAACAACAAAACCAAAGGCCTAACAGAAGTGACTGTTTTGACAGAAACATCTTGTACGGAGAGGTTTCTATTTATAAGATGTCAGTAAGCCCAAAGAGGCTGGTAAAGGGGGTAGGGAGGAAAAGGTGGGGAGTTTTACTGAATGCCTTTTCAAGAGCCTAGCATTGTATATTTTGAGAAATGAAGTAAATGCCTAGGTCATTATCAGTAATGTCTGGAACTCCGAAGGGAATAAGAAGTGTCTTATTGATGACCGTGTTATTGCTTTAATAATAGCATATCTAGAGGGACAGATGAGTAATATTCCCTTCTAAGTGTCCACCATGGTCAGAGAATGGTAAGTATACTCTGCAGAGGGAGTCAGTGACCCCATAAAATCTATTTGCCATTGATTAATGGACAGTCCCCAGGGAAATGAACCTCCTCAACAGCATAGATGGAGGCACATTTTCCCTCATGCTGTACATGAGTTAGTCACTACATTATTCATGGCTGAGGAGGAGAGTCCCTTTCATTCTTCTCAGGACCTCAGGGCAGTAGCTTCTCTGTGGACTGATATTTCAGGGGCCCACCAGCATGCATGACAGTGGTGCTGACACCTATAACGACTACAAACTCCCTTTCCTAATCATTCAGTTCATCTCAGTGGGGTCCCTAGGTTGCCAGCAGATATGGGAGAGGGGTGACCTCTAGGCACTATTGCATCTAACAAAGGACTGAGGACCTACAGGTTGAATACAACTAAGGGCCCAGTTTGGCTCCATAATTAGCATTTTCCTTTTCCTAATGAGGCCTCTATGGCCAGGCCAAGTTTGTGGAGTGCTGTCTCAGTGACCAAAGGCACAATGGGCAACTGGGTTCAGAGAATCACAAGCTCAGGACCTGTGAAAGCATTTATCTCAACAAGAAACCACTATACAACCAACAGTTGCCATACTGATGGTGTGATGAGTCAGCCAAGGAAAAGTTTCTTGCACCAGAAGCCCATGAACAATTTATGGCCACTGTGGTAGATCCAGAAACTCTAGAAGGAATGCAAAGAGGTTGCTGAAGCCTCTACAGTGAAGGAGCTTCTGGGTGGACACCCATGGGAGTGCCTATTGTATTGTAATTTAGACTCTACAGCCTTTTGTCATTGGATGGCCCATTCAAAGTGAGCCAATTTGTGTATAACAGCATAATGAATTTAAAGAAAATTTGTAAATGCGAAAGATCTCACCTCTGAAACCCAAATAAACACAGTAAATGTTGAGTTTACTTTAAAGTAGTAAGTGGTGATGTCAATGAAGAGTTTGCTCCTTAATGAACCAAGTATGGATCATCCTGGGGATGACAAGTCATGTCCAGAGATTTTACTGAATTAGCAGTGCCTTAAATTTTGCAGGATGCCACATCACATTGGATGGGATTGTTTGGAATTGAAATCCCATTGAATAGGGAAGTTTGAATACCCTTGCAGGATGATGTTATCGATATAATGCCATACCTGTGTTCTTGGAACAAGTTGAATGTGGTTAAAATCTATTAAGTTATGGGCACTGGCAAGGCTCCCCAAATATCCTATGAGGAAATGAGTGAAGTTTAACATTCCTTCAAAGTTTAAGAACTATTCATAGTGTAGAACATGTCAGCCAAATCTATAACACCAAAATATTTTACAGTTGCTGATTCCTACTGTTATAGTAAAATCAGGTATGCAGATCTTAATGGAGGCTATGAAGGCATTAAGGTTATGGTAATTCACTGTGAAGTGAATTCATTTATTTCAGGTTTTAGCACTGGCCAAACTGGGTTATTGAAGGGAAAGATAGTAGGAAGAATAAGTAGGCCTGGCACACCAATCCCCAGGGATCTCACTCCATTGCTCTTAACTTCACAAACCTCATGCCTGTGACACATTCTCTCATAAAACCCATATCAAGGTCTCTCTGGACCTTCTCTCCTCAACCATATGTTTACAACTTGTTCTCAAAGTTGTCAACAATTGAGATTCATGTGAAGCTTTTAAACCTAAATCCACAGGGCATGTTTAGCTTCTTCAGGAAATTGATCCCCATGTGCCTGTTCTCAAAAGAGAAGATAAAACCTGTGTCGCTCTGCCTAACATAGAAACTGCAGAGAAGCCCAAACTCTGCCTTCTGACTTCAAAATACTCTCCCTTAGAAGAATATTAAGGAATTTTCCACCTAACAAAGTCCACTCTTCCATAATTGCTGGGATGAGGGTTATTTGTTTATTTCTTTTTCTTTTTTATTATATATGTGAAGGACTGTGTCTCTCAGGAACTATGATTGGATTCTGGTTTGGATTCATAGAATGGAAGGTAATATGCTTCCTAGGTAAGCCCCACACACTTGGGTACTTTCATTAAAAGAAGAGTACAAAAAGAAAGAAAGAAAAGAAAAGTACAATATTTACCTGTGGAATCTAAGAAATAAAACCAACAAAACAAAAGAGAAACAGACTCGTAGATACAAGAGTGAACTGGTGGTTACCAGAGTGGAGAAAAGCTGTGGGGAGGGAAGCAAAATAGGTGAAGAGGATTAAGAGGTACAAACTTCCACTTATAAAATAAATAAGTCACAGGGACATAACATATTGCATAAGTGATAACCAATAATGTTCTAATAACTTTTATGGTGGCAGATAGTAACTAGACCTATTGTGGTGACCATTTCATAATGCATAACAGTATCAAATCACTACACTGCACACCTGAAATTAATGTAATATTGTATGTCAATTATAATTCAATTTCTTAAAATAAGTAAATATAGTCACCTATGGCTAATGACTCCTGCAACAAAAAGAGAGAGAGAAGGGTAAAATGTTGATGGGAAGCCAATAGACAGCATGTTAAATTTGATACTACTCAGAGACTCACATGGCATATCTCACCTTTGATTTACCTCTTAGGAACAGGCAACCATCCTACTGCAGTCATTCAGATTTTTAAGGATGTGAGCACTGTATGTTTTTAAAGTCGCTGATATTATTCTATAGATGTGGATCAAGAAGTCAATCAATTGTGAAAATCGGGATGAAGATGCAGTACTTGCCAAAGACCCCAGGTTAGTACAAACAGGGAAGGGAGGGCTGAAGGCAAATCCAGGTCAAAGTTTAATATCAATCACCTCATGCCCCCAACAGCTGTATGGAAAAAATGGGGAGATTGACAAGAAGGATTCTGAAGATATGATTTTTTTCTAACCTGTACACATATGAATTAGAGGGGCCTTTTCTATACTGTCTTTCCTCTGAATCAGAATAATCCAAAAATGCACACAGGACACCACCACCAAAGTTTCCTTCCTTGGAGAATACGAATCTATCTACAAAGGACTCTTCTTGTCAGAAACATGAATGTCCCTCTTCCTGGTTTCTATATGCCAAGAATAGAGAACAGGAATATTTGAGGCATGATAAACTATCATCCTTATTTTGCCATTGAGAACACTTTAAGACTTTGAGCAAAATCCACTCTGAGGTGCTCTCTGTGGATATTTCAAAATCTCTATTCACAAATCTGTCTATAAGACTTGGAACATGGCAAGAAAACATAAGAAAATGCTAATTAATATGATTTATGGATACCAGTGCCTTGTTCATGTAGTCAAAAATGCTCACAATATGAGATCATATGGAACCAAAGATCCTAAAGGCCTGTTACAAATGTAATCTTCCAAAGAAATAGGGGCACAGAAAAAATCATTTATGCATCAAAATCTTCCACCATATTCATGTGAGGAACGTCCTAATGGTTGCTGAAACAAGTCAGATTTGGACAATAATGGAGATGAGGATCTATGGTAGACAGCCAGTAAAACATCAAATACTACAGAGAAAGGAGATGAGCACAAGGAGGGGAAAGGGAAGCACAGGAAACAGAATCTGGAAGAAATAGTTCCACCAAGAGCACAGAAGTATGAGAAATTAATAGAGTCAGAGGAAAGTGACTTATATGTGGAGATTTCGTAAACATTTGGGGATTAAAGGATAGGTTCAAAACATTATTCTTTCGGGAAAAAATTGAGTAATTATTCTGTAAGAGTCTGGTAAGTGTCCAGGAATGTATCAACTTGGGGAATTAAAAAGATTTTGGAAAAAGTTCATTCACATAGAAAATAATTGGGCTTCCATGGAGCCAAGGTGTGTGCGATGCAATGCTGGTTTAGGTCAACTGCATAGAGAGTAATATATGACATGACTCATTAGGATCAGCTTTGTCTCTCCTACCCCGAGAAACTTGAGTTTTCAACACTCACCTCTTTCCTTTAGATCACCTTAAGGTCAACAATGAAAAACAGAACGTTTACTGAGTTCATCCTGTTGGGCTTCACAAATCAACCTGAGGTCCAGGTTGTGATATTCATCTTCTTATTCCTCACCTACATATTAAGTGTCCTAGGAAATCTGACTATCATCATTCTCACTCTAATAGACCCTCACCTCCAAACCCCCATGTATTTCTTCCTCCGGAATTTCTCCTTCTTAGAAGTTTCCTTCACATCCATTTTCATTCCCAGATTTCTGACCAGCGTGACAACAGGAAATAAAGTCATCAGTTTTGCTGGATGCTTGATTCAATATTTTTTTGCTATATTTCTTGGGGCAACAGAGTTTTACCTCTTGGCTTCTATGTCCTATGACCGCTATGTTGCCATCTGCAAACCCCTGCATTACCTGACCATCATGAGCAACAGGGTCTGCATACAACTCGTGTTCTGCTCCTGGCTGGGGGGATTCCTAGCTATCTTACCTCCAATCATCCTGATGAGCCAGGTGGATTTCTGTGCCTCCAATGTTCTGAATCACTATTACTGTGACTATGGGCCCCTTCTGGAGCTAGCCTGCTCAGACACAAACCTCCTAGAAGTGATGGTCATTTTCCTGGCAGTTGTGACTCTGGTGGTTACTCTGCTGCTGGTGACTTTTTCTTATACATACATTATCAGAACCATATTGAGGATCCCTTCTGCCCAGCAAAGGACAAAGGCTTTTTCCACTTGTTCCTCCCACATGATTGTTATCTCCCTCTCCTATGGCAGCTGCATGTTTATGTACATCAATCCTTCTGCAAAAGAAGAAGGTGCGTTCAACAAAGGAATAGCTGTGCTCATTACCTCAATTACTCCCTTGTTAAACCCCTTCATTTACACTCTAAGAAATCAGCAAGTGAAGCAAGCATTCAAGGACACCATCAAAAAGATTGTGAAGCTTTAAAAGGCAACACATTTCCATGAAAAATATATTTTACTTACTAAATGTGTATTAAGTATCTACTATGTTTCATATGCTGAACTGTCCATTGAGGATAAATATATGAATGACATATGTCCTAAGTTCAAGGAATCTATAGCCTAGTATGGCAGAAAGGTGTTAAACTGTAAATCCATGTAGTAAGTTTACCAAAAATAAAAGGACATGGTAAGTGCTATTAGGGAGTAAAAATGAGAATCCATAAAAAGAACAGTTGGAGGGAATTAACTATTTTCTAGAAATGACTTGAAATTTGAGCAAAACACATTGCTTATTTAGAAGAGTGGAAAGATAAAGATTTAGAATGAGAAGGAGAGGTCATCATGAAGGTATTATTTAATTACAAACTACAGCGTCGGTGGACGTTGGTGAGTCAAAAGAAGTTTTTTGTTTTTTTTGTTTTTTTTTTTAAGATTTTATTTATTTATTTCACAGAGGGAGAGAGATCACAAGGAGGCAGAGAGGCAGGCAGAGAG